>SJYT01058218.1:0-110062 GCA_006410635.1 Cephalophus harveyi | reverse complement strand
GATGGATGTGAGTCTGAGTGAACTCCGAGAGATGGTGATGGACAGGGAGGCCTGGCGTGCTGCGATTCATGGGGTCGCAAAGAGTCGGACACGACTGAGTGACTGAACTGAACTGAACTGAATGCATATATACTGGAAAGGAAATGGCAACCCACTCCAGTGTTCTTGCCTGGAGAATCCCAGGGACAGGAGAGCCTGGTGGGCTGCGTCTCTGGGATCGCACAGAGTTGGACACGACTGAAGTGACTTAGCAGCAGCAGCAGCAATGCATATATACAGAATCTAGGAAGATGGTACCAAAGAATTTATTTGCAGGGCAGCAATGGAGAAACAGACATAGAGAACAGACTCATGGACACAGGGAGAAGGCAGGAGAGGGTGAGATGTATGGTGAGAGTAACATGGAAACTTACTAAAATAGATAGCCACAGGGAATTTGTTGTATATCTCAGGGATCTCAAACAGGGTCTCTGTACCAACCTAGAGGGGTGGGATGGGGAGGGAGATGAGAGGGAGGTTCAAGAGGGAGGGGACATATGTATACTTATGGCTGATTCATGTTGAGGTTTGACAGAAAACAACAAATTCTGTAAAGCAATTATCCTTCAATTAAAAAATAAATTTTAAAAATAAATGAATAATTAAAAAAAAATCTGTGCTTCAGGATTTGATTAAATTCTCGGAAAGCATTTTTTACCTCCTGCTAGTTGTGGAAGCATCCCCCACAAAAAGTTGTCAAGATGCTTGAAGAAGTGGTGGGTGGTTGGCAAGAGGTCAGGTGAATATGGCGGATGAGGCAAAACTTTTGCACCAACCTAATATCACTATTATCAGGAATTTCTGATGGAAAGTGATTGGTGTTTGCCAAAGAACAAAACATGGTAAATAGCAGCCTCCAAATGCTCAGACAAATGTGTTCTTTGCTGTGAAAGTGGTTATAAATTGTTTATCTACCTTTCTCTCATAGTTCTGTGAACATGGTAACACTATTACCTCTTTGTTTTCATATGAAAAGGCCACTTCAGCAGGTAAGTGGACAGTGATAACAACTACTTTTGCAATGCAAAGATTCCAGTTAGGTTCAGATGAATTGCTTTGAGCAAGTTTTGGTTCCCACCTTTTTTTAAATAAAAGAAAAAAATTTTTTTTGGCTGCACAGCATGTGGAATCTTAGTTCCCCGACCAGGGATTGAACCCACATCCCCTGTACTGGAAGCACAGAGTCTTAACCACTGGACTGCCAGAGAAGTCCCTGCGTTCCTATCTTGAAGCACAAGATTGCTCTTTGACTAGAATGAAAGTTCAGTTTGTATTTCTCAAGCCCATCTTCACCAATTCAGCAAAGCTAGACACCAATTTGAGCGTTAAAAAGAAAAACTACTGATTCTGATAGCCCATTCTATTTAAACTCTTGGTCAAAGATGACTTGTAAAACAAGCAAAGTATTAGGTTGCTGCAAACGTAATTGCGGTTTCAGACCACGAAATTTAAATCATTATAACTAGACTCAAACTCATCTTTGTGAATCAAAATAGGAACTATTACAATCAACACATTTTTGCCAATGAGAAATAAGTTTGTTTATTCCTGTAGCATAAAAATCTGTGCCTCGAAAAAAACAGAAATATAGACCAATGGAACAAGACAGGAGGCAAGAATATACAATGGGGCAAAGACAACCTCTTCAATAATCGGTGATGGGAAAAATGGACAGCTACATGTAAAAGAATGAAATTGGAACACTTCTTAACACCATACGCAAAGAGAAACTCAAAATGGATTAATGATCTAAATATAAGACCAGGAACTATAAAACTCTTAGAGGAAAACATAGGCAGAGCACTCGATATCATAAATCAAAACAAGATCCTCTATGACCCACCTCCTAGAGTAATGGAAATAAAAACCTAAGTAAACAAGTGGGACGTGATTAAACTTAAAACGCTTTTGCACAGCAAAGGAAACTATAAGAAAGGTGAAAAGACAACCCTCAGAATGGGAGGAAATAATAGCAAATCAAAGAACTGACAAAGGATTAATTTCCAAAATATACAAGCAGCTCATACAACTCAATTCCAGAAAAACAACCCAATTAAAAAGGGGGAAAAAGATCTAAACAGACATTTCTCCAAAGAAGACATACAGATGGCTAAGAAAGACATGAAACGATGCTCAATNCAAAGAACTGACAAAGGATTAATTTCCAAAATATACAAGCAGCTCATACAACTCAATTCCAGAAAAACCACCCAATTAAAAAGGGGGAAAAAGATCTAAACAGACATTTCTCCAAAGAAGACATACAGATGGCTAAGAAAGACATGAAACGATGCTCAATATCGCTCATTATTAGAGAAATGCAAATTCAAACTACAATGAAGTATCACCTCACACCGGTCAGAATGGCCCTCATCAAAAAGTCTACAAACAGGAGAGGGTGTGGATAAGCACTTGCACTGTTGGTGGGAATGTAATTTGATACAGTCACTATGGAAGACGGTATGGAGATTCCTTAAAAAACTAGGAATAAACCACCATATAACCCAGCAATCCCACTTCTAGACATATACCCTGAGGACACCAAAACTGAAAAAGACACATGTACCCCAATGTTCACTGCAGCACTGTGTACAACAGCTAGAACATGGAAGCAACCTAGATGTCCATCAACAGATGAATGGATAAAGAAGTTGTGGTACATATACACAATGGACGGTATGGAGATTCCTTAAAAAACTAGGAATAAACCACCATATAACCCAGCAATCCCACTGCTAGACATATACCCTGAGGACACCAAAACTGAAAAAGACACATGTACCCCAATGTTCACTGCAGCACTGTGTACAACACCTAGAACATGGAAGCAACCTAGATGTCCATCAACAGATGAATGGATAAAGAAGTTGTGGTACATATACACAATGGAATATCACCTAGCCATAGAAAGGAACAGATTTGAGTCAGTTCCGATGAGGTGGATGAACCTAGAGCCTATTATACAGAGGGAAGTATGTCAGAAAGAGAAAGATAAATATCGTATACTAGCAATGCATATATACAGAATCTAGAAAGATGGTACCAAAGAATTTATTTGCAGGGCAGCAATGGAGGAACAGACATAGAGAACAGACTCATGGACACGGGGAGAAGGCAGGAGAGGGTGAGATGAATGGCAAAAGTAACATGGAAACTTACATTACCATATGTAAAATAGATAGCCAAAGGGAATTTGTTGTATATCTCAGGGATCTCAAGCAGGGTTTCTGTACCAACCTAGAGGGGTGGGCTGGGGAGGGAGATGAAAGGGAGGTTCAAGAGGGAGGGGACATATGTATACTTATGGCTGATTCATGTTGAGGTTTGACAGAAAACAACAAAATTCTGTAAAGCAATTATCCATCAATTAAAAAATAAATTTTAAAAATAAATGAATTAAAAAAAAATCTGTGCCTCAGGTTTTGATTAAATTCTTGAAAAGCATTTTCTGCCTCCTGCTGGATGTGGAAGCATTTCCCCCAAAAATGGTGTCAAGATGCTTGAAGAAGTGGTGGGTGGTTGGCAAGAGGTCAGGTGAATATAGCAGATGAGGCAAAATTTTTGCACCAACCTAATATCACTATTATCAGGAATTTCTGATGGAAAGTGATTGGTGTTTGCCAAAGAACAAAACATGGATTTGCTTCAGGGAACAGGGGGAAAATTTTTCTTTTTCCCTTGGGTCTAAAACACAGACATATTCTCACACACAAAAAAATCAAAGTAAGGAAAATTAAGTGGTTTTTATTAATGAATTTGCCACACAGAGATTTCGAGTGAGTTAGTCAGAGGCAAAAGTGGTCTCAGGTGAATATTTTCTAGTGGGTAAACATACATAGCCATTTGGTGGGATAGAGATAGGGGCCTTCTGTCTATTTTTAGCCCATTATTTCTGCAGCCTCAGCCAGTGCCTGCACAACTGTGTTCAGTGGAAAGTCTCTTTGTGCCGAATCCAAAGCTTCAGAAGAAGCAATTAAATGTTCATGAGACGTAAACATGGAAAAGGGGAAAAAGCAATTTTCTCCTTACAGATCACTTGAATAAAAGCTGGTATCAAAGATGACTGAAGAGAAACTTTCCCGATGATGTTGTGGGTGTGAACATTTTCATAGAGTTTTTCCCTAGGAACAGTTTTGCACAATAGCTGCCAAACCTGGCCCAGATGTTTCACATCAGTCTTCTGATATTTGAATAAAAGTTGGTATCAAAGATGACTGAAGAGAGACTTTCCCGATGATGTTGTGGGTGTGAACATTTTCATAGAGTTTTTCCCTAGAAACAGTTTTGCACAATAGCTGCCAAACCTGGCCCAGATGTTTCACATCAGTCTTCTGAGATGCTATCTTCACTGAGGTCAGCAGAAACTCTAGCTGAATTTCCTTAAATCCTATACCTCTAAGACCAAATGCAACTTAGGCCTGTATGCAGTATCAAGTCAATCCAAATAGCAATTCTGATTTAGAATTGATAATGTGTAAGATCCTAACGGTAACTATTATAAACATATGTTCTTTGTCAAGACAAGCTCTCATCTACAGAATTCTAAAACTCCATTTCCTAAGGTACCAGCAAAGAGGAAAGGGATTTTTAACCTGAGAGCAGAGTAGCAATGGAGTTGCTGGTTACCAGGGGAGGAATCTGAGTCATCACAGCAGGAAGGTTAGAGAAGGACGGTGCATTACACAGGGTTCTATGGCTTCAGAGAACACTAACTAGTCTAAACTATATTTTTAAAACGTTTTTCCCCCAGTCCTAAAATTCGCCCAGGAGAAAGAGGCTGGTGTAACTGCAGAGAAGAGAAAATTGATCAGCCTGGAGGGCTGCTCCTAGTCGGAGAGGTCGAATGGCATCTTGCTGATGACCTCCCCACTCTCATCGACTATGGTGTCGTAGACCCAGCGGCGGTTGCAGCGGCAAGTGGGCCCGCACTTGGTGGAATTACACTTGGGGCACGGGTAGAAGCAACCCAGGCAGTCTTCATCAAGGCAGTCACACAGGTCAGCCTGATTGAGGGTGAGCCTGCCCTTTTGGTCATACTTGTTGACTTCGCGTTTTACAGGCACAAACTCATTCTTCGTTGGCGTTTGCCCTTTCTTTATCAGCTGCCTTATTTCAGGACTAAAGTTGGCTACCTGAGGCCCGGGATTTTGAAATGACAACCGTTTTAACAGTCGGTCCACCCGTTTCATCTGCTTCAGTTCCATCTCACTTGGTTTCTCAGGAGAACTTGGACGTGCAGGTCTCTCTCGCACGGAACTGCTTTTTTCTGCTTGTTCACTCATTTCTGCTCACCTGGGGACACAAACAAAGTCAGCAACCATTTGTGGGAGCTCAGTCAACCATGAGGACGCTGGAGCTGGTAAACGTCATTTCAGAAGGGGCCTATGAAGTTTGTACTTCAAACCTGGGTTAAGTGGATAGGAGCAAGTTTATCAACACCAACAAATCTTTGGACAAAAGCGCTTTTATCAGATAGTATTTCCTCCTTTATTTAACCATCTCTTTTTTCTATCAACTGTTTAAATAACCATTCATGTGGGTCTAGACTAGTACTTCTCAAACATTAACGTGCATATGAATCATGAAACATCTTGTTAAAAACTAGATTATGATTCAGTTAGGACTGGGGTGGGGCCAGAGAGTCTACCTGTCTGATGTATGCCCAGATTATACTGATATTGCTAATTCCAAACCTACTTTAAGTCTCAAGGGCCTAGAGCTAAACCAGTAGTGATCAGGGGCAACAACTGCTTGATCAGGGGCAGAAATTGCTTCGCTTTAATAGAAACCCAGTTATTCTTCTTAGGTGAGTGGCCCTAGTATAGAAAAACAACAGTTTTTTATGTAAAGAATCTCTTTCTCTCCACAATGCCCCACCACCACCTCCACACAAGGCAAACTCTTGACTTTTCCTCCAGCTAAATTGGTTTGAACAAAGAAAATACTGTTTGAACCACTTCAGATCAGTAAACATATTCCTTGTTTCTAATGACTGTAGTAAGTAATGGAAATTGGATGGTCATTTTTAGCAATTGCCTTTTCTCTTTAAAACATCAGCACATTAGCTGTGGTTTATTTATTCGTTTGAAGTGACCTCCAATTCTTCTCAGGAAACACTCTACAAGCTACTTTAAGGTAATTCATCATATTGAATTAGTGACTGGTTTCTGAAAGGCTTTCTAAAGTTAGTACATTCTCAAGGACTTTCAGTGTCATTTCACCTCTCTCCATGTCTCACTGTCTCCGTGTGTATGTCTCTTGCCTCACCACTCCCCCCCATCCCTCTGTTTCTCTCCTAATTGGCCCATGTCCTACAGACTCCACAAAGCTTCCCAAACTGCTAATAACTTAAAGTAGAGAGGCAGAGGACGCCCATTTCTTTAAGGATGTTCTGCCTAGCTTCATGAAGCAAACTGGCCAAAAGGAAGAGAGACAGAGGATGGGGCATCAGCTGTGAGAGGATCACTATACTACAGAAAAATTCCCTTTGCTTCTCACTGGAGAGTTTCAGGCAATTCCAGAGGACTGGCCACACTGTTTGATACATACTACTAATTTCACACAACAGGTTCCCTTTTAGGTCTTCCTTGGCACTTGAACGATGTAGTGTCTACAGAGAGGGAAAAGCAAATGATTCCCCTGAACCGCTCTCTTGAATTGGATTTATTTGCCAGCTTCTTGTTGAGTAAGTACCCAGGACAGAAATAATACAGTTTCATAATTTCTATCTAAGGTACTCCAATGTCTTGGCAGGTCTGGAACATTTAGTTTTTTCATTACTCTTATTCTTTGAGTTGTAATTTCACAGTTGACTACTTACCTCACTTTTGGGGGGGGGGGAAGGGCAGCAGCTACCTTTCTGATAGATTACCCCTTGGACTTTCAGTGTCATTTCACCTCTCTCCATGTCTCACTGTCTCCGTGTGTATGTCTCTTGCCTCACCACTCCCCCCCATCCCTCTGTTTCTCTCCTAATTGGCCCATGTCCTACAGACTCCACAAAGCTTCCCAAACTACTAATAACTTAAAGTAGAGAGGCAGAGGACGCCCATTTCTTTAAGGATGTTCTGCCTAGCTTCAAGAAGCAAACTGGCCAAAAGGAAGAGAGACAGAGGATGGGGCATCAGCTGTGAGAGGATCACCATACTAGAGAAAAATTCCCTTTGCTTCTCACTGGAGAGTTTCAGGCAATTCCAGAGGACTGGCCACACTCTGTTTGATACATACTACTAATTTCACACAACAGGTTCCCTTTTAGGTCTTCCCTGGCACTTGAACGATGTAGTGTCTACAGAGAGGGAAAAGCAAATGATTCCCCTGAATCTCTCTCTTGAATTGGATTTATTTGCCAGGATCTTGTTGACTAAATACCCAGGACAGAAATAATACAGTTTCATAATTTCTATCTAAGTTACTCCAATCTCTTGGCAGGTCTAGAACATTTAGTTTTTTCATTACTCTTATTCTTTGAGTTGTAATTTCACAGTTGACTACTTACCTTACTTTTGGGGGGGGGAGGGTAGCAGCTACCTTTCTGATAGATTACCCCTTTCTGATAGATTACCCCTTTCTGATAGATTACCCCTTTCTGATAGATTACCCCTTTCTGATAGATTACCCCTTTCTGATAGATTACCCCTTTCTGATAGATTACCCTAGGCAGAGGAGCCTCAGGCCTCACGCTGCCAGGGAGCAGACACTAGCACTGTCTTCACCACTAACTATCTGACTTGAACTTAAGACGACTTCAGCTGCTTAACCTCAGTTTCCTCATCTGAAAATGGGGACAATAATAGACCTTCTCTATGGGTATGCCCTAAATTAGGTGCAGTGAGAACTTCAAAGATGATATAAGACCAGGTTTCTGCCCGCAAAGGTTTGGCAATCTCCACTGGAGAGATCAAGTGTCTGCAGCTCACTGCAAGGACAGGGAAAGGTGGTCCAGTTCAGATTCTGAGAACACTATGGGGGGTGGGGGTGGGATTCGTAATAATCAAACATCAATAGAGGCATCCCTATTTAGAACTAAGCTTTATATCTTCTTTCTGCACCTCCCCAGTTTAGTGAGGTGCTCAGTTACTCAGTTGGGTCCAACTCTTTGCAACCCCATGGACTATAGCCCTCTAGGCTCCTTGGTCCATTTTCCAGGCAAGAATATTGGAGTGGGTTGCCATTCCCTTCTCCAGAACTAAGCTTTACATCTTAAAGAACTCTGGTTCATCCCCATAATGGTAAAAGAAGTGAGTGTGTGTGTGTTTGCATGTGCAAATTTGCCACCATAATTCAGTCTGAAGCCACTATGTTTTTTTCATTGATTCAACAAATAT
Organism: Cephalophus harveyi; assembly: GCA_006410635.1. Taxonomy (NCBI): domain Eukaryota; kingdom Metazoa; phylum Chordata; class Mammalia; order Artiodactyla; family Bovidae; genus Cephalophus; species Cephalophus harveyi. The sequence goes on along the minus strand of SJYT01058218.1, from coordinate 101,696 downwards.
TGATCAAGAGTATATCATATATGCTAGGAATTGTGCCCTATTTATTGCAGTCATAATTGCACACACAAGTCCAGAGTCCTTCAAGCAGTGGTCTTTACAAAAATGAATATATTGGGGTAAAAATCCTTCACTCTTCAATTAAGCAAAATATCTGTGTAGGCCAATTTTAAGGCACAGTATTTGTTTTAGAAACAGGCATCAAGACTCTGGTGGAGAAACTCAAAGTTTAGTTATGAATAGCTGTGAACCAAACACAAAACTGATTCTCAATACCTTTACAGTTAAAGCAGAGTTTGTTGCCTGTCTGAATGTTCCAATGTTGTTCCACTGATATTCTTTTTATCTTTAGAGTATTAACAGTTATTAAAAGAGAACAGAATCAGGTTGCAATGAGATCTTTTACTGCAGGAGCACTGTAATAGCACAATTTGCTAGATACTGCAAGTAAAATCACCAGGCAGCTGAACAGTGTGGCCATTTTATGTTCAGCTATAGCACACTCAACCTTTGACATGAGATGTGTTTGTGAACCAGAATTGTTAGCTTAAACCCCAGGGCCTCTTAAACCCTTGACCTCTCTCAAAAATGTTGGGAGGATATGTTGAGGCAAACAGTTTAGGGAAATTCAAAATAGAAATAAATGCTCGGTGAATGCATTTGAACCCTTGACATTCCAATCCTGTTGGTCAGGAAAGATCTTGGTATTTTCACAGGGAAATATTTTTTCTGTTGAAATCACTTTGAAGGTAACATTATTTTCTTCTTGTCACTCAACAATTTATTTATTTGTCATAAAGTGAAAAACCTCTGAGCCCAACCACATAAAAGTCTTAAATGCATGAGCTTTATCATTATCTTTCTTACCATAGTTCTCTTAGTCCTTAAATTTCATGGTGCTGAAAATATCCTTTTTGTGTTTCTTTTCTGGATTGTTCTCCCTCTGAGCAATGGTTACCAGAATCTTTTAGAATGACATGTATTTGCTAATTGGATTAAAGGCGAGATAATGGAAGACTTTTTTTCCCCCAAATATCTGGGTGATATTCTTAATCTGGAAAACAGATGTTTCAACATCTTTTTGTATGTTTGTGTTCATGATTACAGTAAGGTTTCAGAATATTCCAAATGATTCTGATTCACTTTCCACATAGTTGGAAGCAGGAAGCCATTAAGATGAACCCCTTTCAACTTACATGTAATAATAGGAGGTGAAAGAGGGTAGAAAAGGGAGGGAGAAGTCTATTAGACTTGTTCTTGGTTGATGTTTTTTATACTTCTCTCAGCTCTCAAAACTGTCTTTTTGTTTAATCCACTTATTGAAGCAGCTGATGCTTTTTATTATCCCACACACATAGATTAAAAATATTAAAATATACTTACTCAGTGGAAGATGTGAGATAATCCTTATTTAGGTGGTTACACTACTTTCACCGAAGACAGTCCTTTTACCTAAAACACCATAAAAAGGCAGTTTATCATCTATTCATTAGGGGCAAAATGTGTTAAATGTAACACATGAAGAAAATCTCCTGTCCTTCCCAATAATTGTGTCTCTTAACTTTCATCTTTCATCTAAAAATGTTTATACAAGTTTTGTAGGCCATTGGTATTTGAGAAAATGGGAGGAAAATGGTTATTACTGAAATAGTCTTAATGAAAAATAGTTTCAAATGTTCAAATTATGTTAAAAAAAAAAAAAAAGCAAAGGGGGCAAAAGAAATCTTACTCCAGTAGTACCCTGGCTGAAAGTTTCAACAAATTTAGTCTTTTAAAAAACCTTCGGTAACAGTAATAATGAAAGAGATCCTTTTTGCTTAACAGTGAGAATGATTAATTCGGCATTAGGAAAACTTCACATTTTCCATAACTGATACTGGGAATCAAAGATGTATGGGAACTTTGTCTATATTTGAGGTTATACAAAAGCCTTGATGTATACAGAAGTGGAGATTCTTGGGTCCTGCACCCAGAAATTCCAATTCATTAAGTCTGGGGGGTTGCCTGTGACTCTGCATTTTTAACAAACAGCCCTGGTGATTCTGATATTGGTGGTCCAGGAACCACACCTGGAGAAGGGTGGTTGTGTAACTTTTCTGAGATTGTAACAGAGCCCAGCTCTGCCTGCCATCCTCTGCTCACACAGCTGTTGCTAAATATCCTTCAACAAAGATCTTTAGGGAGATGACTTACAGTTTGATATCCTGAGATATATTCTGAGTGATCCTCAGTTATGACAGTTAAACACCTTTGATTAATTCACTCTACTCCTCCTGAAATTAGTGAATATACGAGGGTGTATTTGGTAACTGTCTACAACCACACTACATATTTGGCCAGAACCCTCTGGTTAAATAGAGGTGGGGCTGCCTATTCACCTAGATTTGAAATGTAAGTGAAATATTAGAATTCAAATGAAGGACTCTTAGCCTACCACCATTATATACTGGGGTCTTCCCCGGTGGCTCAGAGGTTAAAGTATCTGCCTGCAATGCGCGAGACCCAGTTTCGATCCCTGGGCTGCGAAGATCCCCTGGAGAAGGAAATGGCAACCCACTCCAGTACTCTTGCCTGGAGAATCCCATGGACGGAGGAGCCTGGTAGTCTCCACGGAGTGGCAAAGAGTCGTATGCAACTGAGCCACTTCACTTTATTATATACTGGAGAAGAGATGATGTCATTTGGAGCAAATCATAAGAGACAGCGCCCATACATTACAAAGTTGTTGAAAGGGTAAAGAGAAGGGGTTGAATTTAGACAAAGATCTGGTTATTTTGACAACTGGTGTATAGTATAGTCTGTTTTGCTGAATTTCACATCTCTTGCTCTTGTTTATCTTCCAAAATAAAATTAGATGTGTTCCTGTAAGCTGAATTTAAGAAGGCTTCTGGTGAATTCTAGACTGTCTCTGAGTAGTGTGTCCCTCATCACAAATACCTGGAGTGGGGGAGGATCCAGAAAGCTACTATGCCCACAGAACTGCTTTTCTCTGCCTGCAACGAGTGCTGGACCAGTTCTACAAAGGAGGCCAGACAAGCAAGCGCTTACAGATGAGGCACAAGGTAGAGATCCTACAGGATCCAACTATTTATTTCTTCCCTCCTTACCCACCCTTCTTTTCTCCTCTGTTGACACCCTGCAGCAGGGAAGTGTGGAAGAATGTATTATTTGTTCATAATTTTTCCTTCTATTCTCTGTATTGTGCCATAGTTTCACTAGGTAGATTATATTTCTCCATTCCATTGACCTTGAAATTCGCCATATGACTTGCTCGGGCTAAGGGAAAATAGGCACAGTGATCATTAATGAGTTCTGCACTGAGATATTAAAGGGCATTGCAAAATTCTGCCAAGTTCTTCTTGTATTTCTGTCATCTGCCGTGAGAAGTGCATACCCCAGGAAGCTGCCGACTGCAAAATGAGACACATATGAACAGACCTCAGTCTGATTCACAGCCTTAAGCAGAGCTGCCATAAGTGACCCACAGACACATGAGTAAGAACATCAATGGTATCATAGTCAACCACTAAGATTTAGGGGTGGGGTGTTTGCTATGCAGCAGCATCATAGCCTTAGCCGAATAACACACGAGGGTGACTGCCATTTACTTGGGACTCACTCCTTGCCAAGCACCACTAACATTAGCTAATCCTTTAATCTACAAAATTTCCTTCTGAGATCTGCTAATGCTTCCGTCTTTCATGAAACAGCTGCTCAGAGAAGGCAAGGACTCATAGCTAACAAGTGGCTGAGCTAGAAACTCAAATTCACGTGTACCTACGTTCAAATATTGCATTGGCCAAAAAGTTCATTTGGGTTTCATGTGACATTTCATGGAAAAACCAGAATGAACTTTTAGGCCAACCCAATACAATGATTGTTCCATGGCTTTTTCCTATTTTTCCTGCAGTTGAAACCACAGGAGATAGCAACAACAACCACATAAAACACAATTTCACTCTTTTATGAAGGGCACTTTCCTGGGTCCTTTTTCAATCCTATTACTAACTGGGATACTTAAGTTTTGTTTAGTTCTGCTCTAGATTGAATCCTAGCCCATGAGATTTGAAATGGTAAGTCTTCAGTTGGGAAAGTATTGTGCTTTAGAAACCACAGGAAGGCTTAAAATAGATTGCATTGTTCTGAGGTAATAGGTAGGAGAGAAAATGTACCAGATAAAAACCAGCTGAGCCACTGTTTTGAGCTTTTCTTGACTAAACCAGACAGACTCCACAGAACCTACTCAGGATCCTCCCTGTGACCCCACAGCAAGAGACAACCATTCAGAAAACACCACCAGTTTTGCTGCAGTGACACTCAGAAGGAAACATTTCCCATCTCTGGCTGCCCATTAGAATCACTTGGAGACCTTGAGAAAAAAAAAAAAAAAAATCTGGGCCCTGCTGACAAACCAATTCAATCGACATTTCTGGGTGAGAAGCTGAGCATGTTCTTTTTTTGTTGTTTGGTGGGGGGAATGTGAATTTTTTAAAGTTCCCCAGGTAATCCTATTTTCTTTGACCACACTGAGTAGTGTGGGGGATACTAGTTCCCAGATCAGGGAGCAAACCCTGGTCACTCCCCACCCCCGTCTGCAGTGGAAGCGTAGAGTCCCAACCATTGGACCACCAGGGAAGTCCCCCCAGGTGACTCTAATAGGCAGCCAGAGTTGCGGCCCACTAAGCTACACTGGTGGCTCAGATGGTAAAGAATCTGCCTGTGATGCCAGAGACCTGGGTTCAATCCCTGGGCTGAGAAGATCCCCTGGAGGAGAGAGTGGTAACCCAGTCCAGTATTCTTGCCTGGAGAATTCCATGGACAGAGGAGCCTGCTGGGCTACAGTCCATGGGGTCACAAAGAGTTGGACACAACTGAGCAGCTAAACGCAGTGCAAGATCTAACAGAAGATGGGCTTCCCTGGTGGCTCAGTGGTAAAGAATCCACCTGCTAATGCAGGAGATGTGGGTTCCTTCCCTGGGTGGGGAAGATCCCCTGGAGGAGGGCATGGCAACCCACTCCAGTATTCTTGCCTGGAGAATCCCATGGACAGAGGAGCCTGGTGGGCTACAGTCCACCGGGTTGCAAAGAGACACGATGGAGCGACTCAACAACAACAAAAGCTAGAAGATGGAGACAAAAAATGTATTTGCTGATTTGCTGATATTTAACATTACAAGCCAATTCTAGTCAATGACTCACTCATGGAATGTGAAGTGTCAGCTTTGCACCTCTTTGAACTTCCTACCTACTCTCCTATCATCATTCTCTACCATTTCTCTCTCCTCCGTGGAATATTTACTGAATCTACAGTTATTTACTGAAATCCACATCTATGTTAATTCCTAAAGTGGTGTTTGCCAAGAGCTAGACTATAAAAGTTTATAGAGTTTGTAAAGAATTCACTAAAACTCCTATCTGCTAACTTAAAGAGGAGAGATGTCAGTGGCTTCATTAGCCAAATAAATAAAGCCCAGACTGTCATTTATAGTGATTGTATACATGGTTCATACTCTCCTATGAATATTTTGGAGCACTGACATTCTAGTTTAATTTGCACATACAAGTTCCCAAGGAGTAGCTGTGACTGGCACAGCCCGAGATTGAGACATGTGTGCTATCTTGCTCCTGCATACACAGACCCCTTGTGGCACTTATCTGACTGCCTCCCAGGATATGTGGGAAACTTTCTATCTCTTTTACAGTAAGATACACAACTCTCTTACTGCACTGGTGGCAACTGATTTTTTTCGATGCATTTGAATGAAAATAATATCTAAGATTTATGGAGTATTGTCTATGTGCCAGGCACTATCCTTAGTGTTCTACATGCATTAACTCATTTAATCCTTAACTCTATGAGGTAGATGATTTAGTTATTGTCCTCATTTGACAGAAGAAAAAAACTGAGGCACAGAAAAATTAAGTAAGGTGTCTAAGGTCACACACCTATTAAAGGATAAAGCTGGAATTTGAACCCAGAAAGTCTAGTTCCAGAATCTGGATTTTGAGCCACTAGAAACATCACATCCCTTAGTAGGTAGGGGACTGATCTGAGAACATTTAGGAGAGGCTGTAGAGCAACCAGTAGTCTTGTCCCTGCTGGTGGCAGTGCAAACTGGTACAACCACAAAGAAACGGTTTGATAACAGGTGATACCTACTAAAGCTGAACACCTGCTTACCCTATGACCCAGTAATTCCTGGGTACATATCCCAAAACAGTGCATACTTGTGTTGATGCAAGGACATGAATTTGGCTGTTTGTAACAGCACTAAACTGGAAACTACCCAAAGGTCCATCAACAGGAAAGCGGATAAACACATTCTAGTGTATTTATGCCACTGTGCAGCAATGAGAAGAAAAAAATGTATCACTACACAGAGCAATAAGGAAGGCTCTCACAAACATAATGCTGACTGAGAGAAGTCAGGAAAAAAGAGCACAGGCTATATGTTTCTATTTATATAAAGTACAGAGGCAGGCAAAAGGAATCTCTGCTATTAGGGGTCAGGCTACTGGTTACCCGAAGGGGGAGAAGCTGTGTCTGGAAGGAGTATTTGGGGGAGGGGGCCTCTGGGGTTGTGGGTAAAGATTTATGTACTTATTTGTGCTATGTGGCTTGTGGGATCTAGCTCCCAGACCAGGGATTGAAACCATGCCCCCTGCAGTAGAAACACGGAGTCCTAACCATTGGACTGCTAGGAAAACCCCAAGTCCTCTTTATTGACCTGGTTATTGGCCACAGCATGTTTAAAGGTCTGAAAGTTCAGTGAGCTTTACATTTAGGTTACATGCACTTTTCTGTATGTACACTATCTCTCAATAAAAAATTTTCAAGGGTACTACCCGTGATCAAATATTACCTAGAGATAGGAGATTTCATTAAATATTTTCAAATAAACAATGCATATTTAAGGAAAGTAGTCATTCCAGGCAATCAAACAGTAAGTTTCTGCTATCTCTAATTCTTCCCCCACTTTCCGGCTTTTTATCACAAATGCCAACCTGATGATTTAATAATAATAAGAGAAAATGATCAACTGGGTCAGGTATATGTAACGGGTTCAGTGTGCTTGCCTCCAGACAGGAGTTCAAAGGCAGGGTAACTAATGAGAGTTGTATGAAGGTACACTGGTAGGCAGTATCAAAGCAAAGGGTCCCTGGCTCACTCCCTTTGCATCTCCTGGAGCACTCACAAGGGTGTGGAAATAGCTTTCTTTTGTAGAAATCTTCGAGAATGAGGAAACTGAGGTCTAGGGTAAGAAGTGACTGACTCCACATGACACTCTGCCTAAGGGCAATCCCCTCTGAGGAGAGAGTCACTGGAAGCCGGTGGACCAGCTCACAGTAGGAATTCTCACTACTCCTGCTCACCTGTGTAAGCAACTCATCAGCCACCCCTTTATATTTGAGGGGTAGAGCCCAATCCACCAAGTCCTGTTTAATCCCACTTCTGCCTTGGGGAGTAAGACTTCATTAACTGTCACAATGGCAATGCTTTACCAGTGAGAGCACTAACTTCTGTGTGCTTAAAAAGTATGCCTACAAAAACCTTTCATCACTATAGACGCTGCCAGCCAAGTTCTTTCTGGTAAGTTCTACAGGGAAGAACTTTTGATTCTAGCTCAAAAATTATAATCAAAACAGCCACAAAAATTCACTTCTATTATCAGGCAAGACATGAACCTGGCCATCTTACCAGGTTTTCTTTTTCTTCCTCTGTACACTGCACAGAATTATGGATAATTAAATATAACATAACTTTGGCAAATACTTTTCTTAGAATTCTGCTGATTATTCTCAGGGAAAAGTCATATGTAAAGAAACTAGGTTCACTTAATTACTATGTTTACTCATCAATCATTTAATGAATTTGCTTAAGGTCTTAATTCCAGTTGCATTTTTTTTTCAAATTTTATTTTTACTTTATTTTACTTTACTCTTCCCCCACTTTCCTGCTTTTTCTCACAAATGTCAACCTGATGATTTAATAAGAGAAAATGATCAATATATATCGTGAGGTATATGGAACGGGTTAAATGTGCTTTCCTCCAGACAGGAGTTCAAAGGCAGGGTAACTAACCAGAGTTGTATGAAGGTACCTTGGTAGGAGGTATCAAAACAAAGAGTCCCTGGCTCACTCCCTTTGCATCTCCTGGAGCACTCACAAGGGTGTGGAAATAGCTTTCTTTTGTAGAATCTTCAAGAATGAGGAAACTGAGGTCTAGGGTAAGAAGTGACTGACTCCACATGACACTCTGCCTAAGGGCAATCCCCTCTGAGGAGAGAGTCACTGGAAGCCGGTGGACCAGCTCACAGTAGGAATTCTCACTACTCCTGCTCACCTGTGTAAGCAACTCATCAGCCACCCCTTTATATTTGAGGGGTAGAGCCCAATCCACCAAGTCCTGTTTAATCCCACTTCTGCCTTGGGGAGTAAGACTTCATTAACTGTCACAAAGGCAATGCTTTACCAGTGAGAGCACTAACTTCTGTGTGCTTAAAAAGTATGCCTACAAAAACCTTTCATCACTATAGACGCTGCCAGCCAAGTTCTTTCTGGTAAGTTCTACAGGGAAGAACATTTGATTCTAAGTCAAAAATTATAATCAAAACAGTCACAAAACTCACCTCTATTATCAGGCAAGACATGAACCTGGCCATCTTACCAGGTTTTCTTTCCGGATAATTAAATATAACATAATTTTGGCAAATACTTTTCTTAGAATTCTGCTGATTATTCTCAGGGGAAAGCCATACGTAGAGAAACTAGGTTGGCTTAATTACTAAGTTTACTCATCAATCATTTAATGAATTTGCTTAAGGTCTTATTTCCAGTTGCATGTTAAATTTCAATCTATTTTCAGAATCAGATTTATTCCCCCCTCCCTCTCCTCATCACCTCTCCTACCACAGAAGCCATGCTGTGATTACACTTAGTGCCACTAAGCCCTTGTGGGAAAGAAAGACTTCCGGTGAGAACTGATGAGGGATGGAGGGAGGGGAAGAGGTGTCGAACTCTTTGCGACCCCATGGACTGTAGCCCGCCAGGCTCCTCTGCCTATGGAATTTTCCAGGCAAGAAAACTGGAGTGGGTTAATATTTCCTTCTCCAGGAGATCTTTCCAAGCCAGGGATCGAACCTGTGTCTCTTGCATCTCCTGCACTGGCAGGCAGATTCTTTACCACTGAGCCACAAGGGAAGCCCGTCCTGGCCTTACCTGAGTTGATTTAAGGTCCCTTTCATCTGGGAGGCAAAAGAGGAAAGATCTCTGGATAGAGGGGTGATGGAAGACAAATTCTTAACCTGGTGTCTGCCCTGTGCCTGATCTGATGAGAGTTCTGGGGCCCCCTAGAGGGAGGGGTCAGTGCCTAATGGCTGAAGGTGCTCTGTTCATCAGAGGTTCTGACATGTTGGGCCCAAGAAGGGTGATTACTGTGCAGAGGAGATCAAATGTGAAAAGAAAATTACTCAAGATAAAGTAAAAAAGGGCGAGAAGGGTTATGCTCCCCAGACCTACTCTCCCTGAGACCATCACATAGCACTGGGGCTATAGGACCTTAAAGCGAGCGCTGGAGAATGGCAAGTCAGAGACGAGAAATACAAATAGGTGCCTACGTGGCAACCACGAAGTACCAATAGGTACGTGACAACAAACACAGCTCAGAAGAACATGGGCAAGCGTTTTCCTAACTACCTGTAAGATACTTGCCCTGTGAAGTCCCAGGGGCATCGAGGAATTTCTAGTGGCAGTTGGAAGATCAAGCCACCCAAAATGGCTGTGTTCTTGCTCTCTGTCTCTCCTGTCCGCCTAGTGCCTACTTCACCTACACCCTACTCGCAGGACTAACCTCCCCACCTCCTTGCCCCACGGCCCAGGAGCTTACCAAACGGCTTACCAAACGGCTGAAGAGGAGTCTGCCCCTCAAGTGGTTTCCGCGATCAGCCGTTTCTGCCCAACGGTAGACTTGGGTGCCCGCGAGTATGGGTTCTTATGTGCGCATGCGTGCTTGCGTGGGCGTCCGCGTGCATGTGTGGGTGCCCGAGTGCGTGCGTGGGTGCGTGTCTACGTATGTGCTTGCGTACGTGTGTGCATGCGTATGTGCGTGGCTGCGTGCTTGGTCGCCTGCGTGCGGAAGCGGGTGCCTGTGTGTGTGCGTTCATTTGCGCCTGTGTGTGTGGGCGCCTATGTGCGTGGATGCCTGCGTGCATGTTCAGCCGTGTCCCAGTCTTTGTAGCCTGACAGGCATTCTCCAGCGGAGCATAGCCATTTCCTTCCCCAGGGCATCTGCCCGGCAGGGATCACCCGAGGTAAATTCCCATACAATTGGGAATCCTGGCTTCCCCCAGCCCCCAGCAGTGAAACCTGCCAACGCGTCCGTCCTGCCTGCTTGCTCCTGCACTGCACACGATGGGATGTTGTTCCAGGACCTTGCTTGAAACAGGCAGGGTCTTCCATTGGGTAACCCATGATGTCTTCGTCTCTCCCAAAATGGCTGTGTTCTTGCTCTCTGTCTCTCCTGTCCGCCTAGTGCCTACTTCACCTACACCCTACTCGCAGGACTAACCTCCCCACCTCCTTGCCCCACGGCCCAGGAGCTTACCAAACGGCTTACCAAACGGCTGAAGAGGAGTCTGCCCCTCAAGTGGTTTCCGCGATCAGCCGTTTCTGTGCAACGGTAGACTTGGGTGCCCGCGAGTATGGGTTCTTATGTGCGCATGCGTGCGAGGTGCGTGCGTGCTTGTGTGCGTGTGTGGTGTGCGCATGCGCGTTTGCATGGTCATCCGCGTGCATGTGTGGGTGCCCGAGTGCGTGCGTGTGTGTGTGTATACATATGTGCCTGCGTGCATGGGTGCATGGCTGCGTGCTTGGGCGCCTGCATGCGTGAGCGGGTGCCTGAGTGCGTGCATGCATGGGCGCCTATGTGTGTGGATGCCTGCGTGCATGTTCAACCATGTCCCAGTCTTTGTAGCCTGCCAGACTGCAGCCCATGGGGTCGCTAAGAGTCGGACACGACTGAGCTACTTCACTTTCAATTTTCCCTTTCCTGCATTGGAGAAGGAAATGGCAACCCACTCCAGTGTTCTTGCCTGGAGAATCCCAGGGATGGGGGAGATGCGTGTGTGGTGTGCGCATGCGTGCTTGCGTGGTCGTCCGCGTGCATGTGTGGTCGTCCGCGTGCATGTGTGGGTGCCCGAGTGTGTGCATGTGTGTGTGTATATGTATGTGCCTGCGTGCATGGGTGCGTGGCTGCGTGCTTGGGCGCCTGCATGCGTGAGCGGGTGCCTGAGTGCGTGCGTGCATGGGTGCCTATGTGCGTGGATGCCTGCGTGCATGTTCAGCCATGTCCCAGTCTTTGTAGCCTGCCAGGCATTCTCCAGCCGAGCAGAGCCATTTCCTTCCCCAGGGCATCTGCCTGGCAGGGATCACCTGAGGTCAGTTCCCATACAATTGGTAATCCTGGCTTCCCCCAGCCCCCAGCAGTGAAACCTGCCAACGCGTCCGTCCTGCCTGCTTGCTCCCGCATTGCACACAGTGGGATGTTGTTCCAGGACCTTGCTTGAGACAGACAAGGTATTCCATCAGGTAAATCATGTCTTCGTCTGTGTCGCTGACTTAGGGCCCTTTCTTTGGTCCTGAAACTGGGCAAGTGAGGCCTTGCTGGCCTGTGGGATGCAGCAGAACAGTGGTCTTGGGCTAGGAGTCCTTAATTTGGGCGTAAATGTCTGCGAGTTTCATTTCCTTTAGTTAGTTTTAGGTTGTGCTGGACTTTTGTGGCGGCTCGGGGGCTTTCTCTAGTTGGGGAGAGCTGGGGCTTCTCGCCGCAGTGGCTTCTCTTGCGGAGCACTGGCTCTAGGGCACGTGGGCTGAGTAGTTGTGCTGCACCGGCTTAGTTGCTCCAGGGCATACAGACAGGGAGGGAGTGAACCAGTGTACCTGCCTTGGCAGACGGATTCTTTCCACTACGTCACCCGGGAAGTCCAGTTTGGGCATAAAAATGTGACATCATTCATACCCAAACGGCTAAGATCTGGGAATATTTTAATTATTCCACAGGAGGGTGTGTTGCCCAATCTCCTTGGAGAAGATTATACAGATGGTGTTTTGTCAAACTACTTCCATTATATTTAGGTGCTCTGTGGAAAGAATATTCAATAATCAAAATAATTTGAGAATACTGGATGAAATAGCATTAAGTAGATATCTTGAAAAAACTCATGTCATTAATGTGCTAATGGGGCAGGGAATCCTTGTGTCAATCAGGATATGCTAGGTTATGCTGCAACAAAAATTGACTGTACAATTTCAGTGGCGTATATCAACAAAGGTTTAATTCACTAGTCCTGCCACACATCATCTCCTCTTTGGGACCTAGGCTGAAGCAACAGACTTTTTCGTTTGTTAGTATTCAAGGGAAATTTATCTTTATTTTTACACAGAATAAAGTGCACAGGTCTTATGATTTTCTATGTAGAAGTGCAGGGAAGTTAATGCCTGTGGGACAAACTTTGATCAGTGTAGAGACAGGAGACAGCAGAGAGTCAGCAGCTAAGTTCCCTATGCGTTCCCTCTCTGATGGGCTGTGCTGGGGCACAGTTCTTTCATCTTGGTACCTGGTGGACACACCTGAGACAATCAGGTGTTTCTCTCATGGAGTCTGATGGAAAGTTTGTTGGGAAGCAGTGCCCAGTATCACAGGACATCCTCTTATATTTGGATATTTATTCATTTATTTGACTGCTCAGAGTCTTCATTGTGGCACGTGGGATCTTTAGTTGTGGCGTGTGAACTCTCCTTTGCGGCATGTAGGATCTAGTTCCCAGACCAGGGACTGAACCCAGGCCCCCTGCTTTGGGAGTGTGGAGTCTTAGCCACTGGAGCACCAGGGAAGTCCCTCACCTTGTATTTGAATCTCCCTCTTTTCTCCTCACTTTAGCTGCCATGGATTATACCTCTCATGAAAGCTTTAGCATTTAAACCTTTCTTCAGGCGCTGTTTTCCAGGGAACCCAGGCTAACACAGTGTGGGAAAATATCAGGGCTTTCTGGTCTCATAGAGCAGTGGAATTGTGCTATGTTAGGCCTCCTTGGTATTTCTCCATCTCACAAAGTACACGCTCAGCTTTGCACGTCCTGTTTCTCTATATGGAACATTCTTCTTTCAGACATATGAATGGTTTATTCCCTCACCTCCTTCAGGTCGTTGCCCAAATATTGCCTACTTACTGAGACCATCCTTGCTCTCCTATTTAAATTTGCACACATATACTGTACTGTATTCCTTCACCCTCCACTTATTTTATTTATTGTTATTTCTAGAATAATAGCTCCATACTATATCTCATCATTCTTGGTAAGCTCCATGAGAGGAAAAACATTCAGTAAGTATTTGTGGGGCAGCTGGATGGATGGATGGATGATGGATGAATGGATGGATAGAGTGATGGATGAATAGATGAACAGACGAAGTAGCCGGTGATAAGGAGCTGTTCTTTTTCATGGTTCAGGATCTCTGTAAACATGATACAAAAAAAAACTCCAAATGAACTTCAGTATCAGGATTCATGGGCAGTTTGTGGATGAATGGATGGATAGAGTAATGGATGAATAGATGAACAGACGAAGTAGCCGGTGATAAGGAGCTGTTCTTTTTCATGGTTCAGGATCTCTGTAAACATGATACAAAAAAAAACTCCAAATGAACTTCAGTATCAGGATTCATGGGCAGTTCAGAAAAGAACTGCTGAATCAAACTGTGCTGAATGTTTTCTTCAGTTACTCCCATCCATGGTTGAGCTAATCAATTTTGGAAGGCATCCTAGTATGCCTTCCAAACAGTCTCATTAGGCTGTTTGAAACTATTGATGTCAGAATATAGCACTCTTATCCCTTCCTTTTTCATTGTTAATTAATGGATTAAAAGTCCACTATAGCAGTGTTAAAATCTAGCTCAGGAAGAAGATGGTCCTGGACTGTTAGCTAGCTGCATCTCATTCCATCTGATGCTGCTGAGGCCTTGACGTCAGTGTGCATTTGAGGGAGACGACAAAAACCCACCGATAAGATGGCTGGAGAGCTTGCTAAGTTTAGAAGCATCCATTAATGGACTCTCCTTTTTAGCAAAATGGAAGTTTGTTATTTAAAAATTTTGTTTTGAATTATTAATTTATGTAGAGATAAAAGAATGCTTGGATTTTTAAGCCAGATGAGCTTGGGTTCACAAAATCATTCACCTATATTAAGATGAGGAAAGGCCATCTGTTTTGTCTGGAAGAGAATTGACTCGCTTTTGAGTACCTTGTAAAGTGGCAAATGAAGAACCATTTTAAGTGGCTTTCTTTACTTATGTCTACAGTTTGTTTAGTATTTTAACTATTTATAAGGCACACCATAATTTTGGGAAATGAGTATAAACCCTAGTTTGTGTGGTATCTGGATGTTTGTAGCCCTTATTTAGTACGTATAATTCTAACCATAAGAGCTTCTTCTTAGTGCTTATGGTGATCCAAGAATCACATTCAGTGCTTTCAGTATGCTGTTTTTTCTTCACAACACAATTAGTAGTGAAACATTATTATCCCCATTTTAAAGCTCAGGAAACTACCACTTAATGGGTTTAAGACCCTCTTCAGGGTCTTACAGCCATTAAGGTTCACAAGCATGGCTTTACCATGTTTGTTGTTCAGTTGCCCAGTCATATCCCACTCTTTTTGACCCCATGGACTGCAGCACGCCAGTCTTTCCTGTCCATCCTCAACTCCCGGAGCTTACTCAAACTCATATCCATTGAGTCGGTGATGCCATCCAACCATCTTATAGTCTGTTGGCCCCATCTCCTGCCTTTAATCTTTCCCAGCATCAGGGTCTTTGTCATGAGTCAGTTCTTTGCATCAGGTGGCCAAAGTATTGGAGTTTCAGCTTCAGTATCAGTTCTTCCAATGAATATTCAGGACTGATCTCCTTTAGGATGAACTGGTTGAATATCGTTGGTGTCCAAGGGACTCTCCAGAGTCTTCTCCAACACCACAGTTCAAAAGCATCAGTTCTTCAGCAATCAGCTTTCCTTACCGTCCAACTCTCACATCCATACATGACTACTGAGTAGATAGCTTTCACTAGATGGACCTTTTTGGCAAGGTAATGTATCTGCTTTTTAACATGCTTTCTTGGTTGGTCATAACTTTTTTTCCAGGTAGCAAGTGTCTTTTAATTTCATGGCTGAGGTCACTATCTGCAATGATTTTGGAGCCCACAGAAATAAAGTCTGTCACTGTTTCTGCTGTTTCCGCATCTATTGGCCATGAAGCAATGGGACCTGATGCGATGATCTTCTCTTTCTGAATTTTGAGTTTTAAGCCACCTTTCTCACTCTCGTCTTTGACATTTATCAAGAGGCTCCTGAGTTCTTTTTCCCTTTCTGCCATAAGGGTGGTGTCATCTGCATTTCGAGGGTTATTGATGTTTCTCTCGGCAGTGTTGCTTCCAGCTTGTGCTTCATCCAGCGTGGCATTTTGCATGATGTACTCTGCATATAAGTTAAATAAGCAGGGTTGAGGTTCTCCTTTCCCGCTTTGGAACCAGTCTGTTGTTCCATGTCCGGTTCTAACCATTGCTTCTTGACCTACATACAGATTTCTCTGGGGGCACGTCAGGTTGATTGGTCAGTAAGATTGATTGATCTTTGGTCAGTAAGGATCTCATAATCATGANTGTACTCTGCATATAAGTTAAATAAGCAGGGTTGAGGTTCTCCTTTCCCGCTTTGGAACCAGTCTGTTGTTCCATGTCCGGTTCTAACCATTGCTTCTTGACCTACATACAGATTTCTCTGGGGGCACGTCAGGTTGATTGGTCAGTAAGATTGATTGATCTTTGGTCAGTAAGGATCTCATAATCATGAATGGGTTTTCAGGAGATGTTTCTGGTGCTGGGAAAGATGGAAGACAGGAGGAGAAAGGGACGACTTTTGGTAAAACGATTAGATAGCATCACCGACTCGGTGGACGTGAGTTTGATCATGCCCCAGGAGTTAGTGACAGATAGGAAAGCTGGTTGGACAGAACTGCGCAAATGAACTGGACAACTTTCACGACCCAGCGACGGATCCGGGCCCTCCTTTTTGGCAGTCACCTTTTTTTTTTTTTTTTCTTTTTAGTGGTGATTCGAGTCACCCTGATGGCCTAGACAGTAAAGAGTCCATTTACAAAGTGGGAGACCCAGATTCGCTCCTGGGGAAGCATCTCCTGGAGGAGGCAATGGCTACCCACTGCAGTATCCTTGCCTGGAGAAATCCATGGATAGAGGAGCCTGAAGGGCTACAGTCCATGGGGTCGCAAATAGTCTGAGCACGACTGAGTGGGTTCAGCACTCTATTTCATTGAACATTATAGTGAAACTTCTCTGTGTCAAATGCAGTGCCCCTATATCATTATCTTAAGCCATCAAGAAAAGCTTTATTCAAACGAAATCAGACCCAGAGTGTACAGGAGAAAACATGGAGTCAGGGGCCTGGGAAAAAAGGGACTGGAAGGGGGCTTCATGGAAACTGGGGCGGGGAGAGACATGAATCTCGGGGGTGGAGACTCAGCGTTCATTTGCATAACCAGCGTGCACTGTGCACAACGTAGTTTCTATTTATTTCAATTTATCATAGTTTTCTTTAAAACGTAGTAGTTGGAAGAATGAGCCTTCATCCACTTCCATGAAAAGATCTCCTGCAAACTCATCACCCGGACTTACCCTTGACATTCCTCACCCTCACTGTGTTAGGAGTGACCGTTACGTAATCAGTATGGTCAGAAGCTCTGCGTTACACTTAGTCTTACCCTTGCTTCTACCCGGCGTGAGTCCTTGGTCCATTACCGAGGACTCGGTTGGGTAGGTCAAAGTAAGGATAACAGGAGCACAGCTAATTTTTGGAGGCCTTGTGGTATTAACAAGGCTGGAATAGTTGTGTTGAAAAATAGAATTTAAAATGTGAAGGGCTTTGTGCTGTTTTTCTACACCTGCAGCAGTTAAGAGTTATATGTGTATTTATTTAGAAAAACCGTATTCTTAATTTTTAGTTAGTAACATTTCCATAATGCTGAAAGGGGTTTCCTCGACACTTTTTGTTTGTTTTTTTGACTCCAGGAAAGACTTGAAGACAGGAGTAAAAAAGGGACAACGTTGATTCATTATAGAACACTCATTTTTTTTGGTGGACATGCATTTACCTGGTGACTAAGAGGTTAAAGCGTCTCCCTCCAAAGTGGGAGACCCGGGTTCCATCCCTGGGTCGGGAAGATCCCCTGGAGAAGGAAATGATAACCCACTCCAGTATTCTTGCCTGGAGAATCCCATGGATGGAGAAGCCTGGTAGGTTACAGTCCACGGGGTTGCAAAGAGTCGGACATGACTGAGTGACTTCACTTGTGTACTTACAGGAGAGCTGTTTGGAGATGATGGAGGGAAGGAACTGGACAATTTTTACAACCCAGGGATGGAACCAGCTCCTCCTATATTGGTAGCAGCTTTTCTCTTCTCTTGAATTAGTGATTAGAGTCACCCTGGTGGCTCTGCTTACAATGTGGGAGATGGAGGCTTGCTCCTGGGGAAGAATCTCCTGGAGAAAGGAATGGCTACCCACTGCAGTATTGTTGCCTGGAGAATTCCATGCACAGAGGAGCCTGGAGGGCTACAGTCGATGGGGTCGCAAATAGTTTGGCACGACTGTGCACTCAGGGCACTCTGTTTCATTGGACATTATAGTGAACCTTCTCTGTGTCAAATGCAGCACTACCATATCATTTTCTTAAGCCGTCAAGAAAATCCTTCATTCGAAAGAACTAAGACACAAAGCGTTGAGGAGAAGACATGGAGCCAGGGGCTTGGAAGCAGGCTTCACGAGATCTGGGGTGGGAAAGTGGCGAATCTCGAGGGTGGGGACTCAGCGTTCATTTGTATAACCAGAAGGCACTGCACGCAATATGTTAAATTTATTATTTGAATTTATTGTAGATTTCCTTTAAACATAATATTTTGAAGAATGAGCCTTCGTCCACTAATGTGAAGAGATCTGCTACAACCTCTTCACCAGGACTTACCCTTTTTTTGCTTCTCATCCTCAGTGTATTAGGTGTGAGCTTCCCCTCATCAGTACGAGCCCAGGCACAGTACGGTATCCATCCTCCATTTTTTGCTGCTGCTTTAACTTAAACTCTAGTATTGCCCTGCAGACTAAGTCAAGTAGGACCAAGAAAGAAAGAAATTTTACATTAGCCAACGGTTTTTGGAGGTCTTCTGAGGTTAAACTAGACTGATATTCTTGTGTAGAAAAGTACAACTTGGAAAATAAGTGATTTCGGGTGATTTTTTAGATTCTTGAAGCTTTCTGTGTTTACCATTGCAGATTGCGGGTTTGGTCTTTGGTGAGTTGAAAGTGAAAGTTGCTTAGTCGTGTCTGACTTTTTGTGACCCCATGTACTATGCAGTCCATGGAATTTTCCAGACCAGAATACTGGAGTGGTCAGCCTTCCCCTTTGCTGGGATCTTCCCAACCCAGGGATGGAGCCCAGGTCTCCTGCATTGCAGGCGAATTCTTTTCCAGCTGAGACAGAAGGAAAGCCCAATATCCATAAAACCACAATGGGGTTTTTCAAGCGAGGACAGGATGGCCGATTGGACATGGCTAAGCAAATAAACCAGCCAGATTTTTCGCTCCCCAGGGATGGAACCCGGGCCTCGGATATTGGCAGACAGGTTTTTGCGGGTTTTTTTCTTTTGCTGATTAGAGTTGCCCTGATGACTTAGCCTGCTTTCAATGTAGTAGACCCAGGCTCAGTTCCTGGGGAAGGTTCTCCTGGAGAAGGGAATGGTTACCCAGCTGAGCAGCTTTCAGAGAGAGAGCCAGCTGGGAAAAGGAAAACTCTTTTTAGGTGATCCCATGTTTCTGTCGCAGGTGTAATTGTCTTTTGGGCTGTGCTTTGTTTTCTGTAGTATCAGTCACTCAGTCCTGTGGGACTGTTAGCCAACCTATGGAATATAACCTGCCAGGCTCCTCTGTCTGTGGAATTCTCCAGGCCAGAATACTGCAGTGAGTTTCCATTCCTTTCTCCAGGGACTCGTCCGGACCCAGAGATGAAACCCGAGTCTCCTGCATTGCAGGTGAATTGTTTACCATGTGAGCCACCATTTTTTTTTCTAATCCACAGTTATTACTACTGGATTTAATGGTAGTCAATTTCATATTTGCATTATTCATATAGGCTCATTTTCTTGGTTCATAAACTTATGGAGTAGTTAGTAAACCTATGTAGGTAGATGTGTTCGTTCTGTTCTCACCCTTCCCACCCCAGGATGTAATATTTGTAAAAATCTATAGAAGGTCTCAGGCTTCACTGTAGCTCAGCTGGTAAAGAATCCACCTTCCATGAAGGAGACCTGGGTTCGATTCCTGGGTCAGGGAAGATCTTGTGGAGAAGAGAACAGCTACCCATTCCAGTATTCTGGCCTGGAGAATTCCATGCAGTGTATAGTTCATGGGAGTCATTTTAGACTCCCTATGAGAATTGCTGATCAACGTGTACATTTAACTTTTCATTTATGTAATGCCAATTTTTGCTTTTTTCCAAAGACTGTACCGGTGCACACTCAACGGCACTATATCAACATTTCGCTGTTTCACATGCCCAGCACTCTTGTTGTCTTCAGGCTTTTAGAATTTTTGAGTGTCTGGGACGTGTGCAATCCATCATTTAAAGTATTTGCATATAATGTCACTCTTTGGAGGAGCCATCACTTGTTCAAATCAAAATTCTGGTGTAGGGCGTGTAGAGAGTTTCCAATTTTTCTATTTTATAATCAAAGCAGTGGTTGTCCAATTACTTCCTCAAGACAAATTCCAAGAGTGAAAATGCTGGACTAAATGTTCCACACATTGAAATTTTTGATCCATATTACCCACCTGTTACCTGGAAAGATTTTACGATTTTACATTCTTATCTGCAGTATTTGCATATTTTTACTCCCAAATGCATTTCAAAAGCAACTTAAAAAAATATATATATATATATATGTTTTGAAACAGAATGGATCCTCAGTCAGTGTCCAGAGAAACCTGCAGTTATTTACCCCATTTCTAAATTAGCTTTGTACTTCTTTCCGAGGTCAGGGCAGCTGCCGGGAGGAGCTGCCCCACGTCCAAGGCCAGTGGCGGCCGGGAGAGGACACCCGGCGTCCGAGGTCCGGGCGGCAGCTGGGTGGAACTACCCACATCCGGGGCCGGTGGCGGCCAGGAGGAGACACCCCGCGCCCGAGGTCAGTGGCGGCTGGGAGGAGACACCCCGCATCCGAGGTCGGGGGCGGCCCGGGAGGAGACACCCCACGTCCGAGGTCGGGGGCAGTCAGGAGAGGCCCCCTAGAGCTTGAAGCCGGGGGCGGTGACCCCAGGGAGCCACCAGGAGCCCGAGGCCAGGGGTGGCAGCTGGGAGGAGCCACCTCGCGCCCGAGGGCGGGGCTGGCGGCCGGGAGGAGCAACCCAAGGATCGGTGGCTGCGCAGGCACAGGAGGGCCTAGAGGAGCTATCCCACGTTGAAGGTCAGGAACAGCGATGGTAAGGAGATACCCCTCGTCCAAGGTAAGGAACAGCGGCTGTGCTTTGCTGAAGCAGCCGTGAAGAAATACCCAACACCCAAGGTAAGAGAAACCCAAGTAAGATGGTAGGTGTTACAAGAGGGCATCAGAGGGCAGACATACTGAAACCATACTCACAGAAAACTAGTCAACCTAATCACACTAGGACCACGGCCTTGTCTAACTCAATGAAACCAAGCCATGCCTGCAGGGCAACCCAAGACAGGCGGGTCATGGTCGAGAGGGCTGACAGAACGTGGTCCACTGGGGAAGGGAATGGCAAGCCACTTCAGTATTCTTGCCTTGAGAAACCCATGAACAGTATGAACAGGCAAAATGATAGGATACCAAAAGAGGAATTCCCCAGGTCATTAGGTGCCCAACATGCTACTGGAGATCAGTGGAGAAACAACTCCAGAAAGAATGAAGGGATGGAGCCAAAGCAAAAACAATACCCAGTTGTGCATGTGACTGGTGATAGAAGCAAGATCCAATGCTGTAAAGAGCAATACTGCATAGGAACCTGGAATGTCAGGTCCATGAATCAAGGCAAATTGGAAGTGGTCAAACAAGAGATGACAAGGGTGAACGTCGACATTCTAGGAATCAGCGAACTAAAATGGACTGGAATGGGTGAATTTAACTCAGATGACCATTATATCTACTACTGTAAAGCTGAAACTCCAGTACTTTGGCCACCTCATGCGAAGAGTTGACTCATTGGAAAAGACTCTGATGCTGGGAGGGATTGGGGGCAGGAGGAGAAGGGGACGACCGAGGATGAGATGGCTGGATGGCATCACTGACTCAATGGATGTGAGTCTGAGTGAACTCCGAGAGATGGTGATGGACAGGGAGGCCTGGCGTGCTGCGATTCATGGGGTCGCAAAGAGTCGGACACGACTGAGCAACTGAACTGAACTGAACTGATACAGTGAAAGGCTTTCGTGTAGTTGATGAAACAGAGATAGCTGTTTTTCTGAAATTCCCTTGCATTTTCTATCCTCCAGCAAATGTTGGCAATTTGATCTCTAGTTCCTCTTCTTTTTCTAAACCCAGCTTGGACATCTGGAAGTTCTGGATTCACCTACTTCTGAAGTCTGTCACTCTTTCCCCATCCATTTGCCATGAAGTGATGTGATCAGATGCCATGATCTTAATTTTCTGAATGTTGAGCATCTCACGTGGGGCCTGCCATGTAGAAGGTGATAGATAAGTATTCGTCAAATAAATAAGTGAATGTGTATTTATTTATTTTGTTTGTTTACATGACACTTAGGATGTGCCTGGAAATATTGTGAAGATTTTATACACATGAAACTCATTGAAATTTTTTTTAACATGCCGTTTACCCCACTAGACTATTTGTTCCTTGAGGACAGAATTTGTGCTGATCTCTAGTACAGTGTCTGACAATATATTTTGATTACATGAAGACATCTATAGTTTTAATTGTTAAAATTACATTTCTGAATCTATGTCTTTCTACTCTGAGCAACATGAAAACACACATCTCTTAATTTGTAAGTGCTCATGTTTAAATGGGGAAAAAATAAAAACAAATGGGGTGTGTCATGGCCAAATTATCTTAATTTTATTTTCTTGCTTGAAAATTTCTGGTGCTATAAAGTTTGATATTCAGTTATTTTCTTTTGCTGAGCTATCTATTGCTGTATAACAAATTACCCCCAAATTCAGGGTAAGTTTATATATACTAAAATTTCATCTTGCTCACCACTGTGTGGGTCAGACATACAAGAAGTTTCAGCTGAGCAGTTCTCATTGGGGTCTCACACAGTTGCAGTCAGCTGTCTGCTGTGCCTACAGTCATCAGAATCTGAGCTGCCCTGGACATCCACGATGGCTTGCCCAAGCCTGGCAGCTGATCCCGGCTGTCAGGTAGGACTGCAGTTTGGGTTGTCCACCAGAGTACCTACACCTGGCCTCTGCATGTGGCCTGGGCTCCTCAGAGCATGGTGGCTGGGTCCCAAGGGAGAGCTATCTGGAGAGCAGGTATCCAGAGAGAACTAAGAAGCTGCCAGGCCTTGGAAGTCACATAGCATCACTTCTCCTAAATTCTATTTCTTCCAAATAAGGCCAGCCCAGGTTCAAGGCAGTAGAAGGGGAGAATTAGACCCTGCCGATTTATGGGAGGAGTGTCAGAGAATTTGTGACCATCTTTTCAAACGTCCACAACAAGGTTAGCCCTGAACTGATGAATGAAGAAATAATGCCTGTGTACGCATATTTGGAAAACATGCTCTCCCAAGTCCTCACTTCTGTAAAAACTTGGATTCTTCTTTTCTTTTTGTCTGCACTGTGTGACTTGTGGGATTTTAGTTCCCTGAGCAGGATCAAACACAGGCCCTTGGCAGTGAGAGCTTGGAGTTCTAACTACTGAACCACCAGGGAACTCCCTGCATTTATTCTGAAGTGTTATTAGGTCCAAAATTAAGACATTGTTTTTATCACAAGAAAAGGTCTACTTAAACAAACTTCTGGGCATAAGGTGAAAGGAAGGAAAAAAGATAAACAGAGTGAAAGTCAGAGCTGGCCTCTACTTACCTGGCAGGATCCACCACTCCGGATATTTCCTCCTTCATCTGTTTCCATACTTGAAATCCCTCCAGTGAAGGCTTCTACCAAAGCTTTAGACAAGAATCATTGCAATATAGATAACACTTAGAGAAGAATAGCATTTTAGTCTTTTGAAACTATTACCCCTTGGGTGTTAAAGTGTGAATGAAGAGGCCCTGTTTGTTGAACATAGATTTGTTCTTATAGGCATGATCAAAATTCTGGGAAAATTTAAAATTTTGCAAGAAAAAATGAAACAGAACTCAGTTATTTAAGTGGAACATTCTTGCATTTGTCATCCTACAAAGGTTATATTTATGAACCGAACTTCCCATTCCCTTTAGAGATTTGGTAAATCCCAAAGCAGTGTCAAG
This sequence comes from Cephalophus harveyi, assembly GCA_006410635.1. Taxonomy (NCBI): domain Eukaryota; kingdom Metazoa; phylum Chordata; class Mammalia; order Artiodactyla; family Bovidae; genus Cephalophus; species Cephalophus harveyi. Next base: position 78,135 of record SJYT01058218.1, on the reverse strand, counting down.
ATCAACAATAAATTGCATCTCAGAAGCAATGAGTAAACCCTAAATGGGAATGGATCCATTCACATCATCACCTGATATATGGAGACTGCTACTGTACAGTATTTATTGGTACTTATCTCTTGAGGTGACACCTTCAAATCAATAGTTCTTTTCTATTTTTAATATCCTTCTGCCACTAACCTGTTCTTATGTCCATTTTTCTTACTGAACATAGATTTGTGCAGAGGCTTGAGTGTTTTTCTAGGTTATTTTTTTTTCCTCCATAGGAACAGATTGTATTTCATTTGAAGTGTGTTAAGTTGCATCAGGCTTTAAAGATTGGCAGTGTACCTTCATTTTGGACAAAAAGGAAGCAATTCTCATGTCTGCTGGGTGAAAACTGAAACTTGGGTCTTAGGTATTTTTAAATTATTATGGTAGAAAACACATAACATTAAGTCCACCATCTTAACTATTCTTAAATGTATAGCTTCAGTAGTGTTAAGCATGATCACATTACGATACAACCTTTCACATCCTTATGTACTTTTGTGTGTGTGTACATCTTGGTCAGAGAAGCAAGTAGCCTCTTGCCCTGTGTAGACAGGCTTGATCTGTTGTCTCAGGCCTCAGACATGGTTGAATGGGGAATTTAGAATTAGGTGTTGGACCTGTAAGAAACCAGGGAGGCATTAACTCCGTTGGACCCACTGTGCATTAGAGGCTGCTGCTGCTGCTGCTGCTGCTGCTGCTTAGAAGCTGCCAGGCCTTGGAAGTCACATAGCATCACTTCTCCTAAATTCTATTTCTTCCAAATAAGGCCAGCCCAGGTTCAAGGCAGTAGAAGGGGAGAATTAGACCCTGCCGATTTATGGGAGGAGTGTCAGAGAATTTGTGACCATCTTTTCAAACGTCCACAACAAGGTTAGCCCTGAACTGATGAATGAAGAAATAATGCCTGTGTACGCATATTTGGAAAACATGCTCTCCCAAGTCCTCACTTCTGTAAAAACTTGGATTCTTCTTTTCTTTTTGTCTGCACTGTGTGACTTGTGGGATTTTAGTTCCCTGAGCAGGATCAAACACAGGCCCTTGGCAGTGAGAGCTTGGAGTTCTAACTACTGAACCACCAGGGAACTCCCTGCATTTATTCTGAAGTGTTATTAGGTCCAAAATTAAGACATTGTTTTTATCACAAGAAAAGGTCTACTTAAACAAACTTCTGGGCATAAGGTGAAAGGAAGGAAAAAAGATAAACAGAGTGAAAGTCAGAGCTGGCCTCTACTTACCTGGCAGGATCCACCACTCCGGATATTTCCTCCTTCATCTGTTTCCATACTTGAAATCCCTCCAGTGAAGGCTTCTACCAAAGCTTTAGACAAGAATCATTGCAATATAGATAACACTTAGAGAAGAATAGCATTTTAGTCTTTTGAAACTATTACCCCTTGGGTGTTAAAGTGTGAATGAAGAGGCCCTGTTTGTTGAACATAGATTTGTTCTTATAGGCATGATCAAAATTCTGGGAAAATTTAAAATTTTGCAAGAAAAAATGAAACAGAACTCAGTTATTTAAGTGGAACATTCTTGCATTTGTCATCCTACAAAGGTTATATTTATGAACCGAACTTCCCATTCCCTTTAGAGATTTGGTAAATCCCAAAGCAGTGTCAAGATCAACAATAAATTGCATCTCAGAAGCAATGAGTAAACCCTAAATGGGAATGGATCCATTCACATCATCACCTGATATATGGAGACTGCTACTGTACAGTATTTATTGGTACTTATCTCTTGAGGTGACACCTTCAAATCAATAGTTCTTTTCTATTTTTAATATCCTTCTGCCACTAACCTGTTCTTATGTCCATTTTTCTTACTGAACATAGATTTGTGCAGAGGCTTGAGTGTTTTTCTAGGTTATTTTTTTTTCCTCCATAGGAACAGATTGTATTTCATTTGAAGTGTGTTAAGTTGCATCAGGCTTTAAAGATTGGCAGTGTACCTTCATTTTGGACAAAAAGGAAGCAATTCTCATGTCTGCTGGGTGAAAACTGAAACTTGGGTCTTAGGTATTTTTAAATTATTATGGTAGAAAACACATAACATTAAGTCCACCATCTTAACTATTCTTAAATGTATAGCTTCAGTAGTGTTAAGCATGATCACATTACGATACAACCTTTCACATCCTTATGTACTTTTGTGTGTGTGTACATCTTGGTCAGAGAAGCAAGTAGCCTCTTGCCCTGTGTAGACAGGCTTGATCTGTTGTCTCAGGCCTCAGACATGGTTGAATGGGGAATTTAGAATTAGGTGTTGGACCTGTAAGAAACCAGGGAGGCATTAACTCCGTTGGACCCACTGTGCATTAGAGGCTGCTGCTGCTGCTGCTGCTGCTGCTGCTGCTCAGTCGCTTCAGTCGTGTCCGACTCTGTGCGACCCCACAGACGGCAGCCCATTGGGCTCTGCCATCCCTGGGATTCTCCAGGCAAGAACACTGGAGTGGGTTGCCATTTCCTTCTCCAATGCATGAAAGTGAAAAGTGAAAGTGAAAGTGAAGTCATGTCTGACTCAGCGACCCCATGGACTGCAGCCTACCAGGCTCCTCTGTCCATGGGAGTTTCCAGGCAAGAGTACTGGAGTGGGTTGCCACTGCCTTCTCCGCATTAGAGGCAGACATGCCATTTTCTGGTTGTTATGAGGTTACAGGATGGGGTATTATCTTTACTATATCACTGCTTGAGTTTCAGGACACTCTGTGCAAGGGTCAAAATGGCCACTTTTGCCCCTAATGTTACTCCTGTGAAACACTCAGTCAGCTTGCACCCCTTTGCTTTTAGCCATCCGTGGACTGGAAAGACTCATCTGAGGGTGACAAAGCCAGAATATACACCTGTAATTTCCAAAGCTCAGACCCTTCAGTTAAACCACATCTTAATACCACCTCTTCAAAAGGACCCAGTAAATGTATTTTTAGGGCCTGATGTTCACAAATCTACATGTTAATTGATTCTGAAGTTAAACAGTGTTGGCTTGTGACTCCCCTGGAAAATAATTTTCATTGTTAGAAACCTTACCAGCTAATGAAGTAAGAGTTGTTCCTATTTTTGACATGCCAGTGATCAAATGATAGCTATGAAATTGTATGAATTTTAGATTGCAACTGGTGACCTCAATTTTGCAATATCACTAAATGATTTCTTTGTTTTCTAGAGATATTTTATTTTTACTAACCTTTTCTTTTGACAAATTTTAAACCTAACAGAAATGTTGCTAGAGTAAGTACAATGAATTCCTGATGGCCTGTACCTAGATCCACCAGTTGTTAACATTTTGCTACATTTGATTTTGCTCTCATTCGATGTGTATTTTCTTTATTGAGGTGAAATGTACATAATATAAAATTAACCATTTTGAAGGGAACAATTCAGTAGCATTTGGTACGTTCATGATATACTCATTTACATTTAGGTCCAAAGCATTTTAATTACCTCAAAATAAAACCCATATCCAGTAAGCAGTTACTCCTCATTTGCCTTCTGCCCAGCCCCTGGCAACCATCAGTCTGCTTTCTGTCTCTATGGATTTGCCTGTTTTGGATATTTCATATAAATGGAATCATACAATATGTGACCTTTTTGTGTTTGGCTTCTCAGTGTAATATGCTCGGGCTTCATCCACAAGGTAGTGTGTATCACTACTTTAACCACAGACACTTTTCACTCACTTAACATCCTCCTTCTCCTGCTTAACATCCTCCTGCTCCCTCTTCACCCTACAAACAGACTGCTTAGGAACTTGTGGTCTTGAAACTGAGCCAGACTCTGTGGGGCCTTCCTGGCAACATACCCTCCATGTCTCCTACTTCTTGTTTATAAAAAGGATTTAGCCTCTTAGACCTTCCCCACGTTCCAAAGAGTATATTTAATCAGAGAAGTGAGAAAATGCAGAAACAACAACAATAGCAGTCAAGCAAGACAAAATTACAGCAGTTTAACCATAAAATGAACTCAAAGACCTTTAGTTCCTCCTTAAGGGTTATAGATAATATCCTGAGCCATACCTTGAATTGTTTCTGAGGATACTAAACCCCTACCAAGTGTCAGAAAGTAACTGCATGCTGACCACAAGCATGTAGACTGGTTGGAACCAGAAGGTTGATGATGTTAACTTCCAATATACCACCTAGTTACCTCACCACAACCAATTAGAAGAATGTCCACAAGCTGATCATGCACCCTACAACCTTCAAACCTAATAATGTTGCCTTTAAAAAGCCTTCCCTGAAAGCCATCAGGGGGTTCAGGTCTTTTGAGCATGAGCTACCCATTCTCCTTGCTTGGCCCTGCAATAAACACTGTCCTTTCCTTCACCCAACCCCATGCCAGTAGGTTGATTTTGCTGCAAGTCAGGCAAGCAAACCCAAGTTTGGCTCAGTAACCATCTCTTCAGTCCTCTCCCATAGTTTTGTTCTTCTTTTTTTTTTTTTAAATCAAGTGCCTCTTTGGGGAAAGGGTGGCTGTTTATTCGAGTATATGTGTGTCATATCCCATAGACTTATTTAATAGTTTAAATGGACATAAAGAAGAAAATACCCACAGATAATCACACTAAATAGCTATATCACTCTGGATATGTCACTTAATCTCTCTTACACTTAGTTTCTCCACAACGAGACTGGATCCAAGCCCTAAGAGTCATTGTAATGAACATTGTATGATTCTATTCCCCAGACATTCTGGCTTATTTGTTCCTTCATCGGTTATTCCAGAGAGCTACTTTTTCTCTGTGGTATATTAGAGTAAAACTGATACTGATGAACCACTGGGTGTGTGATCCTGGAGGTTATAAACCATAGCTTGGAGGAGTTTACAATTCAGTTGGAGCTAAGAAATAGATGAGCATGTGACAACAGGGATATTTATAACCAGAGGCCAAATCTTGTTAGGAGCGATTAAGTATTCATTGCTGAACAACATCCGTACCCTGTAGAGAAACCGGTAAAAGTGCCAACAAGAAATATCAGTCTGCCCTCGTCTTCACGTGTCACTGCCCTCTTTGATTTGACCAGTCATCTGTGGGTCAAATGGCTGCACAATGCTTCTGGAAAGGAAGTGGCATTTTAAAATTAAAGATTACCTAGCTGGTACACCAGACAGAACATTCTCTCTTGAATTTTAGTGCTCAATTTGTTTTTATTTGTTCCAAACTTTTATTATAAAACTTTTCAAACACACAGCAAAATTGAAAGAATTTTACCATAAACCCGTATATACCTACCTCCTAGGACCTACTGTCAACATTTTACTGTACTTGTTTTATTATATATTTATCCATCGTTCTATCCATTCATTGATCCATCTTCTTTTTTTGAAGGATTTTGAAGTAAATTACAGATGCCCTTATGCATGTCATTAGAATTTTAGGCTTTGTTTATCAGTTTTTCTTTTGATGTAAAATGTATATACAATGAAATATGTAAATCTTAAAGTATGCATTCATTGAGTTTTCATAGCTGCACACAACTGGTTAATCCAAAATCCTATCAAAGCAGATAATGTAGCATTTGTTTTTTAATTTTTATTATAAATATGTTGTTCTCAAAAATGTGCTGGCATGACTAGTTAAACTGAAAGACTACAGTCACTTGCCCCTTCCTCTCAATCTCATCTTTCTGCTTCTCAAAGGCAACTACTTTCAAATCTTTTACCTACTTTGGGAATTCTTTCTATATCCCTCTCTAGAATGTTATTACTTCTATTTCTTAAGTTTTCAATTTTAGAATTTTCTCTTGGTTAGCTATTTGGAAGAATAAATAGGATTTAGCTACCTCAAACAATTCCTTAAACATATACTTTTTCTTCCCTCCACCCCAAATATATTTATAGCATGTATTTGGTTAAATTAATATGCAGTGTTTATATTATTTCAACTATGTAAATTGCTCATAGTAGACAGTAGATATGATCACATTCTATATCCAAGCTTTGTTTTTTCCTAAGTTACTAATCACCTGTTTTTTGGTTGCTTTTAAAATATTGTTGTTGTTGTTCAGTCACTAAGTCACGTCTGACCCTTTGTGACCCCATGGACTACAGCACTCCAGGCTTCCCCATCCTTCATTATTTCCCAGAGTTTGTTCAATTCATTAACATTGAGTCGGTGATACCACCCAACCATCTTATCCTCTGTCGTCCCCTTCTCCTCCTTCTTTCAATCTTTCCCAGCATCAGGGTCTTTTTCAATGAGTTGGCTCTTCGCATCAAGTGGCCAAAGTATTGGAGCTTCAGCATCAGTCCTTCCAATGAATATTCAGAGTTGATTTCCTTTAGGACTGACTGGTTTGATCTTGCAGTCCAATCAAGAGTCTTCTCCAGCACCACAGTTCAAAAGCATCAATTCTTCTGCGCTCAGCCCTCTTTATGGCTCAGCTCCCACATCTGTACATGACTACTGGAAAAACCATAGCTTTGACTGTATGGACCTTTGTTGGCAAAGTGATGCCTTTGCTTTTTAATACTGTCTGGGTGTCTAGGTTTGTCATAGCTTTCCTTCCAAGGAGCAAGCCTCTTTTATTTTCATGGCTGCAGTCACCATCCATAGTGACTTTTGGGGAGTGCAAGAAAACAAAACATCTGTCACTGTTTCACTTTTCCCCCATTTATTTGCCACGAAGTGATGGGACCAGATGCCATGATCTTTGTTTTTTTAAGGTTGAGTTTGAAGCCAACTTTTTCACTCTCCTTTTTCACCCTCATCAAGAGGCTTTTTAGTTCCTCTTCACTTTCTGCCATTAGAGCAGTATTATCTCCATATCTGAGGTTGTTGATATTTCTCCTGGCAATCTTGAATCCAGCTTGTGATTCATCTAGCCTGGCATTTCGCATGATGTATTCTGTGTAGAAGTTAAATAAGCAGGGTGACAATATACAGCCTTGTTGTACTCCTTTCCCAATTTTGAACCAGTCTTGTTCCATGTCCGGTTCTAACTATTGCTTCTTGGCCTGCATACAGGTTTCTCAGAAAGCGGGTAAGGTGGTCTGGTATTTCCATCTCTTTAAGAATTGTCCATAGTTTGTTGTGATCCACACAGTCATAAGCTTTAGTGTTGTCAGTGAAGCAGAAGTAGATGTTTTTCTGCAATTCCTTTGCTTTTTCTATGATGTTGGCAATGTGATCTCTGGTTCCTCTCTGCCTTTTCTAAATCCAGCTTGTGCATCTGGAATGTGTCTCTCATCAGTTCATCTCTAAGCTCTCTAAGAAAACTGTCAAAATCTTTTCAATGTGGTTTAACACATTAAATAGTGCACCAGTTCCATTTTCTCTCGGAGGCATCACTCCAGTCTTTACTGTTTGTTCCCTAGGCCCCGAGGGCTGCCCTCAGGACCCTTGTTCACCTCTTCTGGCCTGTGTTGGATTTCTCATTTCTGGATCCTACATCTTCTTCATGGTTCCATCCCTCCTTTTGATGAAACACATCCTGTTTCTTGAACAGGTAAACTCTGGAAGTCAAGTCTTTTTATAGCTCGCCTATCTAAAAGTGGGGTTTTTCTGATAGCTCAGTTGGTAACGAATCCGCCTGCAATGCTGGAGACCCCAGTTCAATTCCTGGGTCAGGAAGATCCCCTGCAGATGGGAAAGGGTACCCATTCCAGTATTCTGGCCTGGAGAATTCCAAGGACTGTATAGTCCATGGGGTCACAAAAAGACATGATTGAGCAATTTTCACTTTAATGGATCTAAAAATGTTTTTATTCTACCATCATATTCAAGTGATCATTTGTCTGTCTAACAGTTCAATTCATTTCAGTTCAGTCGCTCAGTCGTGTCCAACTCTTTGCAACCCCATGAATTGCAGCATGCCAGGCCTCCCCGTCCATCACCAACTCCCGGAGTTCACTCTAACTCATGTCCATCGAGTCGGTGATGCCATCCCTCCATCTCATCCTCTGTCATACTCTTCTCCTCCTGCCCCCAACCCCTCCCAGCATCAGGGTCTTTTCCAATGAGCCAGCTCTTTGCATGAGGTGGCCAAAGTATTGGAGTTTCAGCTTTAGCATCATTCCTTTCAAAGAATACCCAGGACTGATCTCCTTTAGGATGGACTGGTTGGATCTCCTTGCAGTCCAAGGGACTCTCAAGAGTCTTCTCCAACACCACAGTTCAAAAGCATCAGTTCTTCAGGGCTCAGCTTTCTTCACAGTCCAACTCTTACATCCATACATGACCACTGGAAAAACCATAGCATCGACTAGACAGACTTTTGTTGGCAAAGTAATGTCTGCTTTTTAATATGCTATCTAGTTTGGTCATAACTTTTCTTCCAAGGAGTAAACATCTTTTCATTTCATGGTTGCAGTCACCATCTGCAGTAATTTTGGAGCCCCCAAAATAAAGTCTGACACTGTTTCCACTGTTTCCCCATCTATTTCCCGTGAAGTGATGGGCCCAGATGCCATGATTTTAGTTTTCTGACTATTGACTTTAAGCCAACTTTTTTACTCTCCTCTTTCACTTTAATCAAGAGGCTTTTTAGTTCCTCTTCACTTTCTGCCATAAGGGTGGTGTCATCTGCATATCTGAGGTTATTGATATTTCTCCTGGCAATCTTGACTCCAGCTTGTGTTTCATCCAGCCCAGTGTTTCTCATGATGCACTCTGCATATAAGTTAAATAAGCAGGGTGACAATATTCAGCCTTGATGTACTCCTTTTCCTATTTGGAACCAGTCTGTTGTTCCATGTCCAGTTCTAACTATTGCTTCCTGACCTGCATATAGGTTTCTCAAGAGGCAGGTCAGGTCGTGTCTGTCTATATAGCATTCTAAATTGGACAACATTTTCCCTCAGAAATTTCAAAATGTTGTTCTACTGTCTTCTAGCCTTCAGTATTGTTGTCTTAGGCCATCTGTTTTCTAGTACTTTAAATATATTTTTGAAGCATTCTCTGTACCCAAGTGTTCTGAAATTTTGCATTTATATGCCTTGCCATGTTCACTCAATCTAGAAACTCACATCCTTTATTCCTTGTGGAATTTCCTTGATACTTTCCTCTGAGGGAATATTTTGTCTGTTCTCTTTCTCTAATTGTCATTATTTGAATGTTTCACTTCTGATTTGAGCCTCCAGTTTTATCTTTTCCCTCATATAAAGTGTGTTTATTGCATATTAAATATTTTTTAAAGTGTTATTATCAAATGTAATTTATGAAGAATAACAATTTATTGTTAATTAGGGTGGTGTGTGAGTATCACATTGTGGTTTTAATTTTGCATTGCTCTATTGTTAATGAGGCCAAGCAATCTTTTCATGTTAATTGAAAATTTATATTCTACTATGAAATGCCTGATCAAGACTTTTGCCCATTTTTTTTGTTAGTTCTTTGTCTTATTTCTTATCTATATCTAGAACTTCATATAGTCTGAATACTAGCCTTTTGTTTCCCTGTTACTTTTGTTGCAAATATCTTCTTAAAAGTTTGTGGCTTTTGTTTTATTGTTTGTTTAAAAGTATCTTTTATTGAATAAAAAATATTGATCTATCCAACCAGTCCATTCTGAAGGAGATCAGCCCTGGGATTTCTTTGGAAGGAATGATGCTAAAGCTGAAACTCCAGTACTTTGGCCACCTCATGCGAAGAGTTGACTCATTGGAAAAGATTCTGATGCTGGGTGGGATTGGGGGCAGGAGGAGAAGGGGACAACCAAGGATGAGATGGCTGGATGGCATCACTGACTCGATGGATGTGAGTCTGAGTGAACTCCGGGAGATGGTGATGAACAGGGAGGCCTGGCGTGCTGTGATTCATGGGGTCGCAAAGAGTCGGACACGACTGAGTGACTGAACTGAACTGATATACTTAATATTTTCATTTGTTTAAAAAAATAAATTTATTTTTAAATTTTATGTTTTAATTGAAGGATTATTGCTTACAGAATTTAATTTTAAAGGCCAAGTGACAGAAGGCTCTCAGAAGAGCAAACCCCAGGATGTCTTTTTCCCATCCCAATTCCCACTTCCCAGAAACAACCATTTAAAATTGTTAGCACTTTAATCTGTTTGCTTCTATAACTCATAATATGCTTACACGACTCTTTCTTCATTTTGTTCTAAACTGTAGCAGACAGGCTAGATGCCCACTCTGATATCAATTTTTCCTCAACCTTCAGAGAGCGCCTAGAATTCCTGAGCTTTTCCAGGGTTCTGAAGCATTAAAGTGTCCTTGTCCCTACTTGGCTGCTGTTACCTGCTCTCCTGTTTTGTCAATAAGAACATATCTTTTCTTTTGATTACTGTCATTTAGGAGGGGTGAAATGTTATTTCAAATCAAATCCCATACCCACCAGTGATGCTTCGAGGGCTCAAACAAAGCCTTGTGCACACCAGGGCTGGGAGACCCCACAGAGACTGAGCCAGAACTGTGTGTGAGTGTCTCCTGTGGGGGGACTGGGCGTCAGCAGTGGCCTGCCGCAGGGGCAGGGGCTCTGGGTGCAGGAGCCCTGGTCACACAGCCTGTGGCATAAGCCCTCTTGGAGGAGGTCACCATTAACCCCAACCACAGAGCCCCCAAGCAGATGAACCACAAGGTGCAGAACAATCATACCAAAGAAATTCTCACACTGTTAAGAAAGTTCTAGGACCCACAACAGATTTACCAACCTGGGGATCTGGCAAGGGAACTGAGAACCCCCAAGGAATTTGACTGTGGAGGCCAGTGGGATTTGATTACAGAACTTACGCAGGATTAGGGAAACAGATTCTTGGAGGGCACAAACAAAATCTTCTGTGCACCAGGACCCGGGAGAAAGGAGCAGGGACCCCACAAGAGACTGACCCAGGCTTGCCCGTGGGTGTCCAGGAGTCCCTGGCAGAGGCGTGGGTCGGCAGTGCACTGCTGCACGGTCGGGGGCACTGAGTGTAGCGGTGCCTGCCTGGGACCTTTGGAAGGAGGTGGCCATTATCTTCATTACCTCCACCTTAGTTGGGTCTCAGGTCAAACAATGGGGAGGGAAACAGCCCTGCCCATCAAGAGAAAATTGGATTAAACATTTACTGAGCATGGTCCTGCCCATCAGAACAAGACCCAGTTCCCCCACAGTCAGTCTCTCTCAGCAGGAAGCTTCCATAAGCCTCCTATCCTTATCTGTCAAGAGGGCAGGCAGAATGAAAACCAGTGTCACAGAAAGCTTGTCAAACTGATCACATGGACCACAGTCTTGTCTAACTCAATGAAGCGATGAGCCAACCCGTGTCCAGTTCAGTTCAGTCACTGAGTTGTGTCTGACTTTTTGCGACCCCATGGACTGCAGCACACCAGGGTCCCTGTTCATCACCAACTCCTGGAACTTGCTCAGAGTCATGGACATCAAGGCGGTGGTGCCATCCAACCGTCTCATTGTCTGTTGTCCCTCAAGCTTTCAATCTTTCCCAGCATCAGGGTCTTTTCCAGTGAGTCAGTTCTTTGCATCAGGTGGCCAAAGTATTGGAGTTTCAGCTTCAGCATAAGTCCTTCCAATGAATATTCAGGACTGATTTCCTTTAGGATGGACTGGTTTGATTTCCTTGCTATCCAAGGGACTCTCAAGAGTCTTCTCCAACACCACAGTTCAAAAGCATCAATTCTTTGGTGCTCAGCTTTCTTTATGGTCCAATTCTCACATCCACACATGACTACTTGAAAAACCATAGCTTTGACTAAATGGACCTTGGTTGGCAAAGTAGTATCACTGCTTTTTAATTGTAAATAATGCTGCTATGAACATATGAGTGCATATATCTTTTTGAATTATTGTTCTGTCTAGATATATGCCCAGGAGTGGGATTTCTGAATCATATGGCAACTCTAGTTGTTCATCAATGATATTGGCCTGTAATTTTCTTTTTGTGTGATGTCTTTGTCTGGTTTTGGTATCCGAGTGATTGTGGCCTCGTAGAATGAGTTTGGTTCCTCTGTAATTTTTTGGAAGAGTTTCCAAAGGGGAACTATCAATGATTATTATAGAAAGTTACATTTGTTAGAATAGTTGTTGGCTTAAAGTCATAGCCTCTGATTGATGTGAATGGTTGATTTTACTCACCCTCCCTTAATTACTTAGATGGCCATGTTGTTCAGTTGCTCAGTCATGTCTGACTCTTTGTGATCCCATGGACTACAGCATGCCAGGCTTCCCTGCCTTTCACCATCTCCTGGAGTTTTCTCAAACACATATCCATTGAGTCAGTGATGCCATCCAACCATCCCATCCTCTGTTGTCCCCTTCTCCTGCCTTCAGTCTTTCCCAGCATCAGGGTCTTTTGCAATGAGTCGGCTCTTCCCATCAAGTGGCCGAAATATTGGAGCTTCAGTTCTTCCAATGAATATTCAGGACTGATTTCCTTTAGGATTGACTGGTTTGATCTTCCTGCAGTCCAAGGGACTCTCGAGCGTCTTTTCCACCACCATGGTTCAAAAGCATCAATTTTTTGGTGCTCAGCCTTTTTTATGGTCCAACTGTCACATCCATACATGAGTGCTGGCAAAACCATGGTTTTGACTATATGGACCTTTGTCAGCAAAGTAATAACTCTGCTTTTTAATACCCCATCTAGATGGCCATGGCTGTGATCTAATTTTAAGTGATCTAATCACTCCAGAAAAGACTGTGTATTCCATGAAAATAAGAACATAGTTAAAGGCATTTCTCCTTAAAGGGACATTTAGAGGGCAAATATCATGACCAAACATATTCTCTTAAAACACAAAAAGGAATCTTGAAACTGAGGAATGAGATAAGTCGTCCTGAGTTGTGTGGCTACCAAATATGAGAAATGGGCTAGAGCTCAGGCCTTCTCAGTCCTGATCTTACCATCTTTCCACTTTCTCATGACTCCTCGTACTTTAAAAAAATGTTTTATTGAAATGTAGTTAACTTACACTGTGTTTCTTTCAAATGGATGTATAGCACAATGATTATGATATAAAAGTATAGATACAGATTTTTTTAATTTATATTCTCTCTGATTATAAGTTATTGCAAGATAGTTTAGTTCCCTGTGCTATAGAGTAGGTCCTTGTTGGCTATCTATTTTATATATTGTAGTGTGTATATTTTCATCCCAAACCCTAATTTATCCCTCCCTACCTTTTCCCTCTTATGAGAACCATAAGTTTGTTTTCTAAGTCTATGAGTCTATTTCTGTTTTGTAAATAAGATCATTTGTATCATTTTTTAGATTCAACATGTAAGTGGTATCATATGATATTTGTCTCTGGCTTACTTCACTTTGTATGACAATCTCTAGGGCCATCCATGTTGCTAAAAATGGCATTATGTCATTCTTTTTAATGGCTGGGTGATATTCCATTATGTATATACACATGCCATATTTTCTTACCCAGTCATCTGTTGATGGACATTTAGGTTGTTTGGATGTCTTGGTGATTGTAAACAGTGCATTTGGGCCTCACTAGTGTTGGTTCCTTGGAGAAGGCAATGGCACCCCACTCCAGTACTCTTGCCTGGAAAATCCCATGGATGGAGGAGCCTGGTAGGCTGCAGTCCATGGGGTCGCTAAGAGTCGGACACGACTGAGTGACTTCACTTTCACTTTCATGCATTGGAGAAGGAAATGGCAACCCACTCCAGTATTCTTGCCTAGAGAATCCCAGGGACAGGGGAGCCTGGTGGGCTGCCGTCTATGGGGTCGCACCGAGTCGGACACGACTGAAGCGACTTAGCAGCAGCAGCAGCAGTATTGGTTCCTGGGCTCTAGGGCACAGGATCAATAGTTGCAGCCCATGGGCTTAGTTGCCCCTCAGCACATAGAACCTTCCTGGATCAGGGATCAAGCCTGCATCTCCTACATTGGCAGGCAGGTTCTTTACCACTGACCCATTAGGGAAGCCCTGTCCATTTTTTAGTTAGTGCCGGGAGCCAGCACGGGAGATCCCACCCATGACAAAGGTCATGAGGAAGAGCCCTGACAGGCAAAGGTGGGATCAGGACTCAAAGGGATCCCCTACATCTGCTCGAGCATCTAACCTGAAACCAAAATCTGTCTGTTTACTGTTTGCTATACTATACTCTTTTGACATTAATGGGGGGCTATCCCCAACCACCTTTCTCTAAAGAAAATTAACTTAGAGCTCTAGTTAATAAGTCTCCTGGGCATAATTGGAGTGTTTCAATTCAAACCCCTCTGATAGCTTTCTAACTTGCCTGACAGGTTTATCCGGACTTTTTACAACTATGCATATGGTTGTTTACAGCCTCCCAACCTCCAGAGGCACAGGAAGCTTAAAAAAATCTAGGAATGTAGAGCCTTTTGAGGAGTTAAAAATCATTAGAATAGAACTGGTTAAGGGTTTCATTGTTGAGCCAATACTTGCTGCCAAGTTTTCACATCCTTTATTTGTTGTGTACCCGGGAGTGCATTAATTAATATAGTTGGTATATAGAAAAAACAAGTAGCAACATTAGATCTTTGAGTTAAGTACTTTCTTTGATGTAACCCACTGCACCTTTGTTCTATAAGGATGTAACTTTATTTAATACTTTGAGGGTGATGCAGATTAAAGAAAAACACTTCAAGGGAAAATGAGTTTTTTGGTTGATTAACATTCATCAAGGAAAAGAACCATAAAATATTAACAGACCTCTTGACCAGAAGATAATGGAAATCACCTGAGACCTTTTGTATATGGAAAGATATGCAAAAATAAAGCCTGGTATTGATAAGGGTCAGGACTGCTGCCCCTGCATGACTCTGCGTCTTCCATTGTGTAAAACTTAGGGTTTATAAGCACCTTTTGAAAATAAAGTTATGGGGTTTTTGCACAAGCTTGGCCTCCCTCATGTCAATTCTTTCTCTCTCTCTTTCTCCCTCTCCCTACTTCTCTTTTTCAGGCTGATCCCTTAGAACACAGAAGCTCTCTGTGTCCACTTTTCTTCTGGGGCTTCTAAGACCCACACGAGAGGGAGCCCAAGGCGGGGCACCCTCTGCTATTCAAGCAGGCGCCTGTGGCCTACGTGAACAGAGCAAGTCTCTGGTCTTGAGACTTTATTGGCTTTTTGTGTAAACCAAGGAATATCAGCCTCTTTCTCTCCTCTATTTTCTTAACTGTTTTCTTATCTCTATATATATCTCTAAGTCTATAAATCTATATCTATACACCTCTCTCACCTCACCGTCCATGCTTCGGATACCCTGGATCCAACCGGGGCTGGACCCCGGTAAGTTAGGTTGCTTGTTTGTTTGATATTGAGCTGTTTGTATATTTTGGAGATTAATCCCTTGTCAGTCATATCATTTGCAAATACACCTCTCTCACCTCACCGTCCATGCTTCGGATACCCTGGATCCAACCGGGGCTGGACCCCGGTAAGTTAGGTTGCTTGTTTGTTTGATATTGAGCTGTTTGTATATTTTGGAGATTAATCCCTTGTCAGTCATATCATTTGCAAATATTTCCTCCAGTTATATAGCTTCTCTTTTTGTTTTAGTTATGGCTTCCTTTGCTGTGCAAAAGTTTTCAAGTTTAATTGGGTCCCATTTGGGATTTTTTTTATTTTACTTCTTTTTTATTTATTCGACTGCACGGGGTCTTAGTTGTGGCACACAGGATCTTCGCTGCAGCATGCAGGACATGTAGTTGTGAGATGTGGGATCTTTAGGTGTGGCTTGCAAACTCTTAGCTGTGGCATGTTGGATCTCGTTCCCCCACCAGGGATCAAATCCAGCTCCGTGCATTGGGAGCACAGTCTTAGCCAATGGACGACCAGGGAAGTCCCCTATATGTTTATTTTTTGTTTTTATTTCCATTACTCTAGAAGATGGATCAAAAAAACAATTGCTGCGATTTATGTCAAAGTGTGTCCTGCTTCTGGGTTGGAGGGGTGGAGGTGAAGTGCCTGCATTTGGAAGGAGATTTGGGAGAAGAGTTGGTGGCCTACGTGGGCCTGGCAGCCTCGGGGTACTGAGCCAGCTGTGGACAAATAGAGGCGAGAGTGAGGAGCTGGGGACTTGGCAATGCGCTCAGGCCGCTTGAAGCTGAAGCTCCAGGGAATGAAGCAGTGACAAATGACAGAAAGCGTGAATGCCAGGGCCTTGTAAATCCATGTCTAGTTTTACATAGGCTCACAGCCAGGGAGTAGGGCATTTTGTAACTCCCTTGGGAGTCAGAGCCAAGTGGCGCCAGGAGCTGCTGGCTGTGTGAGCAGCACAGAGCAGAGGCCAAAGCACGGCGGCTCGGGGGAGATCCTCTTATTCCTTCCTGAGAAATCCCTGTCCGGTGACGGATGCTTGAAACCCCACTGTTTGAGAAATGTCTTTCAGGGTTGGGATCGTAGTTTAGGACAAAATGCAAAGTCCTTCCAGAAGGCAGAGCAGAGGCCAGCCAGGAGACTGAGCCCTGAGGAACATGACTTTCAGGGCTGTCAGAAGTCAGAGGGGACAGAGGATCCTTTCTGGGTTGGAAACGGCTTTAGGGCTGTGGCACTGGAAGTCCTGAGCTGTCCAGTGGGTGACCGCTGGGTGAGCAGGTTTGGGTGGGGCAAGGGGAGCTCAGAGAGAAGGAAGCCGTCCATCAGGGCCTGAAAATGGGCAGGGGGGCAAATAGAGCCACGCTTCCTGAGGCCACCCTGGCCTCCTGTGTCTGATGTGCAAATCGGGAGGCCCTAACCTCCTCCTCCCATGGCTGCTGGAACCTAACAGCTTTCCCAGGCTCCTCTGGGTGAATAACACCAACATTTAACTCAAAAACCAACATCCAGAGTGTTTAAGTGACTGAAACAGTTTTGATGGCCATTGAAAACACAAATCCAAACCATTTAAATGGGCTGTAAGCCTATTTAAAAATACTTTTCTCACTGCATTTTATCCTTTAAGGTGATCTTTGCTGAATTTTCCTATCTTTCAATTCACTAAAACGTCTCACCTTTGGAAGACCTTAAAATGAACAACATTGTTATTTCTGTCTCAATCACGTTTTCTTCTACTTTTCGCCCTTCCTGTCTAACTGCAGGATACAGAAGCCTTTTGTTCTTCCCTCCTTGTTCACTGGCCTCTCATATTCATTCTTTTCACTATTTGATAAACATTTACTGAATTCCCATCATGCATCAGCTACTGTAGGAGATTCTGGAGTGGTAGAAGTTAGTTGTCCTCTGCCCTTGAGGACCTGCTAATTGTGGAAGAAGATACAAACAAGTAATTAAAATGCAAAAGTTAAGCACTATAATTAAGATCTGCCAAAACCACTTGAAAAAATATGTACTAAAGTTTAATTTACACTGTAATTTACTAAGTAAATAAATCCAGTACGTTGATTCTCACAATATTTCCTTTTAGTCTCCTCCCCGCCCCCCCCCCCCAGATCCTTGTGTTGGAATACCATCTCCTGAAAATTTCCTGGAACTACTAGCCCTCACCCCTCTCTAGTTTGGGGCCCTTTCATTTTCCCCCCCCCCCCCCCCCCCCCCCCGCAAATCCTTGTGTTGGAGTACCATCTCCTGAAAATTTCCTGGAACTACAACTGCAAGGTTTTCTATTTCCTATATTAGAGTGCCGGCGCTTAGCCGGGGCGCGGCCGCCTGGCTAGGTCCTCCGGGCGCAGGCGCGCCAGCAGCTCCGGGCGCCGCGAGACTGCGAGGCACCGCCTCCTGTGCGCGAGCATCTGCTCCGATCTTCCAGGTCCTCCCAGCTCAGCTTCGGGCACCCGGGACTTCAGCCAGCGCTTCGCTAGCCTCGGCTGTGAACCTTCCGTGGGGCGGCTCCGTCCAGCGACTCCCGCGCTGTGGCTGCAGGGCAGCGGGCAGGGCCACAGCGTCAGCTGCGCCTGGAGGAGGCAGAGCTCCGCCGGAGCCAGTGCCCTGCCAGTCTTCAGGGCCCGCGATCGACCTCGCGGCGAGTGCGCGCCCAGCGCTGATCCCCTGCATCCTGAGGCGGCTCGCGGGAGGTCGTGTTCCTCTAGTGACTGACAGAAAAGAGCCAGGGGGCGGGGAGCCCAGGAGTTAGGCCTGAGGGCCCTAGGGAGGGTCCATCCCTTAGACCGGAAAGGAATTTTGTTTACTTTCCCCACTGTTGTGGTGGCTACTAAAACATACTTACAGGAAGTTCCACATAGTGTAAGTGTATGAACAAGTTCACAAACTGAACATACCAGTGTATCAAAGTCAGGTGGAGGAAAGCAAACAAAAAATCCAGAACATTTCCAGCCCTTCAGAAGCCCTTTCTCTTTTCTAGTGGTTACAACTTCTTTCTGTTAACTCTTTTCCATACTTTGGGGGTCAGGGGTTGCCGTGAATTCTAGGAGGTTCACTGGGGCCCATACATTAAGATGGAAAACTGGAGACTGCATTTTAAAAATACAGTTCAGTTCAGTTCAGTCACTCAGTCGTGTCCGACTCTTTGCGACCCCATGAATTGCAGCACGCTATCAGGGTTGCCGCGAATTCTAGGAGGTTCACTGGGGCCCATACATTAAGATGGAAAAGTGGAGACTGCATTTTAAAAATACAACATCAGGGAAAATGTCTGAGAGCATGTCAGCTCTAGGACAAATGGAGAAGGCAAGGGCACCCCACTCCAATACTCTTGCCTGGAAAATCCTATGGACCGAGGAGCCTGGTAGGCTGCAGTCCATGGGGTCGCCAAGAGTCCCATACGACTGAGCGACTTCACTTTCACTTTGACTTTCATATTAGAGTGCCATCATGTGGAATTTTTATGTATGTGATGGTATTCCACATTTTTCCATTTCTTATGTTATACTTCCATCTTCTGGAATTTTTTTGTAATTGCGGGTCATCCTTTTTCTATTTCTTATGTTCGAGTGCCATCTACTGGACCTTCCTGTAACTGCAGAATGGGTTATCTAGTTTTTGTTTCTTTGTTGCAGTGCCACCAACTGTTTTTATTACATAATTGCAAAGAGTTGAACATGACTTAGTGACTAAGCAACAAATATTTTTCTTACTTATCAGGTAAGAGTGTCACCAGGAAGAATTTTCATGTAATCGTACGCAGATATGTTTTCTTGTTATTCTGGTTAGAATGTCACTCGATTTTTTCCTGCAATTGCAGATTGGATTTTTCATGTTTCTCAGGTTAGCATGCCCCCAATGGAATTACAGTGTAACCACAGAACTTGTTTTTCTATATCGCCTGCTTTCTGAAAATTATTATTACTCCATTGTGTTTTATGAAAGACCTAATTAGTAGGTCTTTCATAAAAGATGCTATTGAAAATAATGCCTAATTTTCAGTAATCAAAAGAAATCTGAAGAGGATTTTTGCTTTCGCAAAAGAAAAAAAAAAGCCATTACTGAGTGTATTGATGTTGGTCTTTTGTTACAGTTAAGTGGCATAATTGAAACTTCTAGAAATCTGGATTCTCTTTACCCCATTTCTGTTTACAAAATGTTTTACAGGAACTTTGCTTTCAGATAGTGGGGAAATCTGTAATAGGAAAAAAAAATGTGTTCGGCACTTACATGATAATTCCACCAGGTGGCACCGCAGATCACCATGGGGTGGAAATACCATATAATTACAAAACAAGTTTATTATTCAGGTGAGGATGCCACCCAGTATAATCTTCCTGCAATTGTATAACAGATGTGCTTTCAATTTCTTATGTTAAAGTGGCACCTTGCAGGATTATCCAGCAGTTGCAGAAAAGAAACGTTTTTCTATTCTTGTGAAAGAGTTCCACCTAGTGGAATTGATCTTTGTTATAAAGTACACGAAGACATCTGAATCACCTGGAGAATTTCTTAAAACAAAAATTTCATGTTTTTGTTCCAGAGTTTCTTATTCAGGAAGTTTGAGATGGGGTGTGGGGATTTGCATTTCCAACAAGCTTTCCAGTTAATCAGTCCAGTTCAGTTCAGTTGCTCAGTCGTGTCCAACTCTATGCAACCCCATGAATCACAGCACGCCAGGCCTCCCTGTCCATCACCAACTCCTGGAGTTCACTCAAACTCACGTCCATCAAGTGGGTGATGCCATCCAGCCATCTCATTCTCTGTCATCCCCTTCTCCTCCTGCCCCCAACCCCTCACAGCATCAGAGTCTTTTCCAATAAGTCAACTCTTCGCATGAGGTGGCCAAAGTACTGGAGTTTCAGCTTTAGCATCATTCCTTGCCAGCAGCCAGCATGAGGAATCCTGCCTGTGGCAAAGGTCATGAGGAAGGAAGCCAGACATACGCAAAGGCGTGATCTAGCTTCAGGGGTTTCCCTTGGGTTTTCCTGAACATCTACTCCCCAAAACCAGAGTCGGCCTGCTTTATTGTACTGGGCTTTCCACTCTTCTGACATTCTCTGGAAGAAAGTTAACTCAGGGCTTCAGTCTCCTGCATATGAAAGGAATGTTTCAGCTCAAACCCCTCTGATGGCTCTCTACTTTGCCTGACAGGTTCCCCCAGACTTTTTACAACTTGTGAATTGCTTACAGCCTCCCAACTGCGAGAGGCACAAAGCTTAAAGCATCTTAAAGATACAGAGCCTTTTCTAAAGAGCTAAAACTTATATTGGTGATGGGTTTTCACTGTTGAGTCAATGACTGCTGCCAGGCCTCCATATTCTTTATCTTTTAGGCACCTGAAGGATATTAATCAATGTAATTAGGATATAGAAAAAGGTATATAATAGTTTTGATGTTAGCAACACTAGACTTTTGAGTTAATTACTTTTCTCTTTGTTATAAATCACTGTACTCCTTTTACTTGTTATAAATTGTTGTATCCTTGCTATGTAAGAAAGTAACTTTATTTAGTGCTTTCTGAGAGTGGCACCAGACTTTGGGAAGAACAACACAAATAAGTCTTCCGGTTGACAAAGCCTTATCAGAAAAGGGCCGTAAAATGTTAATTGGCCTTCTGGCCAGAAGTTGATGTAAATCACCTAAGACTTGTGTATACAACTAGGTATGCAGAGAGAAAGCCTGGTCTCAGTAAGAGTCAGGGCCGCTGATGCTGCATAATTTTATATTATCCATTAATCTCTATGTACAAAAAATAAAGGTATAAAAGGCCTTTACAACAATAGAGGATGGGCCAGTCATTGGAAAGACTGGTTTCCCCCGTGTCTTCTTTTCTTACTCTCTTTTCTGGCTGAATTCCCATCTGGGGCGTGGAGGCTCGCCATGTCTACTTACTTGCCCTGGTTTCTAAGATCCACGTGAGAGGGAGCCCAAGGTGGGGCACCCTCTGCTATTCAAGAGGACGCCGGTGGCCAAATGTAGATGCTGCAAGTTCCTTGTCTGGAACTTTATTGGCTTTCCACGTAAACCAAGTTATTCAGCCTCTTTTCTCTACTAATTTTCCTACTATACTATTTCTTCCTGATCTAATCTTATATTTCTAGATAAATAAGTTTTTCCTCGCCACGCCGTCCACCCTTCAAATTACCCTGGATCCACCGGGGCAGGACCCTGGCAATTCCTTCCAAAGGACACCCAGGACTGATCTCCTTTAGAATGGACTGGTTGGATCCCCTTGCTGTCCAAGGGCCTCTCAAGAGTCTTCTCCAACACCACAATTCAAAAGCATCAATTCTTCAGCACTCTGCTTTCTTCACAGTCCAACTTCACATCCAAACATGACTACTGGAAAAACCAGTTTATGCTGATGCTAATTATCTGAGACTGTCCTTTGAGAACTGCTGAAATACCTACTCCTTAAATCTTAGTTTCACACATAACTGAGAATTTTTTCCTGCATAATTTCTAGAATTGTTTCAGTTCCAAAGAGCTGTAAGGATTGGAAACCTTTGCTCTCCTGAATCCTTCCAAAGAACTTAGGATACCTGTTGATTAGATCTACCAGTTGCTTTTGATATCAGTTTTCGCAAACTTACCTAAGCCACATTACAATGGGCAATGAATTCTGTTTGTTTTCTGTACCACAGCACCACAGGCGCTCCCTACATATCTGTTGGATGCACAAACATGGGCCTTCAGCATTGCCAGGTTGTTAGGATAAACATGGCAGCTTTCCACAATTGAAATAGGACACTTAGTGTCCTTGTCTGCAGCTTCACTATCATGTGACAGTGAAAGAAGCTGCAGACAGAAATCGGTCAAAATCATTTATTCCCAGGCAAGCACAAACCCTCCCCTACAGCCTGTGCCTAGAAGCAGCCAAGGCTCTGTCTCTTCAGGCACCATGACAAGCTTCTTCCTGAAGTGTGAAATCAAGGCAGAGACAACAGAGTCTCTGTAAGAGCTGAACATGGACCACTATTTCAGAGCTGTTATCCCTCTGACTTGTCAGATGCTTATCCTTTGTTCATGCAAGAGCGGGTCCCTCATTATCTTTGTAGCCAGTCACATGTTTTGAACACCACCCATTTCACCAATTAAAAAGTTTTCCTTATATTTGTTAGGTGAATTAATAGCTGTGGTGCAGATGGAGATGGGATATTTGCAGGTCCTCTACAATATGGAATCCCTATCAGGGTTCTTCCGATGTTAACGAGCTAACCTGCAGCATGGCTCCCTGATTAGGGTGCATCACAGGGTTAACTGACTGCCCCTCTGGTAGAAAAGACTAATGTGAGTTTATAGACATCTATATAGGCTTCCCTGGAGAAGGAAATGGCAACCCATACAGTATTCTTGCCTGGAAAATCCCATGGACGGAGGAGCCTGGTAGGCTGCAGTCCATGGGGTCACTAAGAGTCAGACACGACTGAGCAACTTCCCTTTCACTTTTCACTTTCATGCATTGGAGAAGGAAATGGCAACCCACTCCAGTGTTCTTGCCTGGAGAATCCCAGGGATAGTGGAGCCTGATGGGCTGCCGTCTATGGGGTCGCACAGAGTTGGACATGAGTGAAGCGACTTAGCAGCAGCAGCAGCAGGATATAGGCTTCCCTGGTGGCACAGACAGTAAAGCGTCTGCCTGCAGTGAGGGAGAGCTGGGTTCAATCCCTGGGTTGGGAAGATCCCCTGCAGAAGGAAATGACAACCCACTCCAGTACTCTTGCCTGGAAAATTCCATGGACTGAAGAGCCTGGTAGGCTACAGTCCATGGGGTCACAAAGAGGGGTGGCGCCATTGGGCCAGCCTGGGGGCCGCTGCCCCTGCCTCTGCAGATTCCATGCTGCAGGGCAGTGCCTAGGGAGCCCTGCAACCCGGGTGACACCGGCCTCTGGTGGGCAGGGAAGGCTGGGTGCCCTGTGCTCTCTCCAAGTCCTCTCACTTGCCCCTCCCTCAGTATTCTTCTCTCCAGAAAAGTTCACCGTTTTCTCCCCCTGCCAGCTAGACCTCCCAACCTAGACCGACCCCTGCCTTCCCGCTCCCTTTTTTCCTTGCCTTTCCTTCTTCCCTCCACTTTCTTTTTCTTCCTCATTCTCTCTTATTTATTCATTTTACAGAAAGCGCAGGAGGATTTAATTTTCAAAATGATTACGAGGAACAAGTCCAAGAAGAATGATGAAAACCAAAGTACTCTGGCCCTTTGAGACTCGAGTTTTTCTCTCTGAAAAGACACCTACTTCGGCTGCCAAAAGACACTATTCTTTCGTGAAAGCGCTGCTGCTGCTGCTAAGTCGCTTCAGTCGCGTCTGACTCTGCGACCCCAGAGATGGCAGCCCACCAGGCGCCCCCGTCCCTGGGATTCTCCAGGCAAGAACACTGAAGTGGGTTGCCATTTCCTTCTCCAATGCATGAAAATGAAAAGCGCAGGAGGATTTAATTTTCAAAATGATTACCAGGAACAAGTCGAAGAAGAATGATGAAAACCAAAGTACTCTGGCCCTTTGAGACTCGAGTTTTTCTCTCTGAAAAGACACCTACTTCGGCTGCCAAAAGACTCTATTCTTTCGGAGCAGAGGCCTTAACGCTGCCGAAAGGAGCAGATAGCTTTTCTCGGTGAAATCTTCTATTTAAGGCGCGGAGGCTCATTTGGCGGAAATGCTGAGCTTTGGAAAACCTTGCCTCCCCATGGGGAGTGAGCCACCGCCAGGGAAGGATTCACGGGGACCCTTCTGTGAGGAGGTCCTGCACTGTGCCCTGTTACCTCTAGAAAAGCGCCAAAGTCCTTGAAATCCAGGCCCTTTGGAAACTTCTCAGAGCGTCGTGGCCTCATAACGTGAGACTGATGAACACAGCTCACATAGACAAGGATTTAAAGTCGAGTTTGAACTTCTCCCCCATCAAGCCACGTCAGCATCACCTGGGAGACGCCAAGTCAGCCCCGCCCAGAAGTCCCGGGCGCGAAACCCTCGGGGCAGGACCACCAAGTCCAAGGAGGGATGCTGGGGCATTGAATTAAAGGACCACTGGTTTGAGAAAAGCAAGAGTCGAAAGTACACATTGGGACTCTGCCATGAATGGAGTAAAAGACCTGGGAGACACCAGCAGGTAAGACAGAAAAAATAAGGGGATGTGACATGCTGAAATTTTCTAGGGACGAACAAATACCTAGAAAATTTGGGGGTTGCCATTCTTTCCTTTGCCTCTGACTGCCCCCACCCCCGCCTCCCCACTTTCCGCTCTATCCCCCCTGCTCAGGCACCAGCTCACTAACAGGAAGCAGCCCTGTTTGAGTCTGGGCGGGTCGGGGGTGGGGGTGAGAAAGGGATCGTTCCCTTGACCACATTGTGGAGCCAAAAGCTTTTAAAAGAGCCGCTAGCTATGAAGCATTTGCTCGAGTTCGCCATTAGGGGACGCCAGCAAGTTGCTCTCAAGCCTATCACAACCCATTGCCAGCTTTTTTAAACCAACTGTTTTTTAAGCATCTTCTTTTGTTCTTGCCTGGAGAATCCCAGGAACGGGGGAGCCTGGTGGGCTGCCATCTATGGGGTCGCACGGAGTCGGACACGACTGAAGCGACTTAGCAGTAGCAGTTAGAATCCTTAAGTGTAATTCACAGGTAATAATACCTAACTTGACACATAATTTTTAGATTTTTTAAAGACTATAATACAACCAAGAAATCAAAACAGTGTGTTATAAAGTAATGTGTATGCTTGAATGACTACATTAGAGTCACGACGAAGTGGTTGGATGTTTGCTCCTGATCGCTGTGACTGGGGCGCCTGCGGGTATAGACCAAAGTGGGGTGTTAAATCAGTGGCTTGAATACCACTAGTAGCATTGCCGCTGGTGATAGGACTTTTCTGCAGTGGTAAACAACTCATGAAAAACCTGGAAAAAAGCAAGTTATCAACACAGCCCTCAATTTACTTACTAGATACTTTTGTATTCCTGGAAAGTTCATTCAAAAGCTATTGTTTGTCTTTCTGTAGAATGGTGATAGGATCTAAGTCCAGATATTGCATGCAGGTTTCAGATACAGGATTCCACCTACATAAATGTCCAGAGGAACGTTTGAAAGTCATGTGAGAAGTAGACAACATTGCCGTTGCACAGGATGTCAGCAGTCTAAGTTCAAGGGTACCCCCAGATCATTGTCACAGCAAACCCTCACCCACAGAGATGCCCACTGTGAGCCACAGAGGACAGCGCAGCTCCCACTGAGAAGCACTGGAAAGAGAGGAGCAAAGGCAAGAGAAGAGAGACTAAGGAATGTACTTGTCGGCTCAAGATGGGCCGAGGAGCATAGTCTTCTGGCAGATGCAGCAACATGGGGCCCACGTGGGCTAGGGTGCACATGCGCGCCGTGTTGCCTGTTTGGGTGGTAGGGAAACAGCATTCACTTGTGTCTTCCTCCCACTTTTTAGCCCCTCTACCACCACCCTTGGAGTCAAAGAAATATTTACATATCTAGAAATCCTTTTTTAAAAAGTTCTACCAACCCATCTCCCTCCACCCCAGTCACACGTGCGTGCTCTGTCGTGTGACATCATGGTTTGTAACCCGCCAGGCTCCTGTGTCCATGGAATTTTCCAGGCAAGAATACTAGAGTGGGTTGCCATTTCCTTCTCCTAAAACTCTTTTTTAAATAGATGTAATGTTCTTTTTTGGCCCCAAGTGGATTTCTGAGAATGAATCTAATGCTTCTTAAGGGGCAAAGTAGGATTACGAATCAGGTCCCTGAAATGTTTGCATATTGTTGGACCCAGCAACTTCACCTGGAGAAATTTGGTCCTTAAAAATAATAATAATTTGGATGAGGTGATAATTACAAATATACTCAAGCATTGTTTATAATTGTAAAACAGAAAACCATCTAATTGGGCAACAATGAGGGATCAGTGGAATAAGTTACAGCTACAGTGGAATATTAGGAGTTAAAAACCAGTTTGTTAAAAACCGTTACTTACCCTTGAGAGCGGGTTACAAACTAATAGGTACCTTCTGACTTCATTCATATAAATTTTTTAAATGTGTATTTTTTAATATAAATTTGTTTATTTTAATTGGAGGTTAATTACTTTAATTGTCTTTCTGTAGAATGGTGATAGGATCTAAGTCCAGATATTGCATGCAGGTTTCAGATGCAGGATTCCACCTACATAAATGTCCAGAGGAACGTTTGAAAGTCATGTGAGAAGTAGACAACATTGCCGTTGCACAGGATGTCAGCAGTCTAAGTTCAAGGGTACCCCCAGATCATTGTCACAGCAAACCCTCACCCACAGAGATGCCCACTGTGAGCCACAGAGGACAGCGCAGCTCCCACTGAGAAGCACTGGAAAGAGAGGAGCAAAGGCAAGAGAAGAGAGACTAAGGAATGTACTTGTCGGCTCAAGATGGGCCGAGGAGCATAGTCTTCTGGCAGATGCAGCAACATGGGGCCCACGTGGGCTAGGGTGCACATGCGCGCCGTGTTGCCTGTTTGGGTGGTAGGGAAACAGCATTCACTTGTGTCAAGTTCAAGGGTACCCCCAGATCATTGTCACAGCAAACCCTCACCCACAGAGATGCCCACTGTGAGCCACAGAGGACAGCACAGCTCCCACTGAGAAGCACTGGAAAGAGAGGAGCAAAGGCAAGAGAAGAGAGACTAAGGAACGTACTTGTCGGCTCAAGATGGGCCGAGGAGCATAGTCTTCTGGCAGATGCAGCAACGTGGGGCCCACGTGGGCTAGGGTGCACATGCGCGCCGTGTTGCCTGTTTGGGTGGTAGGGAAACAGCATTCACTTGTGTCTTCCTCCCACTTTTTAGCCCCTCTACCACCACCCTTGGAGTCAAAGAAATATTTACATATCTAGAAATCCTTTTTTAAAAAGTTCTACCAACCCATCTCCCTCCACCCCAGTCACACGTGCGTGCTCTGTCGTGTGACATCATGGTTTGTAACCCACCAGGCTCCTGTGTCCATGGAATTTTCCAGGCAAGAATACTAGAGTGGGTTGCCATTTCCTTCTCCTAAAACTCTTTTTTAAATAGATGTAATGTTCTTTTTTGGCCCCAAGTGGATTTCTGAGAATGAATCTAATGCTTCTTAAGGGGCAAAGTAGGATTACGAATCAGGTCCCTGAAATGTTTGCATATTGTTGGACCCAGCAACTTCACCTGGAGAAATTTGGTCCTTAAAAATAATAATAATTTGGATGAGGTGATAATTACAAATATACTCAAGCATTGTTTATAATTGTAAAACAGAAAACCATCTAATTGGGCAACAATGAGGGATCAGTGGAATAAGTTACAGCTACAGTGGAATATTAGGAGTTAAAAACCAGTTTGTTAAAAACCGTTACTTACCCTTGAGAGCGGGTTACAAACTAATAGGTACCTTCTGACTTCATTCATATAAATTTTTTAAATGTGTATTTTTTAATATAAATTTGTTTATTTTAATTGGAGGTTAATTACTTTACAATATTGTATTGGTTTTGCCATACATCAACATGTATCTGCCACATGTATAATGTGTGACAAAAGTATGTAGCTGGCAGATCATACACTGACATTAAAAGCGCTTTTTGTGGCCCTGTATGGTTGGAGAACATTTTTATCTTTTAAATTTTGATTTATCTTTAGTTTCTAGAATTTCCATACAGAACATGTTTTCTTTTGTAATAAGAAAAGTGTGAGCTGTAAAATGATGCAAAAAAGCTTTATGAAAGAATTCCATGATAGCTATTTGGTAAAGTCCCTAACTGCCTGCCCTTGTGTTTGATAAATTCCAATTTTGGTTTCT
This sequence comes from Cephalophus harveyi, assembly GCA_006410635.1. Classification (NCBI taxonomy): domain Eukaryota; kingdom Metazoa; phylum Chordata; class Mammalia; order Artiodactyla; family Bovidae; genus Cephalophus; species Cephalophus harveyi. The sequence continues at coordinate 50,115 of SJYT01058218.1, read as the reverse complement.
TAAAGGCTGGCAAGTTGCTTAAGACTGACAAGGTTTATTGATGGTTAAGCCCTTTGTGCAGACAGTTGGTGAAGCCTGGTGGTTTTTTTAAATTAGCTTTTTATTGGATTATAGTTGGTTTACAATGTTTCTAGTTTCTGCTGTACAGCCAGTGACTCAGTTAAATGCATGCATAGGTACACTGTTTTTCAGATTATTTTCCCACAGAGGTCATTACAGAATATTGAACACCCAGTTCCCTGTCCTATAAAGTATGTCCTTGTTTGTCATCTACTTGATACATATTAGTGTACATGTCAATCCCAGGCTCCCATTTTATCTTCCCTCTCTTCCTCCCCACCGCTTTCCCCATCAGTAACCATAAGTTTGTTTTCCATAGCTGTGACTCTATTTCTGTTTTGTTGTAGGTTCATTGTACTATTTTTTTGATTCCATGTATAAGCAAAACATGATATTTGTCTTTCTCTGACTTCACTCAGTATGACAATCTCTAGGTCCATCCACGTTGATGCAAACGGCACTATTTCATTCTGTTTTTATGGCTAGGTAATATTCCATTGTATATGTATATACCACACCTTCTTTATCCATGCCTGTATTGATAGACATTTAGGTTGCTTCCATGTGTCGGCTGTTGTAAATAGTGCTGCAGTGAACATTGCAGTAAATGCATCTTTTCAAATTATGATTTTCTCCAGATTTGTGCCCAGGAGTGGGGTTGCTGGACATATGATCACTCCATTTTTAGCTTTTTAAGGAACCTCAGTGTGTGTGTGCACCAGGTCACTTCAGTCTGTGTCCGACTCTTTGCAACCCCGTGGACTGTAGCCCACCAGGCTCCTCTGTCCATGGGATTCTCCAGGCAAGAATACTGGAGTGGGTTGCCATGCCCTATTCCAGGGGATCTTCCTGACCCAGGGATTGAATCCATGTCTCTTATGTCTCCTGCATTGGCAGGCAGGTTCTTTACCACTAGAGCTACCTGGGAAGCCCGTATAAGGAACCTCCATACTATTTTCCATAGTGGCTGTACAGATTTACATTCCCACCAATAGTGTAAGAGGGTTCCCTTTTCTCTACACCGTCTCCAGCATTTATTGTTTGTAGGTTTTTTGATGATGCCCATTCTGCCCAGTGTGAAGTAATGCCGGGAGCCAGTGTGAGGAATCCCACCCGTGGCAAAGGTCATGAGGAAGGAAGCCTGACAAAATGCAAGGGCGTGATCAGGCTTCAGGGGTTCCCCCTGGAATTTCCTGAGCATCCACCCCCAAAAACCAGAGTCTGCCTGCTTTACTGTGTTATGCTTTCCACCTACTCTTCTGACATTGACAGGGGGCTGTCCCCCCACCACCTTTTTCTGGAAAAAGATAATTTAGAGCTTTTAGATAATAAATCTCCTGGGCATAATAAGAGTGTTTCAATCCAAAAACCCTTCTGATGGCTTTCTAGCCTGCCTGCCGGACTCTTACAGCTGCACCTGTAATTGTTTGCAGCCTCCCAGCCGGGAGAGGCACAGGAAGCTTAAAACATCCTAGGAATGTAGGGGCTTCTGAGGAGTCAAAATCATTAGAATAGGACTGATTAAAGGTTTCATTTGTTGAGCCAATACTTGCTGCCAAATGTTCATATCTTTCGTTTGTAGATATAGTTGGTATATAGAAAAACAGGTAGTAGACCTGGTATTAGCAACATTAGATCTTTGAGTTAAGTACTTTCTTTGTTATAACCCACTGCACCTTTGTTCTACAGGAATGTAACTTTATTTAGTACTTTGAGGGTGATGCAGAGTAAAGAAAAAACACTTCTAAGGAAAAAGAGTTTTCTGGTTGATAGACATTTATCTAGGAAGAGAGCCATAAAAATGTTAACAGGCCTCTTGGCCAGAAGATAATGTAAACCACCTGAGACCTTTTGTATACGGGAAGGTATGCAAAAAGAAAGCCTTGTCTCAATGAGGGTCAGGACTGCTGCCCCTGCAGAACTCTGCATATTCCATTATTTCTTTATGTACAACTTGGGGTATATAACCTGATTTTGAAAATAAAGTCTTGAGTCTTGCACCGATGCTGGGCTCCCCCATGTTGTTCTTTTCTCCCCTTTTTCAGCTGAATTCCCATCTGGAACGCGGAGGCTCGCCAAGTCTGCCTAGTTGCCCTGGCTTTTAAGATCCACATGAGAGGGAGCCCAAGGAGGGGCACCCTCCGCTATTCAAGGGGACACCGGTGGCCTAACGTAGATGGTGCAAAACTCTTGTCTCAAGGTTTTATTAGTTTTCGGCGTAAACCAAGTTATTCAGCCTCTTTTTCTTCACCAATATTTCCTACTACACTATCCGTTTCTAATATCTCTCTATATCTGTAGTTAAATAAGTTTTTTCCTAGGACACTGACGCTGTCCCTGCTTCGAATTCCCGGGATCCACCGGGGCTAGACCCCAGCAAGGTACTACCTCATTGTAGTTTTTGATTTGCATTTCACTTGTTATTAGTGATGTCAAGCATCTTTTCATGTGCCTCTTAGCCATCTCTATGTCTTCTTTGGAGAAATGTCTGTGTAGATCTTCCACCCATTATCTGATTGGGTTGTTTGTTTTTTTTAATTTTGAACTGTATGAGCTGTTTGTATATTTTGGAGATTAATCCATTCTCAGTTACTTCATTTGTAAATATTTTCTCCCATTCTGTATGTCATCTTTTCATTTTGCTTATGATTTCCTTTGCTGTGCAACAGCTTTTAAGTTTAATTAGGTCCCATTTGAGGCCTGGTGGATTTTTGTGAGTGGAGAACCTTAACCAGAAAGAAGCTGAGCTGCAGGATGAGGTCAAAGGCCGCTGAGCACCCCAATCCCACCTGTCATTGGACATCTGTCGTTGTTTGGCCGGGTTGTCTAATGATCTTTGTCTAAGCACTACACTGACACAGGTTCTCTCTGTTTATGTAGCAGCTCTTGTTGCTAGCCCCCAAACAATAGTTAACTATTGACTGTGAAGATAGCAGTCACCTCTAAAACCTGCTGAGTACCCAACTGATTCATTCTCAAAGTGTACCTAGCAGAGAAGTTTCTAGAAGTTGCTCAACTAATGAGGACAAGGAGGTGCCAAGAGGTTCAAAGATACTGGTATGCTGCTTGTTATGGATCATGCACTCTTCTAAGTGCTTGACAAATGTGAATCTATATAAGTTTCATACGGGCCCCAAGAGATGAATGCTTTCTTCCCATTGCTTTTAATGATGAGAAAGCCCAGGCACTCCGAGGTTAGGCAACCTCTCCAGATCGCAGGATTTGAGATCAGACAGATTGATTGAGAGTCCAGATGCTATGCTGTCTCTCCACAAGCCTATTCTTAGGTTTCCAAAGGCTGCTTCTATTGGGAAATCAGCCACACAAAATGACTGGCAGTAATTTAAAGCTATGATGAACTGTGTTGTTGTTGTTCAGTGGTTAAGTTGTGTTGAGCTCTTTGTGACCCCATGGACCGCAGCACACCAGGCTTCCCTGTCCTTCACTCTCTCCTGAAGTTGGCTCAGGTGCATGTCCGTTGAGTTGGTAACGCTACCTAACCATCTCATCCTCTGCAACCCCCTTCTCCTGCCTTCAATCTTTCCCGGCATCAAGGTCTTTCCAACGAGTCGGTTCTTCACATCAGGTGTCCAGAGTATTGGCGCTTCAGCTTCAGCATCAGTCCTTCCAATGAATATTCAGGGTTTCCTTTAGGATTGACTGGTTTGATCTCTTTGCTGTCCAAGATAGTCTCAAGTCTTCTACGGCACAATTTGAAAGCATCAATTATTTGGCTCTCAGCCTTCTTTTAGGGCTTCCCTGGTGGCTCAGACGGTAAAATCATCTGCCTGCAATGCTGGAGACCCAGGTTCAATCCCTGGGTTGGGAAGATCCCCTGGAGAAGGAAATGGCAACTCACTCCAGTACTCTTGCCTGGAAAATTCCATACACAGAGGAGCCTGGTGGGCTACAGTCCATGGGGCTGCAGAGTCGGACACGACCGAGTGACTTCTCTTTCACTTTCAGCCTTCTTTATGGTCCAACTCACATATCCATACATGACTACTACTGGGAAAACCATAGCTTTGACCATACAGACCTTTGTCAGTAAAGTGATGGATTTGCTTTTTAATACACTGTCTATGTTTGTCATACCTTTTCGCCAAAGGAACAAGTGTCTTTTAATTTCATGGCTGCAGTCACCATCTGCAGTGATTTTGGAGCCCAAGAAAATAAAATCTGTCGTAGCTTCCACTTTTCCCCCATCTATTTGCCATGAAGTGATAAGATTGGATGCCATTATCTTAGTTTCTTGAATATTGAGTTTTAAGCCAACTTTTCACTCTCCTCTTTGATCCTCATCAAGAGGCTCTTTAGCTCCTCTTCACTTTCTGCTGTTAAAGTGGTATCATCTGCATATCTGAGATTGTTGATATTTCTCCCCCCAGTCTTGATTCCAGCTTGTGATTCATCCAGTCCGGCATTTCACATGATGTATTCTGCAAAGAAGTTAAATAAGCAGGGTGACAGTATACAGCCTTGTTGTCTTTCTTTCCCAATTTGGAACCAGTCTGTTGTTCCATGTAAGATTCTAACTATTGCTTCTTGACCTGCATCCAAGTTTCTCAGGAGACAGGTAAGGTGGTCTGGTATTCCCATCTCTTTAAGAAATTTCCATAGTTTATTGTGATCCACACAGTGAAAGGTGTTAGCATAGTCAATGAAGCAGAAGTAGGTTTGTTTCTGGAATTTCCTTGCTTTCTCTATGATCCAACAAATGTTGGCAATTTGATCTCTGGTTCTCCTGCCTTTTCTAAATGCAACGTTGGACATCTGAAAGTTCTCGGTTCACATACTGTTGAATCCTAGCTTGAAGGATCTTGAGCATAACCTTACTACCATGTGAAATGAGCACTATTGTATGGTAGTTTGAGCATTCTTTGGCATTGCTCTTCTTTGGGATTAGAATGAAAACTGACCTTTTCCAGTCCTGTGTCCACTGCTGTGTTTTCCAAATTTGCTGACATGTTGAGTGCAGCAATTTCACAGCATCAACTTTTAGGATTCTAACTAGCTCCACTGGAATTCCATCACCTCCACCAGCTTTGTTTGTAGTAATGCTTCCTAAGGCCCACTTGACTTCACACTGCAGGACGTCTGGCTGTAGGTGAGTGGCCACACGCATCATGGTTATCCAGCTCATTAAGACCTTTTTTGTTTAGTTCTCCTCTGTATTCTTGCCACCTCTTCTTAGTCTCTTCTGCTGCTGTTAGGTCTTTACCATTTCTGTGCTTTATTGTGCCCATCTTTGCATGAAATGTTCCCTTGATATCTCCAATTTTCTTGAAGAGATCTCTAGTCTTTCCCATTCTATTGTTTTCCTCTATTTCTTTGCACTGTTCACTGAAGAAAGTATTCTTATCTCTCCTTGCTGTTCTTTGGAAATCTGCATTCAGTTAAGTATATCTTTCCCTTTCTCCCATGCTTTTTGCTTCTCTTTTTTCCTCAGCTATGTGTAAGGCCTCCTCAGACAACCACTTTGCCTTCTTGCATTTCTTTTTCTTTGAGATGGTTTTGGTCACTGATTCCTGTACAGTGATACGAACCTCTGTCCATAGTTCTTCAGGCAGTCTGTCTAGCAGATCTAATCTCTTGAATCTCTTTGTCACCTCCACTGTGTAACCATAAGGGATTAGATTTAGTTCATACCTGAATGGCCTAGTGCTTTTCCCTACTTTCTTCAGTTTAAGGCTGAATGTTGCAATAAGGAGCTGTTGATCTGAGCCACCGTCAGCTCCATGTCTTGTTTTCACTGACCGTATAGAGCTTCTCCATGTTTGGCTGCAAAGAATATAATCAATCTGGTTTCAATATTGACCACCTGGTGATGTTCATGTGTAGAGTCATCTCTTATGTTGTTGGAAGAGGGTGTTTGCTATGACAAGTGTGTTCTCTTGGCAAAACTCCGTTAGCCTTTGCCCTGCTTCATTTTGTACTTCAAGGCCACACTTGCCTGTTACTCCAGGTATTGTTTGACTTCCTGCTTTTGCATTCCAGTCCCCTATGATGAAAAGGACATTTTTTTGGATGTTAACTATAGAATGTCTCGTAGGTCTTCATAGAACCAATGGACTTCAGTTTCTTTGGCATCTGTAGTTGAGGCATTGACTTGGATTACTGTGATGTTGAATGGTTTGCCTTGGAAACAAACCTAGATGCCTCTGTTGTTTTTGAGATTGCACCCAAGTTCTGCATTTTAGACTCTCCTGTTGACTAGGAGAGTCAACTCCATTTCTTCTAAAGGATCCTTGACTATAGTATATATAATAGTCATCTGAATTAAATTTTCCCATTCCTGTGCATTTTAGTTCACTGATTCCTAAGATGTGGATGTTCAACCTTGCCATTTCTTGCTTGACCACGTCCAATTTACCTTGATTCATGGACCTAACACTCCAGGTTCCTATGTGATATTGTTCTTTACAGCACTGGATTTTACCTTCACCACCAAACACATCCACAACTGAGTGTCATTTCTGCTTTGGCCCAGCTGCTTCATCCTTTCTGGAGCTATTAGTCATTTCCCTCCACTCTTCCTCAGTAGCATATTGGACACCTTCCGGCCTGGGCTGCTCGTCTTCCAGTGTCATATCTTTTATCATACTGTCATGGTGTTCTCACAGCAAGAATACTGGAGAGGTTTTCCATCCCCTCCTCCAGGGGACCACGTTTTGTCAGAACTCTCCACTGTGACCTGTCTGTCTTCCGTGGTCCTGCACAGCATGGCTCATAGCATCACTGAGTTATGCTAGCCCCTTTGCCATGACAATGCTGTGGCCAACCTAGGCAGGAAGGGGATGACAAAGCTAGACACCATACTAAAAACCAGAGACCTTACTTTGCCAACAGAGGTCCTTCCAGGGGACCACGTTTTGTCAGAACTCTCCACTGTGACCTGTCTGTCTTCCGTGGTCCTGCACAGCATGGCTCATAGCGTCACTGAGTTATGCTAGCCCCTTTGCCATGACAATGCTGTGGCCAACGTAGGCAGGAAGGGGATGACAAAGCTTGACACCATACTAAAAACCAGAGACCTTACTTTGCCAACAAAGGTCCATCTAGTCAAAACTATGGTTTTTCCAGTAGTCATGTATGGATGTGAGAGCTGGAGCACCAAAGAATCCATGCTTTTGAATTGTGGCACTGCTGAAGACTCTTGAGAGTCCCTTGGACAGCAAGATCAAACCAGTCAATCCTAAAGGAAATCAACTCTGAATATTCATCGGAAGGACTGATGCTGAAGCCAAAGCTCCAAAACTTTCGCCACATGATGCAAAGAACTGAGTCATTGGAAAAGACCCTAATGCTGGGAAAGATTGAGGGCAGGAGGAGAAGGGGGCAACAGAGAATGAGATGGTTGTATGGCTTCACTGACTCAATGGACATGAATCTGAGCAAACTCCAGGAGATTCTGATGGACAAGGAAACCTGGCGTGCTGCAGTCCATGGGGTTGCAGACAGTTGGACATGACTTGGTGACTGAACAATGACAAAACTAAGGCTACACTAATCGGGCATGGTCTGCGTGTTGGGAAAATGCAGCCAGACTTAAAGAATGTACCATGTGATGCAATACATGGTTTAGTGAAAAACAACCCATACAACCTCAGATGGATAAAAGGCTTGCCCTACTCTTGTCAGGCCACCCAGAATAAGTCAAAGGCATCGCCATGGTTGAACTACAGATCTGGTGGTCCCAGCATCTCATGCTAAAATTCTCTTCCACTAGAGCACACCCACATTTCAATAGGGAAGAATTTATAATTCTTTTTTTTTTTTTAAACACTTCTACATTGGCTATAAGAAAGAGATGATCATCAGTTCAGTCACTCACTCGTGTCTGACTCTTTGTGGCTGCAGCACGCCAGGCCTCCCTGTCCATCACCAACTCCGGAGCTTGCTCAAACTCATGTCCATTGAGTCAGTGATGCCATCCAACCATCTCATCCTCTGTCGTCCCCTTCTCCTCCTGCCCTCAATCTTTCCCAGCATCAGGGTCTTTTCCAATGAGTCAGTTCTTCCCATCAGGTAACCAAAGTATTGGAGTTTCAGCTTCAGCATCAGTCCTTCCAGCCCTCCATTATTCACACATTTTACCATGTTTTAGGAAGCCCACACTTCCAAGAAAACACTATGGGTCTTCTTTCAATGACTTTCCCTTGGAGTCGTGCCATGAGTACATACATTCTATCTTCCAAATGTACAAAATGCAAAGCTGAAGGTAAAATCCTTCTTTGGCTTCTCACTGTTCTTAAGACAAATGTCTAAATCTTCAGTGAATTTAAAAGGGCCAGGACGATCTACTGCCAGTCTCATTTCCATCTCTCAAAAGCATCTGTGATGTGACCCAGGACTGCCTTGGGCACGGCCTCTAATTGCCTCAGCTCAGCTGGTTACCCAGTGCAGCTCAGCTAGCAGCTCGCGTCTGAAAGGCTTTTCCTCAGCCTTTCTTAACCACTTCAGACCCTCAGCCCTACATAACACCCTTTATAATAGAAATGCATTGTTGTTGTTGTTGTTGTTCAGTCACTCAGTCTGTCTGACTGTTTGTGACCCCATGGACTGCAGCACGCCAGGCTTCCCTGTCCATCACCAACTCCTGGAGCTTACCCAAACTCATGTCCATTGAGACGGTGATGCCATCCAACCATCTCATACTGTGTCATCCCCTTCTTCTCCTGCCTTCAGTCTTCCCAGCATCAGGGTCTTTTCTAACAAGTCAGCTCTTTGCATCAGGTGGCCAAAGTATTGGAGTTTCAGCTTCAGTGTCTGTCCTTCCAATGAATATTCAGGGTTGATTACCTTTAGGACTGACTGGTTTGATCTCCTTCCAGTCCAAGGGACTCTCAAGAGTCTTCTCTGACACCATAGTTCAAAAGCATCAGTTCTTTGGCACTCAGTCTTCTTTATGGCCCAGCTCTCACATCCATACATGACCACAGGAGAAACCATAGCTTTGACTATATGGACCTTTGTCAGCAAAGTAATGTTTGTGCTTTTTAATATGTTGTCTAGGTTTGTCATAGCTTTTCTTCCAAGGAGCAAGCATCTTTTAATCTCATGGCTGCAATAACCATCTGTAGTCATTTTGGAACCCAAGAAAATAAAGTCTGTCACTGCTTCCATTGTTTCCCCATCTATATGCCATGAAGTGATGGGACCAGATGCAATGATCTCAGTTTTCTGAATGTTGAGCTTTAAGCCAACTTTTTCGCTCTCCTCTTTCACTTTCATCAAGAGGCTGTTTAGTTCTTCTTCACTTTCTGCCATAAGGGTGATGTCTGTAGCAAAGAGCAAAAGATGAAACATGGATTTCCTTAAAACAACTGGAGATAATTGTTTAACATGTAATCCCTAATGTCTGACATCTACACTACTCTTTCTGTAATGAGGAATTTCCAAACATCCACAAGAGTACAGAGAAGAGTACAAGGAACATCTATTCAGACATCATCAGCTTAAACAATTATCAGCTCAGGTGCCACCTTGTTTCCTTTGTACGCATCCCCCAGCACGGCCACCACTGGCACTGCGTTATTTTAAAGCTGCTTCCAGGCATCATAGCGTCTCAGCTGTAAAAACTTCAGTGTATCTGTAAAAGATAAGGACTTTTTATAAAATTGTTTTAATAATGTTTGCATACCTAAACAAATTAATATCATCAAATATCCAATCAGTTTTGAAATTGTCCAAGTCACCTGATAAATTTTTTTTCCCCTTGGCTTTGTATGAAATGCAGCCAGGATCCACAGGTTGCATTTATGTGATAATTCCTGTATCTTCTTTTTTTTTTCATTCATCTTGTCATTTGCTTATTAAAGACACTAGGCCATCTCTTCTGTAATACTTACTGCACTTTTTGATTTTTACAGATTCCATCCTGTAAGCTGGTAGGCAGTCTTGAAAGCTTGATGGGATTCCAGTGTGATATGGAAGCAAGAACATTCTGCAGGTGAGGAGGCATCTGAGCTTCTCCTGCAGCAGGAGTGTGGGCCACTGGTTGACTAGATGTTGTCAATTTGATGCTACTTTATAAAGTTCTCCAGTGGCTAGATCCATCATCTCATTGAAAGTTGCAAAATGGAGATATCAAAACTCTAGGATTCCTTCTTTATTTATTAGTGAAAACTTTTCTATAAAGAACTTTCCCCCATCAGTTACTGGTTTACTTGTAATTCAGTCTTTGTAGCAAAGGGAGGATAAATTGTCAACTGTTTTCCCATTACCTGTTTTCAGAGTAATTACTATTGGGTGTCTCTTTGCTTCTACGTCTTTCCAGTAGAGAGTTAGGATGTATATTTTTTAAGGGGAAAATAGCCATGAGTTTCTGTTCTTTCCAATTCAAAATCAGTACCACCAGGCTTCTTTTCCTTTCATTTCATGCTTGTGTATCTTTTGTTTCATGTTTAAAATCTTGGTTCCTAATGACATCAACATAATTGCATATTCAGTTTTTCAGGCTGTGAGTGTGTATAGTCCCCATTAACGATGGTACTGATAACTGAAAACAACTGAAGCTTGTTTTTTGGCAGTTCTTTTTTCTGGCTATATTACTGTGTTGTTCAAGTCATGCCCTGTGAACTTAGGTCAACAACTTGGTATATGGTTAAATTCATTTGTTGCATTTTGTCTCCATTTGTATTCCATTTGGTGTCGTGTCTATGGAAAACACTTATGTTGCTCCAGAGTAAAAGCAGCCCCGAGTGATAATCTTTCCAACAGGGACTTCCCTGGTGGTCCAGGGGGTAGGACTCAGTGCTTTCACAGCTGAGGGCCCGGGTTCGATCCTTGGTTGGAAAACCAAGATCCCACAAGCAATTCAATGTGGCCAGAAATAGTCACTAAAAATCCTTCCAGCAGCATAGGGTCTAGCACACCAAAAACACTCAAATATTCATTGACTTTTATGATCTGTGTATATGGTTTTTGTAAGTCATCCACTGGGGGGATGGTTCTCACAAAGAAAGCCAAAGGTATGGAAAGGGCAATGGAGTGCCTTAAAGTTAGCTTGACTGAGAATTTTTAGGGTGCTTTGTAAAGGAAAGATCAGAAGGCATATTTCAATATCCCTAATCTGAATCCTCCAGCTTCACCCAGAGAAGCTGGTCCAAAATTGGCCAGAATGTTAGAGAAACAAGAGTCCCTTATCTCCAATTAATTGTACCCTAGCTCTGAAATCTTCCCCTTTTTTTTATTGAGGTATAATTGACATACTATATTTCAGTTACACAACATAATGATTCAATATTGTAGCTATTGTGAAATGATCACAATAGGTCTAGAAAACATCCACCACTACATGTAATTATGAGTTTTTCCTTGTGATGACAACCTTTAAGATGTACTCGTAGCATCTTTCAAATATGCTGTGTATGACATCCCCATGACTTACTTAGGAGCTTCCCAGGTGGCACTAGTGGTAAAGAACCCACCTGCCAATGCAGGAGACATAAGAGACCTGGGTTCGATCCCTGGGTTGGGAGGAGGCCCTGGAGGAGGACATGGCAACCCACTCCAGTATTCTTGCCTGGAGAAGCCCACGGACAGAGGAGCCTGGTGGGCTACAGTCCATAGGGGCGCAAATGGTCAGACATGACTGAAGCAACTTAGCACAGTACACACATGACTTACTTATTTTATAAAAATGAAAAAATTAGTAGCTTCACAAATAAATGGGAAGTTTCTTTTGAACCAATCTGCGGATGATAACCATGGAAACAGTCTTTCAGAGAGCTCTGAGGACAGTTCTGAAGAGGTGAGGGGAGGGGAGGCCAGTATGTCTGTGACTTTAGAATTCAGGGGATACAGTCAAGCACACATCTTGCTGGAAGGTGACTGCTCTTCATTCGGGAACAGACATCTGAGTTAATGGTTTTAGTGCTTTTCCAAGTATGGGAAGATGCAGGAAACTGGGTTCATAAAATTTTCACCCGAAAACGCCTAATGGTACCCAGCATCAGTTTTGTCAGTTTTCTCAGAGGACAAAATTCCTCACTCTGATCTTCACCCTGAATTCCTTTTAGGGTATAATTTAGGTCAGTGACTGCAGTGGCTCACAACTGGATTCCTGCAGGACTGGATGGTGGGCAACAATCTTTGTTTTACAAACTCCTCCCTTTAGGTCTTAACTTTGGCCAAGGGTTGAGGGGCATTTTGCGACCAATGTGGCCCACAACACTAGGAATGCTCATTCCCAGGTCAGGCCAGGATTTCTTTGATAGGACCCTGCATGTGCTAGTAGTGGACTAGGCCCTTCTGACAGTAGTCCACAGCCTCGGGATGGCCTGTCTTGCTGGTCTGTTACAGTCAGCAAATGATCCCCTCTTGTTGCTTCTTCCCATTGCTAGAGTTCTGCTATTACCATCATTGATCTTAGAGAGCTATCTATTGGGTGAATGGTTTCAAGTCGCTTAGTTATTGTTGTTTTTATCAGAGGCTCAGTCACACATCTGGTAATGCGAGAAACAACCATGTCATCAAATAGCAGGATATGAACAGCAGAGCTAGTGAGACTGGTAAGGTCTTAGGCAAGTGTTTAAGGTGAGAACTTCGGGTAGGGGTGGCTCCATATCTCCTCAGGTCCTGTGACCTGGTCTGTTCTGTACCAGTCCCTATCTTTAAGGGAAATGATCTATTGGCGTTGTGCGTCAATTTCACCAAAGCTCTATGCACATGCAGGGTACGTGGCGAGTCATGGTAATCCCATGCAGAATTGAGAGGCGTGTTATCTTCTAAGGGGTTTCCATGGCTGGCACTAGAAGAAGAATCATTGATCTTTCTCGTTGAGCAGGTGTTTCTGCCGTTGGGGAGGTCAGGTTGATGCATAGTGCAGATGAGCAGTGCACACTAGAGGGCAGGGGAAATATTTATGTTTTACTCGTCTTCCCTTAAAATATTAATTTTATTCAGCCAGCCTGAAAGTTGGTACCTTTTGAGCTCCTTCACCCATTTCACCCCTACCCCAACCCAGAAAATGATCTTAAGGATTCTTGAGAAATGGAAATTAAGTGATGTCACTTCCCTGTTGCTATCTGTTCAAGGGGTTTTCATCCCATGCGAGGAACAATTCAACTTTCTATCACACATACACACATACACAAAAAAAAAACACCCACTAGAGTTCTACTTGTCCTGGTGTCTTTTCTAATTCATTTCCCGTCTCCCTGCCTGTTCTATGCCCCTGTAGTCTTCTTCTCCTCTTGTGATTGCTGGAACCTACAAAGTATATATCCACCTCGGAGCTGGTATTTGTTGATCCCTCTTTGCAAAGCTCACCTTGGGTTCTTTGCACAGTGTGTCTCCGCTTGCATTCCAGTCTCTGCTCCCAGGTCTCCTACTCAGAGGAGCATTTGTTTGTTTCTTTCTCCTAAATTGATTTGTATTGGCATATAGTTGCTTTACAGTGTTGTTTTGGTTTCTACTGTGCAGCAAAGTGAATCAGTTACTGTACACATTTATCCATCTTTTTTGGATTTCCTTTCCATTTCCATCACAGAGGTGTGTTTCTGATCTTCTCCTGGTTGTTTAGTTTCTAAGTGGTGTCTGACTCTCTTACAAACCCATGGACTAGTCCAGCCTCTGCTGTCCACAGGATTTCCCAGGCAAGAATCCTGGAGTGGGTTGCCATTTCCTCCTCCAGGGGATCTTCCTGACCCAGAGATGGAGGGCGCGTCTCCTGCATTGCAAGCGGATTCTGCACCACTAGTGCCACCAGGGAAAGGCCTCCATTCCCTTGTTGTTGTTCAATTGCCAAGTCGAGTCCTACTCTTTGCAACCTTAAGGACTGCATGGGAAGCCTTCAATTGATGAGTGTGGTGACCCAAGGACAAAAGAGCAGATAAAACCAAGGAGGTCTTGGAATGCAGGAACAGAAAAACCAGACCCTTATCATCCTTCCCTCCCCCATGTTGTAACTATTAATGGAACAGTATAACCTGTCTCTCCTCCTACCCCATCAGGAGAAGGTATTTGCCCTACTCTTCCCCGACCAGCATACATGCCTCATCCAATCAGCAAATGACCTGCAAGACCCCTATCCCATGCCTTGTACCCTGGGTATAAAAGTGGAGTAAGGACCCCTGTTCGGTTCTCCCTTGAGCTAGCCTGCTGTTCTAACAGTGTCTCCCATTCTAATAAACTTTATTCTTCTTTCATTCTGTCTCATGTCTGGAAATTCTTTTCCAACCTGCACCTGGGCCACGACAATGAGGAGGATGAAAAGGTGAAAGCTGAGTCAAATCGTTCTAAGACTTTAGGATCAATGATGATATCTGTGCAGAAAAACAGACTGTCATAGAGACAGTCCCTTCTTAGGGGCAGTTTGAGCCCTCATTAAAGCTATGAGTAAAACTTTAAACCAACTGTCTTGTGTTTCCTGAGTTAGCTTACACAGGTGTCTTTTAATAACGTCATTAGCCTTTTCAACTTTTTCTGAAGATTGGGGGTCTCCAGGAACAGTATGATATTGTATTCCTAGAGCTTTTGACACCCCTTGAGTTACAGCAGCTTTAAAGATGGAGTCATTGTCACTCTGAACTTTCGAGTTTAAGACCCCACTTACATCATGAGAAGTCAGTATGGTAAAATTTTGCCCATTAGTAAATTTATGAGCTTTAGGCATTAGCAAAATAGTAACAATTGCCCTTATACAATGTGGCCATAGCCTTTTGTCAGTAACAACTCTGATCCTGTGGGCAAGCTCAAAGTTGGAGCCTGTAAGAGAGCAGTTTGAAGAGCCTTAAAAGCTTTTTGAGTCTCTGGGGACCAAACCAGCTTGTCAGTTTGGGCCTACTGAGTCTCATACCCAAGGACAAAAGAGCAGATAAAACCAAGGAGGTCTTGGAATGCAGGAACAGAAAAACCAGACCCTTATCGTCCTTCCCTCCCCCATGTTGTAACTATTAATGGAACAGTATAACCTGTCTCTCCTCCTACCCCATCAGGAGAAGGTATTTGCCCTACTCTTCCCCGACCAGCATACATGCCTCATCCAATCAGCAAATGACCTGCAAGACCCCTATCCCATGCCTTGTACCCTGGGTATAAAAGTGGAGTAAGGACCCCTGTTCGGTTCTCCCTTGAGCTAGCCTGCTGTTCTAACAGTGTCTCCCATTCTAATAAACTTTATTCTTCTTTCATTCTGTCTCATGTCTGGAAATTCTTTTCCAACCTGCACCTGGGCCACGACAATGAGGAGGATGAAAAGGTGAAAGCTGAGTCAAATCGTTCTAAGACTTTAGGATCAATGATGATATCTGTGCAGAAAAACAGACTGTCATAGAGACAGTCCCTTCTTAGGGGCAGTTTGAGCCCTCATTAAAGCTATGAGTAAAACTTTAAACCAACTGTCTTGTGTTTCCTGAGTTAGCTTACACAGGTGTCTTTTAATAACGTCATTAGCCTTTTCAACTTTTTCTGAAGATTGGGGGTCTCCAGGAACAGTATGATATTGTATTCCTAGAGCTTTTGACACCCCTTGAGTTACAGCAGCTTTAAAGATGGAGTCATTGTCACTCTGAACTTTCGAGTTTAAGACCCCACTTACATCATGAGAAGTCAGTATGGTAAAATTTTGCCCATTAGTAAATTTATGAGCTTTAGGCATTAGCAAAATAGTAACAATTGCCCTTATACAATGTGGCCATAGCCTTTTGTCAGTAACAACTCTGATCCTGTGGGCAAGCTCAAAGTTGGAGCCTGTAAGAGAGCAGTTTGAAGAGCCTTAAAAGCTTTTTGAGTCTCTGGGGACCAAACCAGCTTGTCGGTTTGGGCCTACTGAGTCTCAGTTATAAGTTTATGTAAAGGCTGGGCAAGATCCCCATAACCCAGAATCCAAATGCAGCAATAGCCTGTAATGCCCGAGAACCCTCTCAATTGTCTTAGTCATATTTGGCTCATTTAGGAATTTCAGACAATAAAGTATAAGGATTAGACACTTATTATTCATATAGCTTGAACAAGTCTCCATTTATCATTTGACTTTTTTCCACCCAAAATAGGAGTGTTGTAGAGACTGTTATAGGGAATTAATAGCCCCTGCTCCTTTAAATTCTCAGTGATGGGTTTTAACCCTTCCTTATCACCTCAGGTTTAATGGATACTGCTTTTGATGTGAAAATGGGTGAGGGTCTTTGAGCTTGATAAAGACAGGAGCAGCATTGTGTGCTTGACCCACAGTTTTTCCATCAGCCCACACTTTAGGATTTACATTTTGTTCAATTAATGGGAAAGAAAGAGTAGGTTCCATATTCATGAAAACAGAGGCCTGGACCTTGCTCAGTATATCCCTCCCCAGAAGCGGTGAGGGAGACTCTGGCACGATTAGAAACTCGAAAAAACAGCACAGAGTCCCAGTTGTAGCTTAAAGGATGACTGACATAATAGCATTTGGCTCATCCAGACAGTCCGATTATGGTAGTGGATCCAGAGGAAAGTGGACCAGGGGCTTCAGTGAGCACAGAGAAATTTGCTCCAGTGTCCAAAAGAAATCAACTGATTGTCCCTCCACAGTTATTGATACACGGGGCTCCTCAGGTGTAATTAGGATGGGAGTTTGTGTGGGGACCCCTGGGCACCTTCCTTCAGTCCTGATTGTCCTAAAAGCCTCACCCCTGGGGCCTACACCTCGGAGGGCAGTCTCTTCTCCAGTATGGTCCTTTGCAGACCGGACCTGGAGCAGGGGGCAGCTTGGATGCCTGAGGGCAATCCCACTTGAGATGGCCCTCCTTTCCACAGTAATAACAAGCCCATCCCTTTTCACCTGGGTCCCTCTGGGCATTTTTCTCAGGCTGTTTCAGAGCAGCTCTAACAGCCATTGTTGGGGCTTCAGTCTTTCACCTGGTTCTTTTTTGCCTGTAATTTTCCTCCTCATATTCTCTACCATAATATACCATCTGAGCCAGCTGTAGCAGTTTTTAAAAAAACTGATTTGGCTCAAACGCCCATTTTTGTAACTTCCCTCAGACATCTGGAGCCAACTGAGTGAGAAATCTATCTTTTAAGATCATTTCTCCCTCTGCACTTTCAGGATCAACATCAGTAAACTTGTAGAGAGCCTCCAATAATTATTTAGGAATTTACCAGGAGTTTCCTTCTGTCCCTGTTCTTTGTCAGTAAACTTAGCCTAGTCTTAGCACGTGCTCACTTGAGTGCTTCAAGAATACATTCAGCAAAGTGGCTCTGTTATAGGAACTGCGTGGCTCCCAGTCGAGAGGAGGGCTATTTTGAGCTCCCTCTTTCCCTTTATCTCACGTTCAAGCCATTTATCTCTAAAAGTAGTAGATTCCTCCCAAACTCAAGTTTTCAAGTCAGGAGTCAGCGTCTGTCCCAAGACATGCATTACATCTCTCCAAGTAAGCTCATAGAGTAAAGTTAGTCCCATAAAGTCTTGTATGTACTTTTTGGATCCTCTTGATAGTCTCAACCACAATTGGTACTGTTTGAATTTCTACCGAGACTGAGGCAACCTCTCCTAGAAGTGTGCCCTGACTCCCAGCCTGTTCAGTTGGGAGCCCCAGGTTCAGGGGCAAAGTAAGAGAACAGGAGGCAGCTGAAATTTTCACACCCAAATCTGTACCCTTAGGACATAAGGCTGGCATGTCTCGCAGAGAGATCAAGAGCAACACATATGGCACTTCTGCCCATTTCTCTTGTTTTCTACAGATCCGGTCTGGTTGTAAAACAGTATCGTAATTGAGAGACCCTTTAACAGGCCAGTGTTCCCGTCTTGTAAAGGATACCGTGACCATTCGTTATCACAGAAGAAGATCAGGAGTGTCTTTTTTAAACTCTGGGGATCAAACTTGTCCCAGTTTTTAAAATACATTTTAAAGGAGTGGTTTTTGGAACTGCTAGCTCCCATCCGGAAGAGAGAAAAAAAGCGGCATCCACAGCCGTGGCTTTTTCCCACTGGAAGCGTCCTTCCCTGCTCTAGATGGGGGTGTAGACAGACTCTCCACCAAAGCTTTCCTTCCCTGGTCGGACTTAGTCTGTCCCTTATTGATGCAGGCGTCTTACTCGTCCCTCCCGGTTCTACCACTGTGGTGGGGTGGAGATGCACCAGGGGTAGACCTGATGGCATCCCAGACTGATTGAGTTCCATACCAACAAGACCTTTGCTTGATTTGCCCTTTTCTCTGGTCCAACTTGGACCAGAGTAGTTTTCCCAGAATGTTTCCCAAGCTAGGACTCCTAGGGGAAGCATCCGTCTTTCATGTGCCTATGCGCGTTCCTGAGAACAGTCCTGACCGCAGTAGAAGCAGTGAGTCATAAAGGGGTGAGCAGCAATCAAGATCTCCCTTCTGAGTGTCACCACGCCACTGTATGTGAGAGCAAAATGGGCGGTGGAGGGTTGGCCAGTGAGGAAAAAATGATTTTTGTCCTCCAGTTACCAGGGCCAATCCTTCCAGTTCATTTCCACAGATTCCACAAAAGGAAAATCTAGGGAGTTGAGACAAAAGCCATCAGAGAGCCTTCTCTGGTCCACTAAGAGCTAGCATTTCCAATCTGACCAGATCCTGCAATTCCTGAGCTGCGTCCTCAAAAACCTCATGGTCAACAGTATTGAAGCTTCAGCTTCAGCATCAGTCCTTCCAATG
Organism: Cephalophus harveyi; assembly: GCA_006410635.1. NCBI lineage: Eukaryota > Metazoa > Chordata > Mammalia > Artiodactyla > Bovidae > Cephalophus > Cephalophus harveyi. The sequence continues at coordinate 31,459 of SJYT01058218.1, read as the reverse complement.
AATGTTCAAGACTGACTTCCTTTAGGACTGACTGGTTTGATCACCTCACAATCCAAGGGACTCTCCAGAATCTTCTCCACCACCATAGTTTAAAAGCATCAATTCCTTGGTGCTCGGCTTTCTTTCTGGTCCAACTCTCACATCCATACATGACTACTGGATAAACCATAGCTTTGACTAGATGGACCTTTGGCAGCAAAGTCATGTCTCTGCTTTTTAATATGCTGTCTAGGTTGCTAATAGCTTTTCTTCTAAAGAGCAAGTATCTTTCATCTCATGGCTGCATCATCATCTGCAGTGATTTTGGAACCCAAGAAAATAATGTCTGTCACTATTTCCATTGTTTCCCCATCTATTTGCCATGAGGTGATGGGACTGGATGCCATGATCTTAGTTTTTTGAATGTTGACTTTTAAGCCAGCTTTTTCACTCTCCTCTTTCACTCTCATCAAGAGGCTCTTTTGTTCTTCTTCACTTTCTGCCATAAAGGTGGTGTCATCTGCTTATCTGAGGTTATTGATATTTCTCTTGGCAATCTTGATTCCAGCTTGTGCTTCATCCAGCCCAGCATTTCACATGATGTGCACTACATATACGTTAAGCAGGGTGACAATATACAGCCTTGATGTACTCCTTTCTCAACTTGGAACAAGTCTGTTGTTCCATGTCCAGTTCTAACTGTTGCTTTTTGACCTGCATACAGGTTTCTCAGGAGGTAGGTCCAGTAGTCTGGTATTCCCATCTCTTAAAATTTCCACAGTTTGTTGTGATCCACACAAAGGCTTTGGCATAGTCAAAGAAGCAGAAATAGACGTTTTTCTGGAATTCCCTTGCCTTTTCTGTGATCCAATGGATGTTGGCAATTTGATCTCTGGTTCCTCTGCCTTTCTGAATCCAGCTTGAACATATGGAAGTTCTTGGTTCACGTACTGTTGAAGCCTAGCTTGGAGAGTTTTGAGTGTTACTTTGCCAGCATGTGAAAAGAGTGCAATTGTGCAGTAGTTTGAAAATTCTTTGGCAATGCCTTTCTTTGAGATTGGAATGAAAACTGACCTTTTCCAGTCCTGTGGCCACTGCTGAGTTTCCCAAATTTGCTGGCATATTGAGTGCAGCACTTTCACAGCATCATCTGTTAGGATTTGAAATAGCTCAGCTGCAATTCCATCACCTCCACTAGCTTTGTTCATAGTGATGCTTCCTAAGGCCCACCTGACTTTGCACTCCAAGATGTCTGGTTCCAGGTGAGTGGTCACACCATTGTGGTTTTCTGGGTCATTAAGATCTTTTTTGTATACTTCTGTGTATTCTTGCCACCTCTTCTTAATATCTTCTGCTTCTGTTAGGTCCATACCATTTCTGTCCTTTATTGTGCCCATCCTTGCATGAAATGTTCCCTTGGTATCTCTAATTTTCTCGAAGAGCTCTCTAGTCTTTCTCATTTTCTTTTCATGTTAATTGAAAATTTATATTCTACTATGAAATGCCTGATCAAGACTTTTGCCCATTTTTTTTGTTAGTTCTTTGTCTTATTTCTTATCTATATCTAGAACTTCATATAGTCTGAATACTAGCCTTTTGTTTCCCTGTTACTTTTGTTGCAAATATCTTCTTAAAAGTTTGTGGCTTTTGTTTTATTGTTTGTTTAAAAGTATCTTTTATTGAATAAAAAATATTGATCTTAATGTCATTTTGGTCTTTTTTAAGAAATCTATTTGTATTCTCAAGTCATACAGATATTTAGATGTTTTCTATATTACCTCCTAGGAGATTTTGGGTATTGCCTTTTGCATTTAACTTTCTAATCCATCCAGAATTTATTTTTAATTTTTCCATATGGAAAACCATCTGGACCTGGTGTGTTTTCTTTGTGGAAAAACTTGACTGATGATTCAGCTCATTTAATGGTTATGAGACCCCTCAGGTTTTCTATTTCTTCTTGGGTCAGGTTTGGTAAATTATATATTTCTAGAATTTTGTCCTTTTCAACATTAAAAAGTTTATCACTTTAAAGTAATATATAATATCCTTTTGTTAAACCTTTTAAAATTCCGTAGCATCTATGATTACACTCCTGTTATGGCTCATTCTTGCCATTTTTATCTGCCTTCTTGGTACATGTTTGTCTATCTTATTAGTTTTTACAAAGAACTAAATTTTGGCTTTGTCAAAACTCCCTATTTTTCATTTTTAACTTAATCATTTTGCTATTATATTTACTCTTTCTTCTATTTACCTTCTTTTGGTATATTCTTTTCTTTTCTCATTACTTAAGTTGATTACTCAGCTCTTTATTTTACAAGTTAATTCTACTAAATAGTCAAGGAACAATCAATGCTAATCACGTACAAACTACTCTAGATTATAGTAAGAGAGGGAATACTTACCAACCCAGTTTATGAAGTTAGCATAACTTTGATATTAAAACTTGACCAGGAGAAAATATGACAAAGGAACATTACAGGCCTAGTTATCTTACATAGGTACAAAAATCTTTAAAAACATCTTATCAGTGTATGAAAATGACAAAGATGAGTTTTCTTCAATACTGCAGGGTTTCATGGATTAGAAAATCAGTTAATACAATTCTCCATAAAACTAAAATAAGAAGAAAAGGCATATGGTTAAACAAAAAGCCATATGGTTTAAAAAAAAGGCATATGGTAATCTCAGTAGTTGCAGAAAAGCATTTGTTGAGGACAATATCCATTAATTTAAAAAATTAAGAGTAGAAAGAAATTTACTTGATATGGAAAGTGAAAGTGTTAGTCACTCAGTCCTGTCTGACTCTTTTCAACCCTATGGACTGTAGCCTTCCAGGCTCCTCTGTCCATGGAATTCTCCAGGTAAGAATATTGGAGTGGATTGCCATTCCCTTCTCCAGGGGAACTTCCCCATCCGGGGGTCAAACCCAGGTCTGCTGCATTGCAGGCAAGTTCTTTACCATCTGAGACACTATCTACCAAAAATACACAGAAAATATCATAATTAATAGTAAAACATTGAAAATATTTCCTTTAAAATTAGGAGCAACAAAAAGTGGCTACTCTCACTGGCATAGCTTAACCAGTGCAGTAAGAAAAAGAAGAGAGAAACAAAAGGTATAAGAATTGAAAAGAAAAATCTCAAAAGTTATCATTCACAGATTATGTTAGGATCTACACAGAAAACTCCAAAAAATTACAGTTAATAAGGGAATTTAGTAGTTTTTCTGTATATGAAAAAAATCAACATACAAAAAGCAATTGAATTTATATACAAAAATCAAAAAAATTTTTTCACTCAACAATAATAGTTCCTAAAAGCATAACACACTATAAAATAAACATGATATGTCAGACCTCAATGAGAAAGTAAAAATTCTGCATTATAAATAAGCAAGGGAGGTCTAAATACTACTCTAAATATAGAGAAGCAAATTCAGTATTGTAAAGATGTTGATACATAAGTGGATACAATTCCAATGAAAATCCCAAAAAGATGTTGCTTGTGGAGAGTTACAAACTGATTAAAATATTTGTTAATGATCAGAGAAGCAAGAATAGCCAAAACCCTCCTAATGAAGCAGAAGTAAACAGAGGAACTCATCTTGCCTTTATCAGGAACTATTTGAAATCTATAGTCATTAGAAGGATATGGTATACACCAGTGGAAAACAACAGAGAGCCCAGAAAATAGATCTCTGTGGAGGAAGAACCACTCCAAAGACCTTTTTTGCCTGCTCAGTACTGTCACATGAGCACTAAATACATTTCCATTGTGTTTTGGCCCTTTTATGGTTTTGGACCTATTTCATCAAGCAGTTGGCCTATTTTCATAAAACTTCTATTACTTTAATAGTCACTGTGTAAATTTTGATATTTGAAAATAGCATTAATATTTAAATTAAGATATCTGTCTGTTTTAAAACGCAAGAACTTTAGAGTATTTTGACTTTAATCACCCTCTACTTAATTTATGTGCTATTGTTATTGGATATTATGGTTCTATTTTTAAACCATATAAGACATTATTGTTTTTGTACTCTAGTATGTTTTACATTACCCACATATTTACTACTTTATTTGCTTATCTTCTTATATCCCTAACCTTCCATGTGAGATCACTTTTATTGCTATAGAGTATATTCAATACATTCTATACACAGTACATTATTTTATGGGGACTTCTATTGGTGTCTGATACTCCATATATTTTTCAGTTCAGTCTTGGGAAGATCCCCTGGAAAAGGGAAAGACTACCCACTTCAGTATTCTGGCCTAGAGAATTCCATGGACCGTATAGCCCATGGGGTCACAAACAGTCAGACACAACTGAGTGACTTTCACTCACTGACTCACTCAGTTCAGTCACTCAGTCATGTCTGACTTTTTGCGACCCCATAGACTGCAGTACGCCAGGCTTCTCTGTCTATCACCTACTCCCAGAGCTTGCTCAAACTCATGTCCATTGAGTCAGTGATGCCATCCAACCATCTCATCCTCCGTCGTCCCCTTCTTCTGCCTTCCATCTTTCCCAGGATCAGGGTCTTTTCCAGTGAGTCGGCTCTTCACATCAGGTGGCCAAAGTATTGGAACTTCAGCTTCAGCGTCAGTCCTTCCAATGAATATTCAGGGTTGATTTCCTTGCAGTCCAAGGGACTCTCAAGAGTCTTCTTGAACACCACAGTTCAAAAGATTTTAAAAATACTTATTTATTTGGCTGTGCTGGGGTTTAAGTTGCAGCATGTGGGATCTAGTTCCCTGACCAGGGATGGAACCGAAGCCCCCTGCATTGGGAGCACAGAGTCTTAGCTACTGGACCTCCAGGGAAGTCCCAGATTTTCAGTGTTTAGAAATATCTTCATTTGGCCTCCAGTCTTTTTTTTTTTTTTTAGGCAGAGTCAGGGCGGGGTAGGGGGAGGAGTTCAGTTACTCACAGTGTTAAAAGTTCACATTGAAATCAAATGAAACAAAATCAGGATAAAGTGAGACCTTGATTAATACATCCTCCAGCAACAAAGCAGCTGGAAGCGGAGTGAAGTGGAGACTTGTCAGAGTGCTCTTTTGACTCTGCGTAAGGCAGGCAGCAGGAGAGGAGACTGACAGACCCCTCAGACTCCTCCACGACAAGCTGGGAGCCTGGTGGAGCTGGGAACAAGACTGTACTGTGCGGAACCAGGTGACCCAGTCATCTGGGAGTGGGAAAGAACCGTATTTTGCTTCACCTGCAAAGGAAGAAATAGGAGTTTCCTGCCAAGCTCTAGTGGGGCTTCAGTATTGCATGACTTTTGTGTCTCTATCTGCTCAGGGGCCAGACTTCTAGGCACTGAGCCATGGCTGACAAGAGCTCGTGGTCAAAGTTTGGAGATTTGAGACTTCTTTTTTTTTTATAATGTCCTAGATGGGCTTCTCATCTTGCCATCTTATGGTACTGCTGCCATCTAGCTTTAACCAGATACGGATTCAAAGACCACATCCTGTTGGCCTAAAGAAAGCTCCTTACAACAGCCAGGAGCAGTAAGACCATAGAGTAAAGCAAAAGCCACCTTTTCTTAACCCCTTTCTCCATTCTCAGGAATATATAAATAGTAGTTTCTGTGCCAAATCAGGGCACTAGCAGAGTTCTTAAAATCATAGGGGGAAAAGTTGAGGCTTACTCAGATTGATCCTGTTCCAAAATAATTTCTTCAACCATCTAAGGCCTATGAGTTCCTAATGAAAGCTGTGAGGTTTGTTTTGGTTCTCTGAGTGTTTTCCTAGTAGTGACCTGGGGCAAGTGTTAAAACTAAAGATTATGTCAACTTGGGTATACATTCTTAATTCTTACCTCTAGGGCAGTGCTATCCAACAGAAAAATTATGCAAGCCACATATATGATTTTAAATTTTCTAGTTATCACATATTAAAAAAGAAACATGTGAAATTAATTTTAATAATACATTTGTATTATTTAAAGAACATATTTTAATATATTTTATTTTAATGTATTTAAAATAGACTATTTTACTTCAGTTCAGTAACTGAGTCATGTCTGACTCTTTGCGACCCAATGGACTGCAGCATGCCAGGCTTCCCTGTCCATCACCAACTTCGGAGCTTGCCCAAACTCATGTCCATTGAGGCAGTGATGCCATCCAACCATCTCATCCTTTGTCTGCCCCTTCTCTTCCTGCCTTCTATCTTTCCCAGCATCAGGGTGTTTTCTAATTGAGTCGGCTCTTTGAATCAAGTGGCCAAAGTATTGGAGCTTCAGCTTCAGCATCAGTCCTTCCAATGAATGTTCAAGACTGATTTCCTTTAGGACTGACAGGTTTGATCACCTTACAATCCAAGGGACTCTCAAGAGTCTTCTCCAACACCATAGTTCAAAAGGATCAATTCTTCGGTGCTCGGCTTTCTTTCTGGTCCAGCTCTCACATCCATACATGACTACTGGATAAACCATAGCTTTGACTAGATGGACCTTTGTCAGGAAAGTCATGTCTGCTTTTTAATATGCTGTCTAGGTTGGTCATAGCTTTTCTTCCAAGGAGCCAGTATCTTTCATCTCACGGCTGCATCATCATCTGCAGTGACTTTGGAGCCCAAGAAAATAATGTCTGTCACTATTTCCATTGTTTCCCCATCTATTTGCCGTGAGGTGATGGGACTGGATGCCATGATCTTAGTTTTTTGAATGTTGACTTTTAAGCCAGCTTTTTCACTCTCCTCTTTCACTTTCTTCAAGAGGCTCTTTTGTTCTTCTTCACTTTCTGCCATAAAGGTGGTGTCATCTGTTTATCTGAGGTTATTGATATTTCTCTTGGCAATCTTGATTCCAGCTTGTGCTTCATCCAGCCCAGCATTTCACATGATGTGCACTGCATATACGTTAAGCAGGGTGACAATATACAGCCTTGATGTACTCCTTTCTCAACTTGAAACAAGTCTGTTGTTCCATGTCCAGTTCTAACTGTTGCTTTTTGACCTGCATACAGGTTTCTCAGGAGGCAGGTCAGGTAGTCTGGTATTCCCAAATCTTAAATTTTCCATAGTTTGTTGTGATCCACACAGTCAAAGGCTTTGGCATAGTTAATGAAGCAGAAGTAGATATTTTTTCTGGAATTCCCTTGCCTTTTCTGTGATCCAATGGATGTTGGCAATTTGATCTCTGGTTCCTCTGCCTTTTCTGAATCCAGCTTGAACATATGGAAGTTCTTGGTTCACGTACTGTTGAAGCCTAGCTTGGAGAGTTTTGAATGTTACTTTGGTGGCATGTGAAAAGAGTGCAATTGTGCGGTAGTTTGAAAATTCTTTGGCATTGCTTTTCTTTGAGGTTGGAATGAAAACTGACCTTTTCCAGTCCTGTGGCCACTGCTGAGTTTCCCAAATTTGCTGGCATATTGAGTGCAGCACTTTCACAGCATCATCTTTTAGGATTTGAGATAGCTCAGCTGGAATTCCATCACCTCCACTAGCTTTGTCCATAGTGATGCTTCCTAAGGCCCACCTGACTTCACACTGCAAGGTGTCTGGTTCTAGGTGAGTGATCACACCATTGTGGTTTTCTGGGTCATTAAGATCTTTTTTGTATAGTTCTTCTGTGTATTCTCGCCACCTCTTCTTACTATCTTCTGCTTTTGTTAGGACCTTATCATTTCTGTCCTTTATTGTGCCTATCCTTGCATGAAATGTTCCTTTGGTATCTCTAATTTTCTTGACGAGCTCTCTAGTCTTTCTCATTCTCTTGTTTTCCTCTATTTTACTCAAGTATATTTTATTAACTTTAATGATATATTTTATTATTTAAAGTATAAACTATATTGTACTCACATATCCAGAATACTATCATCTTAACATGTGAGCAATAAAACATTATTTGGAAAATGCTGCTTCAGGGAGTGGTGGACACTAAACAGTGAGGTTTTAGCCATTTTGGTGGCCTCACAGACACTTACGTAATGTTGGAGAAGAGGCTTTGGAGGCCGTGTGGGACAATTTCCCCCTTTTATTGATGAGAGAACAGAAGTAATTGATTTGCCAAGTCACATGGTCTGTTGCAGTCAGAGCTGGAACTAGAATCTGTCTCCAGATGATCTATTTTTATTCTTTCCACTGCATTTATGTGTGTTCTTCAGGCGGTCTGAATTATGTGGGGAAAAAAAGCTGTCAAAGTGATACCTGGTGTACCAAACCGCAAGCCACATTTGACTTTGAGGCAATAGAAGGTACCACTTCCTGAGTGCCTACTATGTACCAGGCACTGTACTGTGTGCAACTTACATGTTAAGTTTAAACCCTCACAAGGAACGTGTAAATATTATGTGCATTTTAAAGATGAGAAGAGTAGGAACATCTTCAAGTTCACAAATGATAAATGGGCTGGAGGGGCTTTGAACTAGAGTCTGGCTCCTAGGCCTTGTCTTTCCCAACATGGCCTACTCCTCAAAGACAGGCTGTCTTTTCTACTCGTGGTGCTAGGCAAGAGCTGGAGGTTCTAACAGTGCACCCAAATGGAGTAATGACCCTCCAGCATCATGTGACCCAGTCACTGCCGCCATGGCTCTTCCCTATGCTTGGGAGCGTTTCTCCATGACAGCCCCCCTCTTCTGAAGGTTGCCAGCTCCCTTCACCCCCTTGCTGTGGACATGATCTTCTAGTTCTCACAGCCCTCATCGCAAGGATGGGAGAAGTCATCCTGCCCCTTGCCTCTACCCTAGCCACATCTCTATTCATAGCTCCAGTGTCTAAAGCTCTGGAGGTTGGATTCTCAGGTTCTCAGTTTAAAAATTGTAGCTGGGGAAGATTCCTCACATACAGATTGTCATTTGTTGAACTGGAAAATCCATCCACTGGAGGAACATGGTGAGGTTGCCATGCCTCTGTATTTGGCTTGGCAACCGTCTAGGAGAACTTCCAACTCTTTGGGCTTGGTATAACCTAGAACCTAGTCATCAGTTAGGAATGGAGTGTTTTCAGGAAAATGAAATCGTCATGTTCTGATTCATATATACACACAGAACTCAGGAAAATGTGTGTGTGTGGAGGGGGTTGATGGAAGTCTTAGAATTGGTATACTGTGTTCAGAATAAGCAAGCTCATTCTTCTTCCACTTCATAGAATGATGGGGCGCTTAGAGCAAACAGAATTTGTAAACTTAACTCATACCCCAATCTTTATAAATGGGTAAAAATAGGTCAAAATCTGCAACAAGCGATCATGGAAATTAGCCTTAGGAGAGAAAGTCAAGAACAGCACGAAGAGGTGTAAGTATCAAAAGTGGGGACAGGGGACTTCCCTGGCAGTCCAGCGGTTAAGACTCCCTGCTTCCACAGCCACCCAAAGGTTCAATCCCTGATCAAGGAACTGGGATCCCACATGCTTCATGGCACAGCCAAAAAGAAAAACAACAACAACAACAACNGCATGAAGAGGTGTAAGTATCAAAAGTGGGGACAGGGGACTTCCCTGGCAGTCCAGCGGTTAAGACTCCCTGCTTCCACGGCAGGGGCACAGGTTCAATCCCTGATCAGGGAACTGGGATCCCACATGCTTCATGGCACAGCCAAAAAGAAAAAAAAAAAACAAACACAAAAGTGGTGAGAACCCCAGGCCTTTGCCTTTGGGACTGAGTAAAGGGACTGACCACAGGGATAGTCTCCAGGCCAGACCAGCAGCACCAGCATCAGCATCTCTTGGGAGTTTGTTAGGAATGCAAATTCTTGTGCCTCACCCCAGACCTACTGTATCAGACCCTCTGGGGTTGAAGTCAGGTGGTCTTCCGTGTAATCACTCCTCCAGGTGATTCTGATACTGTTTCTGCACAGTAGTTGTCAACTATTGGTAGATTAGGCTTGTACCATAGGGGCATTTGGGGGAAAAATGCCAGGCCTTACATCTGAGACATTCTGATTTAATTGGTCTGGAGTGGCGCTTGGGCAAATGTACACATTAAAGCTCCCCAGGCGATTTTAATGTGCAGCCAAGGTTGAGAACCACTGCTTTAAGAAATGATGTCCTCGATCCTGGGCCCAGCTCTGCCCCACCAGCTGTGCGACCTCAGACACTTCACTTATCTGCACCTCAGTTCTTGTATCTGTCGATAGGCCCCGAGAAGCCAGCTGTTGTCACTGATCTCTAGGACACTGTCCAGCTCTAACAAACTTGGGAGCACTAGCGGGTGGTGCCTCTAAAGCTTCCTCCTAAATCCTGGCCTAGTGCTACTAACTGGGGGTCGTGGGTGGAATCCAAGGCAACCACAAGGCATCCAGCCCTCTGTCCACCTGTATGGTCAGGCCCCTCAGGATGGCTGTGCCCTTGCTCTCTGTCCATCCCCTGCCCGACCAGGGCCTGCTTCACCTGTATGTTAGGCAGAGGTCTGAACTCCCTACCCACTTGCCCCAGGCCCCAGCTGGTGACTGTTCTCTTCCAAGTGCAATGTGGGGCCTGCCTCTTTGCTAGCTTCCCTGTTTTCACTTTCATGCATTGGAGAAGGAAATGGCAACCCATTCCAGTGTTCTTGCCTGGAGAATCCCAGGGACGGGGGAGCCTGGTGGGCTGCCATCTATGGGGCTGCACAGAGTCGGACACAACTGAAGCAACTTAGCAGCTGGTGACTGATGAGCCCAGCTGAAGACAATTCCCCTATAACCTGTAGCCTCCCCTCCCACCTCACCACGCCCCACCCCCACCACATACCCCATGCCCTGCCCGCTGCCATGTTCTGCCCACTGTCTGGCGCTGCACAAGGTGGGGTGTGGTTCCAGGCCCTTGCTTCAGACAGGTAGGCTCCCCCAGCCATTCAACCATGTCATCTCTGTCGCCGACTCCCATCTCTTTCTTTGGTCGTGAAGCTGGGCAAGTGCAGGGGTGCAGCCCCCAAATTGGTGGTCCAGCACCCTGGAGACCGAGGAGACTCCCATGAGCGCTGAGTCATCGGGAAATACAGGACAGAGAATGGAAATGTGTGGGGTGCCAGCTCACTTGTGGGGCCCCAAAGTGCCAGGAGTGACCCTGCAAGTCACCGGGAAACCCCAAGGTGGCTGTCCACTAGCCTGTGGGGCCCTGTGGTGGCTGTCCTTGCTGGACGGAGGTGCCTCTGGGCAACAATGGCCTCTAATGGCTCTGCTGTTTATCAAANAGAATGGAAATGTGTGGGGTGCCAGCTCACTTGTGGGGCCCCAAAGTGCCAGGAGTGACCCTGCAAGTCACCGGGAAACCCCAAGGTGGCTGTCCACTAGCCTGTGGGGCCCTGTGGTGGCTGTCCTTGCTGGACGGAGGTGCCTCTGGGCAACAATGGCCTCTAATGGCTCTGCTGTTTATCAAAGTGAGCCTCGTGTAATTGATTAACCTAGCATTCTAGAAGGAATTTGTATTTTTCTGATGCCTTTGAGAAGGAATTGAGAAGGAATTGGTATTTCTCTGATGCCTTTGAGATATAAATAACCTAGCTGGGCTCTCTGGAACTTTAATCTTGTGTGAGCTCTAAGAGTAAAGGGGAAACAAAAAGGCCTTTCAGGTAAACTCTATGAGGAATAATTATATTTGGTGAATGTCTCTCTATGGTAGTCTCTCCAGATTTTGGTTACTTGAAACTAAACTAAGTCAAATGAAGAGAATTCCTGGACAACCTGGGTCATTTCAAATAGGATAGACTATTAGAACATTAATTGGCTGGGTGCATCTGTGTACCTACCTTTGCCTGCTGTCGAGAGAAGACCAAAGCTTAAATTTTCCAACCAGGAAATTCATAATTACTTGCTTCTTGGTTTTTGCCAGACATTAAGGTTTTTAAGGGTTACGATTATTGAGTTCAGTCGCTCAGTCTTTGTGACCCCATGAACTGCAGCATGCCCGGCCTCCCTGTCCATCATGAACTCCCAGAGTTTACCAAAACTCATGTCCATTGAGTCGGTGATGCCATCCAGCCATCACATCCTGTGTCGTCCCCTTCTCCTCTTGCCCTCAATCTTTCCCAGCATCAGGGTCTTTTCCAATGAGTCAACTCTTCACATAAGGTGGTCAAAGTATTGGAGTTTCAGCCTCAACATCAGTCCTTCCAATGAACACCCATGACTGATCTCTTTTAGGCTGGACTGGTTGGATCTCCTTGCAGTCCAAGGGACTCTCAAGAGTCTTCTCCAACACCACAGTGCATCAGGGTCTTTTCCAATGAGTCAACTCTTCACATAAGGTGGTCAAAGTATTGGAGTTTCAGCCTCAACATCAGTCCTTCCAATGAACACCCATGACTGATCTCTTTTAGGCTGGACTGGTTGGATCTCCTTGCAGTCCAAGGGACTCTCAAGAGTCTTCTCCAACACCACAGTTCAAAAGCATCAATTCTTCAGCACTCAGCTGTCTTTATAGTCCAACGCTCACATCCATACATGACTACTGGAAAAACCATAGCCTTGACTAGACAGACGGACTTTTGTTGGCAAAGTAATGTCTCTTCTTTTTACTTTGCTGCCTAGGTTGGTCATAACTTTTCTTCCAAGGAACAAGCATCTTTTAATTTCATGGCTGCAGTCACCATCTGCAGTGATTTTGGAGATCCCCCAAAATAAAGTCAGCCACTGTTTCTCCATCTATTTGCCATGAAGAGATGGGACCAGATGCCATGATCTTCGTTATCTGGAGTTTTAAGTCAACTTTTCACTCTCCTCTTTCTCTTTCATCAAGAGGCTTTTTAGTTCCTTGCCCTCATGTTCTGGAAAGAAAATGATCTAGAGAAATTGTCACAGTATAACTGCTCATGAAGTGCGCCATTGCTTTATGTCTTCTGCTAAAAGCACATGTACCATGCTTGTGTGACAGTTGGGTATAAATGATAACATGTTGGCTATCAGTGATAAAAATAAAGTTTCCTCATCAACATACCTCTGAGCCTGCTCAGGAGATCTGTTTAATTTTCCTGCAACATGAATAACTAGCAAAATTCAGAGGAGATCTCACACTGAGGGACATAATCTGAACCTGGGGTAGGAACCAGCACCCCAGCACCAACGGATGGGTATTTTGATCATCACTGCTTTCTGATTTGGAAGATGTGACATCAGAAGGGGAATCGATCGAGAAATCTTCACATAGTGAGGTGGAGGGAGTCATTCTGGTTTGCACATGGTTTCACTTAAATTTTACTGACCAGAGCAACCGTTCTGTCGTCGTTCAGATATGCATTGTACATCTGCTTTGGCCATTGAAGAAGAGAATCATTTCAAAAGTCAAAATGGAGTAGTTGTGGTTTATACATCCAAAGTAGAACTAGGTGACCACTGTATGTGTGATTTTAGACATGTTCTTGTATCATTGAACAGTTGAGTTTTCTGAACTGTATTGCAGATGAGGACAAAATTGACAGGCAGGTGTGGTTTATCTTAGAATGTGGCTACTGCTTGTGTTTTGCTTTCTGGTCATCATCTCCACTGTGTTGTGCCTGCTAGATGTCTTACATTTTCCCCCTTGTCTGAGGGAGGAAATCTGTTTGTAGATGGAGCAACAAAACTGGCCTTACTGCAAGATATGTCTAATTGCTGGGTGTGCAATGAGATGCTGCTGTTGTCCTCCTCGGGACTTCCATGGAAAATTGACGTGGCTGATATGACGATGTAGGGACTACTGGAGAGTTGAGGGGAGGGGAAGACTCACCATTTTCTGGTTCCACGTGTCAAGACATCAGAAGGACCCCTGTAAGTAAATGTCACTGAACAGCTGACAGCCCATGAGCCCCCTGGGCTGTGTTGTGTGGAGTGGAATAGGCTGACTTCTGGATACACAGTTCCAACTAATGGGATTCAGTTCAGTTGCTCAGTCGTGTCCGACTCTTTGCAACCCCATGGACTGCAGCACACCAGGCCTCCCTGGCCATCACCAACTCCTGGAGCCTACTCAAACTCATGTCCATTGAGTCGGTGATGCCATCCAACCATCTCATCCTCTGTCATCCCCTTCTCCTCCTGCCTTCGATCTTTCCCAGCATCACGGTCTTTTCCAGTGAGTCAGTTCTTTGCATCAGGTGGCCAAAGCATTGGAGTTTGAGCTTCAGCATCAGTCCTTCCAATGAATATTCAAGACTGATTTCCTTTAGGATGGACTGGTTGGATCTCCTTGCTGGCCAAGGAACTCTCCAGAGTCTTCTCCAACACCACAGTTCAAAAGCATCGATTCTTTGGCACTCAGCTTTCTTTATAGTCCAACTCTCACATCCGTACATGACAACTAGAAATAATGGGATTAACTGGTTTTTATTTGGAAGGACCTAACGGGTTCACCCCTAATGGCACTCAGCATAACAAGGGGGTGCAGACCTGTGCTATGACAGCTGAGACTAAGCCAGTGAAATGTTTCTCTTAGAGCCAGGGCCCGCTCCTCCCAGGGGGGTGACTCTGGGTTTGTGACCAGCAGGGGTGGCCTGTCTGTATTGTATTTGTGGTGTCTGGTGGAAGTGTCCCCTCTACAAACCTGACCCCAGCACTATCACAGAAGAGGGACAGGCCAAGATTGTCCGGGTCCTGCAGGGTGTGTTGGAGAGGAGTGTATGGTCAGGCCCCCAAGATGCCTGTTGTCTTGCTGTCTGTCCCTCCCCTGCCCGACCAGTGCCTGCTTCACCTGCACCCTACACACATGACTCACCCTCCTAGCACTTTCCCCAGACCCCCGCTGGTGATTATTCTTATCAAAAGGGTTATGAGGAGAGGGCCCCCTGCTGGTTTCCATGGTAACTAATGAGCCCACCTGATGTCAACTTTGGCTCTAACGGGCACCCACCCCCTCTCCTGAGGAGTGAAGCCTGCCACCATGCCCTGCCTCCCATCACCCCACACGGTGGGGTGTTCCCCCAGGACCTTGCTTCAGACAGGTAGGCTCCCCCATCCATTAAACCATGATGTCTCTGTCGTGCACTCCGGGCTCTTTCTTTGGTCTTGAAGCTGGGTACATTTAGGGATTATAGGCCTGCGGGGTGCAGCCCAACACCACCCAGAAGCCCTCCCATTCCATCCCCACCCCTAGCTTGTAAAACATCTTTTGGTTCATACTTCCCCTCTTTGTGAAATCAGTATGTTTAGGCGCTTCCTTTTTTTTTTTTTTTTGAAGAGCTGCAACAAGTCCCTGTGAGTGTTCAGAAGGCAGCTCCTCAGCAGCCACAGCCCCGCGAACATGTCCATTGTTCCATGTACAGTTCTCATGCTTGCTTCTAGACCTGGTTTCTCAGGAGACAGGTAAGGTGGTCTTGGTATTCCCATGTCTTCAAGAATTTTCCAGTGTGTTGTGATCCACACAGTTAAAAGCTTTAGCATAGTCAAAGAAGCAGATGTTTTTCTAGGATTCCCTTGCTTTCTCTATGATCCAACAGATGTTGGCAATTTGATCTCTGGTTCCTCTGCCTTTTCTGAATCCAGCTTGTACATCTGGAGTTCTCAGTTCAAAGAGTGCTGAAGCCCAGCTTGAAGGATTTTGAGCATAACTTTACTAGCATGTGAAATAAGCACAATTATACAGGAGTTTGAGCATTCTTTGGCATTGCCCTTCTTTGCAATTGGAATGAAAACTGACGTTTTCCAGTCCTGTGGCCACTGCTGAGCTTTCCAAATTTGCTGACATACTGAGCGCAGCACTTTAACAGCATCACCTTTTAGTATTTTAACTAGCTCAGCTGGAATTCCATCACCTCCACTAGCTTTACTCATAGTAATGCTTCCTAAGGCCTATGAGATTTCACACTCCAAGGTATCTGGCTCTTAGGTGAATGACCACACCATTGTGGTTACCTGGACAGTTAAGACCCTTTTGGACAATTCTTCTGTGTATTCTTGCCAGTTCTCGTTAATCTCTTCTGCTTCTGTTAGTTCCTTACCGTTTTTGTCCTTTGTAGTGCCCATTCTTGCATGAAATGTTCCCTTGATATCTCCAATTTTCTTGAAGAGATGTCTAATCTCTCCCATTCTCTTGTTTTCCTCTAGTCTTTTGCATTGTTCATTGAAGAAGGCCTTCTTATCTATTCTTGCTCTTCTCTGGAACTGTATCACCATGTGATTAAATTAAGCATGGTCTTTGACCCCTACATAGGCACAGGGCACCATGGGACCTCTAAGGAGGAGTGTCCATCTCAACCAGTAAGCATGGGCAGGGAAGGAAGAGGACTTTCTGAAAGAAGCGGCATGAGCCTCAGCTGTATCCTAAAGGGAGAGGAAGCCAAGTGGAAGAGGAATGGTATTCCAGGTCCACGAAACAGGAGGAGCAAGGCCTGGAGGCTCCTGTATGCAAGAATTTAAGAAGCGCTATATTTCAGTCAGAGCATCAAGAGACATAGAGAAGGTTAGAGGAAATGTTGGAGAAGGAAATGGCAACCCACTCCAGTATTCTTGCCTGGAGAATCCCAGGGACAGAGGAACCTGGAAGGCTGCAGTCCATAGGGCCGCACAGAGTTGGACACAACTGAAGCGACTTAGCATGCATGCATGCATTGGAGAAGAACATGGCAACCCATTCCAGTATTCTTGCCTGGAGAATCCCAGGGACAGAGGAGCCTGGTGGGCTGCCGTCTATGGGGTCTCACAGATTTGGACATGACTGAAGTGACTTAGCAGCAGCAGCAGAGGGAAAGTTTGAGACTCGGAGTCTGTGTCACCGAGGGTGGCATATGCTCTCTTCTCAAGCTTGGGCTTTATCCTTAAGGCAACTGGAAGCCATTGAAAGACTTTCAAACAATGTGACAGGAGCAGGTATATCACATGGGCCATCAGTTAATGCAGAGGGGAGAGGTGGCTTTGCCAGTAGTCCAGGTAGAGGGGGTGGTGAGCTCCGGAAATTGGGGCCATTGGAGGACAGATAGAAATGGAGAAACAGTCACATGATAAAATCAACGGGACTCCAGGGCTAACTGGAGCGGGGTCTGAGAGATGGTGCTGTGGAGGCTGGCTCTCTAAGGGATTGTGTGCTTGGTGGCATCTCCATCTGGAACACAGGAGGATTTAAGTGAAGCCTGCCCCGAAGGGAAGAAGATGTGCTCAGGCTGAGTCTTAGTAGTGAGAGCCTGGAGATGGTGTCCCCCTGGATGAAATCATTTTCCATATTCTTTTAAAGAAAGCAGCCAGTGTAGATCACACTTCAGAATCATTTCTTACTTTTTTCTTTTTTTTAATAAAAGGGTTATAATGAAAGATTTGTGCACCCAAAGGAACTAGCTCCATTTTTTCAGAAATTATGGGATGTAAGTTTCCTCATTGCCTAAGAAGTCAGGTGAGATCTTGTTGTGCTGTAATATGCCTGCACGTGGAGGGAATTGCATTAGATGGGCAGCATGTTCATCGATTGTTTCTAAGACTCTTCGGTACTTTCTGAGTCTTTTATGCATCTGAATCTCTATAAAACTGTTTTGGAGAAGCTTTGGCCTTAGCTCAGCCTTTCAATGACTTGCTTGAGGGCAGAGGTGAATGCAGTCATCTTCTTAGAACACAGGTGGATTTCTGGATTTCCTAGAAAAAGAGCAGCAGGGGACACCATGAACAGAATTGCCTCATGCTCTTGGGACAATCTATTCACCACCCAGGTCACTTGAGAAAAGAAACCCAAATCCATCCAGAAAGTGAAGAGAGAGGGAATGTCAGAATTCTCAGAGCCTCTTAGTGCTTTAGCTACTTGAGTCCACTTCAATCTTTACCACAAACCCTTGGGTAATGAAAATGGAGTTTACACACTTCCTTTCACAATATTATGGGATGTAGAAAGTCTAAATGAAGTTGTTACCATCCTTATCGGTGGTTTTTTTACATTTGGTGACCTTCAGTGAGATGTTTGCAAAGTCCATCAACCTCTTGGACTTACTACCAGCATGAACCCCCAAATCGACCCAGCAGGACGTGTTCCACATGTGGAGCCCTGCAGACTCCCTGCTTGTGCTTTTCTTTTGTTAGGTTACCTGAAGTGGGACTAGAATTCAAAGAGTAAGGTCCCGTGTAACTGTCACTCGGGAGTACTGAGGACTTACTAAGTTGCTAGTCACTATAGTAACTCCTTTGCAAACTCATTTACACTCCCGCACAATCCCATTTCACAGATGAGAGTGTGGGCCATAGAGAGGGTCAGTGAGTTATCCAGAGCCACAGCGGAGAGGTGGAAGAACTGAGATTCAAACACAGAACTCTGGAGCCTGCATTTTTTAAATTGCTTTTTTTATATTTATTTATTTAGCTGCACCAGGACTTAGTCGGAGAAGGCAATGGCACCCCACTCCAGTACTCTTGCCTGGAAAATCCCATGGACGGAGGAGCCTGGTAGGCTGCAGTACATGGGGTCGCTAAGAGTCAGACACGACTTTGCAACTTCACTTTCTCTTTTCACTTTCATGCATTGGAGAAGGAAATGGCAACCCACTCCAGTATTCTTGCCTGGAGAATCCCAGGGACAGGGGAGCCTGGTGGGCTGCCGTCTATGGGGTCGCACAGAGTCGGACACGACTGAAGTGACTTAGCAGCAGCAGGACTTAGTTGTGGCACTTGAAATCTTGGATCTTAGTTTCCTCAGGTGAGATCTAGTTCCCCCACTGGGGATTGGCCCCCTGTATTGAGGGTGTGGAGTCTTAGCCCCTGGACCACCAGGGAAGTCCGGCCCCCATTTGATTTTGACACAGGCCCTAGGCATTGGGCCACTCACCCAGAGTGAAGTCTACGTCAGGCCAAATAAAGACAGAGCCTGAGAATGGGGCTTAAGGGAGCTGTCAGCTCAAATAGTAACACTTGAGAATATGGCATTTGTCGAACTCCAAACCTATTCTGCCCATCCTGTGGTGGTTTGTTTGCTGGTTTTCACAGCTGCTGTAGGTGCAAGGCTGTTGGTTTTCAAGGTTACCAAAGGACAGGGAAGAAAGGGATGGACAAGTAAAAATACCACAAAGCTTGCTGATCTTAAGGAGATTGAGCCACTTTTCTTGAATAAACATTTTTCAGGATTGTTCTAAAACTTTGGTTAACTTCCAGAGTTCAGAAAAACTTGATATTTTTTATCAGTACATTTGGTCGTCCTCTGGATTTTTTTTTAGGCATTCACTTCACCCTTTCAGAAGTCTTTCCTTTTATTCAGTTTTTTACTTAATAGTTTTTACAGTTCTTTGCCTAACTCTTGTCTCGTTCTTAAACTACATGAAAATAGTAATCTTTTTTATCAGTACATTTGGTCGTCCTCTGGATTTTTTTTTAGGCATTCACTTCACCCTTTCAGAAGTCTTTCCTTTTATTCAGTTTTTTACTTAATAGTTTTTACAGTTCTTTGCCTAACTCTTGTCTCGTTCTTAAACTACATGAAAATAGTAATCATAGTTATTTTAAAGCTTGTATCTTATAACTTTAGCTGTAGTGACTATGATCTGTTAATTACCATTACTTTTTTTTTTTTTTTTCGGAAGAGCTGCAACAAGTCCCTGTGAGGGTTCAGAAGGCAGCTCCTCAGCAGCCACAGCCCCGCGAACATGTCCATTGTTCCATGTACAGTTCTCATGGTTGCTTCTTGACCTGGTTTCTCAGGACACAGGTAAGGTGGTCTTGGTATTCCCATGTCTTCAAGAATTTTCCAGTGTGTTGTGATCCACAGAGTTAAAGGCTTTAGCATAGTCAATGAAGCAGATGTTTTTCTAGGATTCCCTTGCTTTCTCTATGATCCAACAAATGTTGGCAATTTGATCTCTGGTTCCTCTGCCTTTTCTGAATCCAGCTTGTACATTTGGAATTCTCAGTTCAAAGAGTGCTGAAGCCTAGCTTGAAGGATTTTTGAGCATAACCTTACTAGCATGTCAAATAAGCACAATTATACGGGAGTTTGAACATTCTTTGGCATTGCCCTTCTTTGCAACTGGAATGAAAACTGCCCTTTTCCAGCCCTGTGGCCACTGCTGAGCTTTCCAAATTTGCTGACATATTGAGCGCAGCACTTTAACAGCATCACCTTTTAGTATTTTAACTAGCTCAGCTGGAATTCCATCACCTCCACTAGCTTTATTCATAGTAATGCTTCCTAAGGCCTACGAGATTTCACACTCCAAGGTATATGGCTCTTAGGTGAATGACCACACCATTGTGGTTATCTGGACGGTTAAGACCCTTTTTGTACAGTTCTTCTGTGTATTCTTGCCAGTTCTTGTTAATCTCTTCTGCTTCTGTTAGTTCCTTACCGTTTTTGTCCTTTGTAGTGCCCATTCTTGCATGAAATGTTCCCTTGATATCTCCAATTTTCTTGAAGAGATGTCTAGTCTCTCCCATTCTCTTGTTTTCCTCTATTCCTTTGCATTGTTCATTTAAAAAGGCCTTCTTATCTATTCTTGCTTTTCTCTGGAACTGTATCACTATGTGATTAAATTAAGCATGGTCTTTGACCCCTTCATAGGCACAGGGCACCATGGGACCTCTAAGGAGGAGTGTCCATCTCAACCAGCAAGCATGGGCAGGGAAGGAGGAGGACTTTCTGAAAGAAGGGACATGAGCCTCAGCTGTATCCTAAATAGGGAGAGGAGGCCAAGAGGAGGAGGAATGGTATTCCAGGTCCAGGAAACAGGAGGAGCAAGGCCTGGAGGCTCCTGTATGCAAGAATTTAAGAAGCGCTATATTTCAGTCAGAGCATCAAGGGACATAGAGAAGGTTAGAGGAAAAGTTGGAGAAGGAAATGGCCACCCACTCCAGTATTCTTGCCTGGAGAATCCCAGGGACCGAGGAGCCTGGTAGGCTGCACTCCATAGGGCTGCACAGAGTTGGACACGACTGAAGCGACTTAGCATGCATGCATGCATTGGAGAAGGACATGGCAGCCCATTCCAGTATTCTTGCCTGGAGAACCCCAGGGACAGAGGAGCCTGGTGGGCTGCCGTCTATGGGGTCTCACAGAGTTGGACACGACTGAAGTGACTTAGCAGCAGCAGCAGAGGGAAAGTTTGAGACTCGGAGTCTGTGTCACCGAGGGTGGCATATGCTCTCTTCTCAAGCTTGGGCTTTATCCTTAAGGCAACTGGAAGCCATTGAAAGACTTTCAAACAATGTGACAGGAGCAGATATATTACATGGGCCATCAGTTAATGCAGAGGGGAGAGGTGGCTTTGCCAGTAGTCCAGGTAGAGGGGCTGGTGAGCTCCGGAAATTGGGGCCATTGGAGGACAGATAGAAATGGAGAAACAGTCACATGATAAAATCAACGGGACTCCAGGGCTAACTGGAGCGGGGTCTGAGATGGTGCTGTGGAGGCTGGTTCTCTAAGGGATTATGTGCTTGGTGGCATCTCCATCTGGAACACAGGAGAATTTAAGTGAAGCCTGCCCCGAAGGGAAGAAGATGTGCTCAGGCTGAGTCTTAGAGTGAGAGGCTGGAGATGATGTCCCCCTGGATGAAATCATTTTCCATATTCTTTTAAAGAAAGCAGCCAGTGTAGATCACACTTCCGAATCATTTCTTTGTTCGTTTTTTAAATAGAAGGGTTAAAATGAAAGATTTGGGCACCCAAAGGATCTAGCTCCAGTTTTTCAGAAATTATGGGATGTAAGTTTCCTCATTGCCTAAGAAGTCAGGTGAGGTCTTGTTGTGCTGTAATATGCCTGCACATGGAGGGAATTGCATTAGATGGGCAGCATGTCCATCGATTGTTTCTAAGACTCTTCGGTACTTTCTGAGTCTTTTATGCATCTGAATCTATAAAACTGTTTTGGAGAAGCTTTGGCCTTAGCTCAGCCTTTCAATGACTTGCTTCAGGGCAGAGGTGAATGTAGTCATCTTCTTAGAACACAAGTGGATTTCCTAGAACAGAGCAGCAGGGAACACCATGAACAGAGTTGCCTCATGCTCTTGGGACAATCTATTCACCACCCAGGTCACTTGAGAAAAGAAACCCAAATCCATCCAGAAAGTGAAGAGAGAGGGAATGTCAGAATTCTCAGAGCCTCTTAGTGCTTTAGCTACTTGAGCCACTTCAATCTTCACCACAAACCTCTGGGTAATGAAAATGGAGTTTACACACTTCTTTTCACAATATTATGGGATGTAGAAAGTCTAAATGAAGTTGTTAGCATCCTTATCAGTGATTTTTTGCATTTGCTGACCTTCAGTGAGATGTTTGCAAAGTCCATCAACCTCTTGGACTTACTACCAGCATGAACCCCCAAATCGACCCAGCAGGATGTGTTCCACATGTGGAGCCCTGCAGACTCCCTGCTTGTGCTTTTCTTTTGTTAGGTTATCTGAAGTGGGACTAGAATTCAAAGAGTAAGGTCCCGTGTAACTGTCACTCGGGGGTATTGAGGACTTAGGACTTACTAAGAGGTAGTCACTATTGCAACTCCTTTGCAAACTCATTTACACTCCTGCACAATCCCATTTCACAGATGAGAGTGTGCGGGCATACAGCGGGTCAGTGAGTTATCCAGAGCCACAGCAGAGAGGTGGAAGAACTGAGATTCAAACACAGAACTCTGGAGCCTGCATTTTTTTTAAATAACTTTTTTTATATTTATTTATTTGGCTGCACCAGGACTTAGTTGTGGCACTTGAAATCTTGGATCTTAGTTTCCTCAGGTGAGATCTAGTTCCCCCACTGGGGATTGGCCCCCTGCATTCAGAGTGTGGAGTCTTAGCCCCTGGACCACCAGGGAAGTCCGGCCCCCATTTGTTTTTGACACATGCCCTAGGCATTGGGCTGCTCACCCAGAGTGAAGTCTACATCAGGCCAAATAAAGACAGAGCCTGAGAATGGGGCTTTTAAGGGAGCTGTCAGCTCAAATAGTAACACTTGAGAATATGGCATTTGTCGAACTCCAAACCTATTCTGGCCATCCTGTGGTGGTTTGTTTGCTGGTTTTCACAGCTGGTGTAGGTGCAAGGCTGTTGGTTTTCAAGGTTACCAAAGAACAGGGAAGAAAGGGACGGACAAGTTAAAATAGCACAAAGCTTGCTGATCTTAAGGAGATTGAGCCACTTTTCTTGAATAAACATTTTTCATGATTGTTCTAAAACTGGTTAACTTCCAGAGTTCAGAAAAACTTGATTTTTTTTTCAGTGCATTTGTTGGTCCTCTGGATTTTTTTTAGGCATTCACTTCACCCTTTCAGAAGTGCTTCCCTCTTATTCAGTTTTTTACTTAATATTTTTTGTAGTTCTTTGCCTAAATTTCTTGTCTCGTTCTTAAACTATATGAAAATAGCAATCATAGTTATTTTAAAGCTGTATCTTATAATTTTAGCTGTAGTGACTATGATCTGTTAATTACCATTACCATTAATATACCATTAGTAGATGCAGAAACCAAGAATTTCTTTATTTTTATTAAAATATAGTGTTGTCAAAATGTTGAGTTGCATCATTCCTAGTAATCTGAATGGTGTACTAGAAAGTTCACCTCCTCAAATATCTTTTCCTTATGTGGTGGATGACTGTTTAAGGTTAAATAATCTCCAGAATGCTTACATGATTCAACATCTCATTCTCTGCATCAGTTATGTTCAGTTGCTCAGTCGTGTCTCACTCTTTGCCACCCCATGGACTGCAACACACTGGGCTTCCTGCCCATCACCAACTCCCGGAGTTTACTCAAACTCATATCCATTGAGTTGGTGACACCATCCAACCATCTCATCCTCTGTCGTCCCCTTCTCCTGCCTTCAATCTTGCCCAGCATCAGGGTCTTTTCCAAGGAGTCAATTCTTTGCATAAGGTGTCCAAAGTATTGGCGTTTCAGCTTCAGCATCAGTCCTTCCAATGAATATTCAGGACTGATTTCCTTTAGGATGGGCTGGTTGGATCTCCTTGCTGTCCAAGGAACATTCCAGAGTGTTCTCCAACACCACAGTTCAAAAGCATCAATTCTTCGGCAATCAGCTTTCCTTATCGTCCAACTCTCACATCCATACATGACTACTGAGTAGATAGCTTTGACTAGATGGACCTTTGTTGGCAAAGTAATGTTTCTGCTTTTTAACATGCTGTGCAGGTTGGTCACAGCTTTTCTTCCAAGGAGCAAGTGTCTTTTAATTTCATGTCTGCTGTCACCATCTGCAGTGATCACTGTTTCCATTGCTACCCCTTCTATTTTCCATGAAGTGATGGGGCCAGATGCCATGATCTTAGTTTTCTGAATGTTGAGTTTTAAGCCAACTTTTTCACTCTCCTCTTTCACTTTCATCAAGAAGCTCTTTATTTTTTCTTCGCTTTCTGTCATAGGTGTGGTGTCATCTGCATATCTGAGGTTATTGATATTTCTCCTGGCAATCTTGATTCCAGCTTGTACTTCTTCCAGCCCAGCATTTCTCATGATGTCCTCTGCATATCAGTTAAATAAACAGGGTGACAGTATACTGCCTTGATGTACTCCTTTCCTGATTTGGAACCAGTCTGTTTTTACATATCCACTTCTAACTGTTGCTTTTTGACCTGCAAACAGATTTCTCAGGAGACAGGTAAGGTGGTCTGGTATTCCCATCTCTTTAAGAATTTTCCACAGTTTGCTGTGATCCACACAGTCAAGGACTTTGGCGTAGTCAATAAAGCAGAAATAGATGTATTTCTGGAACTCTCTTGCTTTTTCGATGACCCAATGGATGTCGGCAATTTGATCTCTGGTTCCTCTGCCTTTTCTGAATCCAGCTTGAACATCTGGAAGTTCATGGTTCACATACTGTTGAAGCCTGGCTTGGAGAATTTTTAGCATCACTTTGCTAGCTTGTGAGATGAGTGCAATTGTGCAGTAGTTTGATCATTCTTTGGTATTGCCTTTCTTAGGGATTGGAATGAAAACTGACCTTTTCCAGACCTGTAGCCACTGCTGAGTTTTCCAAATTTGCTGGCATATTGAGTGCAGCACTTTCACAGCATCATCTTTTAGGATTTGAAACAGCTCAACTGGTATTCCATCACCTCCACTAGCTATGTTCATAGTGATGCTTCCTAAAGCCCACTTGGCTTCACATTCCAGGATGTCTGGCTCTAGGTGACTGATCACACCATTGTGATTATCTGGGTCTTTAGGATCTTTTTTGTATAGTTCTGTGTATTCTTGCTACCTCTTCTTAGTATCTTCTGCTTCTGTTAGGTCCGTACAATTTCTGTCCTTTATCGTGCCCATCTTTGCATGAAATGTTCTGTTGGTATCTCTAATTTTTTTGAAGAGATCTCTCTCCTTTCCCATTCTGTTGTTTACCTCTATTTCTTTGCATTGATCACTGAGGAAGGCTTTCTTATCTTTCCTTGCTAGTCTTTGGAACTCTAAATTCAAATGAGTATATCTTTCCTTTTCTGGTTTGCCTTTCACTTCTCTTCTTTTCACAACTATTTGTAAGGCCTCCTCAGACAACCATTTTGCCTTTTTGCATTTCTTTTTTGCAGATGGTCTTGATCACTGCATCTTGTACAATGTCACGAACCTCCATCCATAATTCTTCAGGCACTGTCAGATCTAATCTCTTGAATCTATTTGTCACGCCCAATGTATTTTTTTTTTTTTTGCTTTATCACATGAGTGCTCAATAGAATACTTCATTCAGGGAAATGGGGTCTAAGATTTCTCATACTTCATCTCACTAGTGAAACAGTTGTTAATGCTTCATCCACTAGTGTCCAAAAGCAGCCCCACAAACAGTCCCCCTGTATATTGAAAGATGACCTTGGCTAAAGGAAGAGGAGTGTTCTCCTTGGTTCAGTAGGGAGTCTGAGAACTATGTCCCACAGTGATTTGGGCTGTCCAGAGTCAAAAGCAATTTTTGCATCAAGAGAGAACTGTTAGTTGAAATCTTTACCTGTTCCATTTTTCCTAACTCAATAATTTTGTGTTAACAGTACAGCTTCCTGCCCCTAAATACAGGGGATGTTTGTGCTGCTAGTTAACCAAAATTAGAAAGATCCAAAGAGCCTGAAGAGTGGCCAGAGAAAGTCTCTGATGGTCTCTGAACTCAGGCTACTGTCTCTCACAGCCCCTCCCTTCCCTGGGCAGGCAGGACCCTTCCTCAACTCACTCCCCTTCACAGAAGGAGCATATTCCCACAACATTTGTCCTTCAAATGTTCAGACTATAGCTTTGGAAAACTTACTGAGTAACCCAAAGCTCCTTGCAATAACCTTATAGGGCCAGTCATAATTTACCAAAACTTTCCTAGTGCAAGCAGACGCCTCTGATGTAAGGGTTGGCTCTGTCGGGCTCCAACAGTGGAAGAGAGGAAATAACCATGAAGTTCAGGAACAGAAAAAACAGTTTCCCTTACTTCAGGAGAAAGAAAAATCCCAGCACCGTTTTCAGTTTAAACTGAGCAATGGAACAAGACGTGAGACTGCAACGTTTGTCTCCTTCACAAGCCTTTATTTATCAATGTTTGTACTAACATTCTCAGTGAATGTTGTTTTCGCTATTAACTCAAAAAGCTCAAAAGTGTGAAGCTGGCTGAAATCTTTGAAACCAAAGAATAGTGAAGCATTTGGGTGTTTGATTTTTGTTTTACTCTTCACATCTCAAAATGCAAAGATTGAAACTCCAAACCCTGCAAGTGATTTTTATAAATAGAGCCAAGATTGAGGCATCATCCCCCACTCCTTTTCAGAGAACGTGTTGCAAAGTCACAATATGTTGGTGAGCTCTGGTGTGAAATCCATCTTACTAAGAAGATCAATGGCAAATTTGTTTTGGGAAATTATTCTGAGTTACCTATCTATGCTTTTGAAGCCTTTTTTTCAGGTCTTTTGGGAAATAGTAAATGCCTCAAAACTCTTGAAAGAGAGTGACATTTTAATTTGTATGCCTCCCTTGTTGGATATTCTAGGACACTGAGCACAAATATTAGAGAAGAAAGCAGCAGTGAATAGAAAGAGCGTCAAGACAGGGTTTTTTTGTTTGTTTGTTTTTAAAGAAAGGAGAAGTTAAAAACACACAAGTAAGCAGACCTGTTATCTGTGGCTATGGTTAATGTTTGCTTCCAACACTTCTAAATGATTATCTTTTGGCCTGTTTTTAAGTTACACTTTAATAATATGTTTACTCTTTTTAATCCGTTCTTTAAAATGTTTAAAATAAAAGACATGCTTGCATGAGAATATTGTTTCATTTGTCTTCTCTTTGTGTATGAAAGAGAAAGTCCTGGATAACACTATTCAGTTTAGGGGAGCAGAAGGCAGAACATGCCATGCAGACCCATATCTACAAGAAAGCATTTTACATGGTTTCCTTGTTTAGTTAGAAATTTTTAAGGCTTTAGGGTTGGCCAAAAAATTCATTTGAGTTTTTCTGCACAATGGTATAGAAATATTTTGAGGGTAAAAAAATCTAACAGCTTCTATTGACTGTACTGTATTTCTGTTTGCCTCTGGAAATATAATTAACATTACCCTTTCTGAGTTTCCTTTTCATGCTTCAGTTTAGATTTTGAGTGGTAAATGCTTTACATTAGCCATCAAATGGGAAAGTACATGTCCTCAGTTTCCAAAGAGCACCTGAAAGTTGAACCTTAAAAAATAAAAAGGTATCAATCACGAAATGTCCAGAATGGGTAAATCTATAGAGACAGAAAGGTTAGTGGTTGCCTAGAACATGGAATTGCCTGGAAAATCCCATGGACAGAGGAGCCTGGTAGGCTGCAGTCCATGGGGTCACGCAGAGTCGGACACGACTGAGCGACTTCATTTTCACGCATTGGAGAAGGAAATGGCAACCCACTCCAGTGTTCTTGCCTGGAGAGTCCCAGGGACAGCGGAGCCTGGTGGGCTACCATCTATGGGGTCGCACAGAGTCGGACATGACTGAAGCAACTTAGCAGCAGCAGACCATGGAATAAGGGGGTGAGGGGAGATAGGGAGTAACCAGAAATGGATGTGTAGTTTCTTTTGGAGGGAATGAAAATGTTCTAAAATTAGAATGTGGTGATGGTTGCACAATTGTATAGTATGTAAATTATTTCTCAATGAAGCTGTTTTCTTATTTTAAAGCATGAGCTATAACAACAACAACAAAAAAGGCATGAGCTATGACAGGCTTAAAGCAATGCTTTGGGCAGTGTCAAACACACACATCCACCCACCCCCCCTGTCCTGCCACCTTACTTACCAACCCCATCCTCAGCTCATGAAAGCAGGACAGGTGTAGGCATCCACTAGGCTGGCCTGAATGGAAAGAATAGATTTTCTTCAGCAAAAGAAATTGAAAACAAAAAAAGCAATTTTGGATCATTATTGTTTCCATTTGTGAGAAAATCATTGTTTTCCTGAGTCACCACACACATTTCTCAATCACTGAAAGTAAAAGTCTGAGTCCCCTCAGAAACATGGGTGATAGACAATGTCTTACCCCATACACCTTTGTTCACAGCACTGCCTGGGCAAGTGATAGTGTGTTATTTATTTTCAAGGGTGGACAATAAAAGGATTTCAAAATGTTGGAAATTGTTTTGAGTTTTATGAGAGAAGCTAGCATGTGAGTAAGGAGTAATTCTACAGACTCCATAGAACTACCTGGGTTTGGGGTATTCCCTGGCTGTGGTTAGGATTCTGTGTTTTCACTGCTAAAGGCATGGGTTCAATTCCTGGTGAAGGAACTAAGATCCCAGAAGCCTTGCAGGGTGAGAGGAACTACCTGCGTATGAAATGAAGAGACTCAAGAAGCAATCAAAGGACTCCTCAATATTTGGTCTGCATACAGTTAATCAGAGTTAAAGCAAGACATAATGGCCGCATTCCCCACCCTCATTATCTTTGCCCTCTTTGGTGTCCTGATTGTGGAAATGAGGAGGGTTATCTGGTCTTTCCTACCAAACCAGTCAATCCTAAAGGAAGGGTATCTGGTGTTTTCCTTTCAAACCAGTCAATCCTAAACAAAATCAGTCCTGAATATTCATTGGAAGGAGCGATGCTGAAGCTGAAACTCCAATACTTTGGCCACCTGATGCGAAGAGCAGACTCATTAGAAAAGACCCTGATGCTGGGAAACATTGAAAGTGGGAGGAGAAGGGGACGACAGGGGATGAGATGGTTGGATGGCATCACCGACTTGATGAACATGAGTTTGAGTAAACTCCGGGAGTTGGTGATGGACAGGGAGGCCTGGCGTGCTGCAGTCCATGGGGTCGTAAAGAGTTGGACATGACTGAGTGACTGAACTGAACTGATGTGGTCTTTGGGGTACAGGAGGATTTGTTTGTGTGAGGGGTGGTGTTTATGATGCTGTGTGTGAGTACATGTTAGTTCTGCATTTACCACTTTTGTCATAGCCTTCCTCACGGAGGGAATGAAAGTCACAAAGTACTCAAAATATTCAAGGGTAGGATAATTTTTTAAAAGATTTCCTTGAATATTGACTGGACATTTGATAAGGAATTGATGTAAACAATTTTAAGAAGTGATAATGGTATCATGATCATATTTTTAAAAGAGTCCTTATCTTTCTGAGATACCTGCTGGAATATTCATAAGTAAATATTCATAAATGAAACAATATTATAAAATACAACAATAGTATATTTTGGATTTGCTTCAAAAATTTAGGCAAAGAGGAAATGGGTGTAGAGGATGAAATAAGACTGGCCAGGGACCATTAATTGTTGTTAAGTGAGTGCAACAAGTGAAGGAGTTCATTATAAAGTTCTGTCTGTTTTTATAAATGATTGATGTTTTCCATGCCAAAAAAGTTTAAGCATTTAGAAGAAACATTTTCACAAACATGTAGAACAAAATTTAGGGCTCATGACCAAAGATACTAAAAAGGGGGCATTTACTAGAAGTGAAACACTTGCCAAAATAACATTCTAGTATTACAATAAAAGAACAGTTGTCAAACATGAATGGAAATGCTATTCCATAATCAAGTTCGAGTGTATGACAGTATTCCAGCAGTGTCTACCTCTGTCACCCATTTCAAAGGGAGTTGACCCAAATAGGAAGTGGCCCAGCTGAGGCTAATTGGGAGTAGCAGGCTAATGCCTGGCAGTACAGAGAGCACTGGCCTGGTGTCCTCTTGGACTGCCCACACTGCCAATCCAAGAGGAGTTTCCCAGCTGAGAGCAGGAAGAAAGGATTTAAGAAAAGAACGGAAAAACAACCTTTTTTTAGATTGGAAATTATTCTGTTCTTTTTTTAAAAAAAAAAAAAAAAAACAGGAAGGACAGACATTAAAATTAAATTCTTCCCTACCTCAATAACATAAATATCTTTGCTCATAAAATTTTTTATTCCTTAACTTCTCATTCATGCAGTTTGACCTTTCTATAGTGTGACACACATTAGGATTTCAACTGACTAGCATGAAACCAATCAGGGCCTTCTGTTAACTGGAAGAATACATTCTTTGTTTAAGAGAAAGTTCAGACTGATAGCCAAAAAGAGTATCAGAGGATTTGTCCCTTTTCTCAGAGAAGCTGTGTACATTTTACAACTAATTTGCAGCCGTAGTTACAGTGTTTTATTTATAACTATACTATAGATCAGGAGTCTCTTTCTATAAAAGTCAGATAGTAGATTTTAGGCTCTGTAGGCCCAATGGTCTCAGCTACAGCTACTCGACTCTGCCATTACAGCGGCTTCAGAGAGTATGTGAACAAATAGTACGGCTGGGTTCCAATAAAGCTTGATTTATAAAAACAGCTGGTGGTCCAGATTTGACCTGCAGGCCATTGTTCACTAACCCCCGATAAACTTTATCAATAATGGGCTTGTGTTAGTACCCTATCAGCACTGTAACAAATTATCACAAACATAATAACTTTAAACAACACTGATTTCTTGTCTTACAGGTCTAGAGATCAGAAGTCTGAGCTGGGTCTCTCTGGGCTAACATCAAGGAAGTGGGAGGACTGTGTTCCTTCTAGAGCCGCTATAGGAGCATCCCTTTCCTTATCATTTCCAATCGCTTCAGGCTGCCATCATTCCTTGGCACATGCCCCTTCCTCCATCCTCAAAGCTAGCAATGGTGGTCAGTCTTTCTCACATTACATCACTGTAAAGCTCTTCTGACTATATCTCTTCCATGTTTAATGATCCTGTGATTACACTGAGCCCACTTGGGTAATCTAGGAGAATCTCACTGGGCCGTCTGCTCATTCAGTTCAGTTCAGTCGCTCAGTCATGTCCGACTCTTTGCGACCCCATGAATCGCAGCACGCCAGGCCTCCCTGTCCATCACCAACTCCCGGAGTTCACTCAGACTCGTGTCCATCGAGTCAGTGATGCCATCCAGCCATCTCATCCTCTGTCGTCCTCTTCTCCTCCTGCCCTCAATCCCTCCTAGCATCAGAGTCATTTCCAATGAGTCAACTCTTCGCATGAGGTGGCCAAAGTACTGGAGCTTCAGCTTTAGCATCATTCCTTCCAAAGAAATCCCAGGGCTGATCTCCTTGAGAATGGACTGGTTGGATCTCCTTGCAGTCCAAGGGACTCTCAAGAGTCTTCTCCAACACCACAGTTCAAAAGCATCCATTCTTCGGCGCTCAGCCTTCTTCACAGTCCAACTCTCACATCCATACATGACCACTGGAAAAACCATAGCCTTGACTAAACGGACCTTAGTCGGCA
>SJYT01058213.1:88426-292003 GCA_006410635.1 Cephalophus harveyi | reverse complement strand
AAGTTAAATAAGCAGGGTGACAATATACAGCCTTGACGTACTCCTTTTCCTATTTGGAACCAGTCTTGTTCCATGTCCAGTTCTAACTGTTGCTTCCTGACCTGCATACAGATTTCTCAAGAGGCAGGTCAGGTGGTCTGGTATTCCCATCTCTTTCAGAATTTTCCACAGTTTATTGTAATCCACACAGTCAAAGGCTTTGGCATAGCCAATAAAGCAGAAGTCGATGTTTTTCTGGAACTGTCTTGCTTTTTCCATGATCCAGCGGATGTTGGCAATTTGATCTCTGGTTCCTCTGCCTTTTCTAAAACCAGCTTGAACATCAGGGAGTTCATGGTTCACATATTGCTGAAGCCTGGCTTGGAGAATTTTGAGCATTACTTTCCGAGCATGTGAGATGAGTGCAATTGTGAGGTAGTCTGAGCATTCTTTTGCATTGCCTTTCTTTGGAATTGGAATGAAAACTGACCTTTTCCAGTCCTGTGGCCACTGCTGAGTTTTCCAAATGTGCTGGCATATTGC
The DNA here is from genome assembly GCA_006410635.1 of Cephalophus harveyi. Lineage (NCBI taxonomy): Eukaryota > Metazoa > Chordata > Mammalia > Artiodactyla > Bovidae > Cephalophus > Cephalophus harveyi. Next base: position 291,481 of record SJYT01058213.1, on the reverse strand, counting down.
GTGGAGCACTTTCACAGCATCATCTTTCAGGATTTGAGCTTTAGCTCCTTTATTCTATGGTTTTTCTAGTAGTCATGTATGAATGTAAGAGTTGGAGCATAAAGAAAGCTGAGCACTGAAGAACTGATGCTTTTAAACTGTGGTGTTGGAGAAGACTCTTGAGAGTCCCTTGGACTGCAAGGAGATCCAACCAGTCCATCCTAAAGGAAATCAGTCCTGAACATTCATTGGAAGCACTGATGCTGAAGCTGAAACTCCGATACTTTTATCAACTGATGCAAAGAACTGACTCATTGGGAAAGACCCTGATGTTGGGAAATATTGAAGGCAGGAAGAGAAGGGGACGACAAAGGATGAGATGGTTGGGTGACATCACTGACTCGATGGACATGAGTTTGAGCAAGATCTGGGAGTTGGTGATAGACAGAGAAGCCTCGTATGCTGCAGTCCATGGGGTCACAAAGAGTTGGACACGACTGAGTGACTGAACTGAACTGATTTATTGCACGTGGGATCAACTAGCTTTAAAACAGTTGTTATTTAAGGGTAAAATAATGTCTGGGATTTGCTTTAAAATAATCCACCAGGGGAAAAAGTTGCAAGGCAAACAGATAAAATATGGTAAGCAAAAGGGTGATAATTTTTGAAGTTGTGTGGTAAGTACATGGAGTTTCTTTATATTCTTTTCTTTTGTATATACTTTCAAATACTCATAATTTAAAAATTGAACATTTGAATTCAGTTGACTTCCTGATTGTTTTTTAATATTTGTGTGGAAAAAATTGATAAGAATAGCCCAAATTGCATACTAGGGACTTCTCTGGTGGTCCAGTGGCTAAGACTCCACACTCCCAAGGCAGGGGGCCCAAGTTGAGTTCCTGGTCAGGGAATTAGATCCCACATGCTGCAACTAAGAGTTCATATGCCGCAACTAAAAATATCCCACATGCTGCAACTAAAGTCCTGCATGCTGCAACTAAGACCAGCACAGCCACATCAATCAATATTTTTTTAATTGCATACTAAACATATCCTTTTTAGTGCACTAATTGGAAATGCAGCTAACTTAAAATTTTTATTGAGATATAATTTACGAGATGCAGCAAACTTTTGTAAAATTAAACCTTTTATTTTGAGAAAACTGGAGACGCATATACAGTTTTAAGAAGAGACCTCTGATATGCCTTTTACCCAGTTTCTGACAATGGTAATATCTTATAAAACTGTAGCAGGATATCCCAACCAGGGGGCTGAATCAACAGTCAAGGCACATGTTTTCATAACCTTAAGGATCCTTCATGATGCCCTTTTACAGTCAGCATTTTCTGTGCAGGTGACAGGTGTTTATTGTGTATTACAAGTGAAGATCCTCTCATCAATTTTACTCACCTTCCTTTCAACTTTGCTTAGGTACTTAACTGCTGCTGCTGCTGCTAAGTCGCTCCAGTCATGTCCGACTCTATGTGACCCCATAGACAGAAGCCCACCAGGCTCCCCCGACCCTGGGATTCTCCAGGCAAGAACACTGGAGTGGATTGCCATTTCCTTCTCCAATGCATGAAAGTGAAAAGTGAAAGTGAAGTCACTCAGACATGTCTGACTCTTAGTGACCCCATGGACTGCAGCCCACCAGGCTCCTCCGTCCGTGGGATTTTCCAGCCGAGAATACTGGAGTGGGTTGCCATTGCCTTCTCTGGGGACTTAACTGGCAGTTGCTTAAAATTACCAAAACCTATTTTTCAGAACTGTTAAACGTGCTGCCTGGTATAGCCCTAAAATTGAACTGGCCAAATTTGGGGAACCATAAACAGACAGCAAAATATGAGCTCAAATAAGGGACTGAGAGCAGTGCACAGCATAATGGAGAGGCACCCTGGAACTCCAGTATCAGAGCAGCGTGGTGGGGCTGCAGAGCAGCTACGGCCACCACCCGGATGGCCAGGAGTCACCAGCTGTGCGCCAACATCCAGGCTCCCCTTCCCCTCCAGTTAAGGCACTCACTTAGGAACGTATGTTAGTGCAGCCACTACGGAAAACAGTATGGAGGGTCCTCAAAAAACTAAAAGTTGCTGTGTGATCCAGCAATCTCACTCCTGGGTATATATCTGGACAAAATTATAATTCAAAAAGATACATGCCATCCCTATGTTCATAGTGGCCCTATTCACAATAGACAAGATATGGACGCAACCTAAATGCTCAATGACAGATGAAAGGATAAGGAAGACGTAGTACATATATACAATGGAATCATAAAAAAGAATGAGATAATGCCATTTTCAGCAACATGGATGGGCCTAGAGATTATTATACTAAGTGAAGTAAGAAAGAGGAAGACAAATATCACATGATATCACTTACACATGGGGTCTAAAATATGACGCAAATGAACTTATCTACAAAACAGAAATGGACTCACAGATGTAGAGAATGGAATCATTTAGCTGTACAGCAGAAATTAACACAACATTGTAAATCAACTATACTTTGATTTTTAAAAATTAAATAAAAAAAATTAAGGACTCATTTAAGAACTGTCATTTCCTGGCTGTTCTCACAACTATATGTGATTTGATAGAGCAACAACATTTGGCCAAGAAGATGTATGCATAGGGTAGTCTAGGACGTCAATAAATTTTCTTTAAAAAGTGGCAAGCTCTTCTTTACACCTTCCTGTGGCCAACAACTGACCCTGTGGTCAGAGAAGTAAAATAGAAGATGCTATGGACTCTGATGAATTGAAGCGACCAAATCAGATCTGGAGTACCTCTCTGTAGTACTTTACTGAGAGACAGAGAGAGGAGAGAGAGAGGAGAGAAGAGGTGAACTTATCTTGTTAAGCCATGATATCTATCGGACTTTATTCTCTTACATGCAGACAGTAATCCAAACTGACATAAGCAATCTTCTCCTTATCTAGAGGCAAAGGTTGTTTTCATCTGAGTCTGGAGACTGCTGTTTTGATTTGGAAAAAAAAAAAAAAAAAACTTCAACAGGCTTTTGATCGTATAAAATAGAAGACCTGAAATGAGTATAGACTGAAAAGTTTGAAACAGTTGGAAGGTAACCAGCTCTGTGAAATGATGCAAAATTTTCTCTTCCTTTGAGTAGAACTGAGCCTCTACAGAAAAAGGGTTACAAAGTTTGTGGAAAGGATAAGGAGCAGAAAAGAAAGATTTCTTCTCATTTTAGAAGAGGGGAAAAAAAAAAACATATAGTTGAGGGCCGGACCCTGGGTCGAATTTAAGTTCAAGATTCCCAAATCTAGCATCTATTCTCTCAAAGATGCTTCTGCTACCCAGGGGCCTGAGGAGAGTGACAGCTGGTGGGACAGCCTCCTGCAGAGATGGATCTGGGAACCAGGATATCAGTATGCACTAATTTTAAGATAGATTTCTTTTTTTATTCCCTGCGGGGAATTCTCTCTGCTGATGTCCAAATGTAGTGAGCATCTGTCTTATCTTTTCTTTTTTTTCTTTCTCTTCAGAATCCATTTTCTGTCTGGTAACATGAAGCTATGTTTTCTTCAGGAGTACCTCCTCCCCCACATTCTTCCTTGTGTTTTGGGACGGGTTGATTCCTTATCCCCAACCACTTCATCCTAGTCCCCAATATCCAAGAGCATCTGTCACAGTGATTACTCAAGGGTTAAGCTAGGAACCAAGTCATGCTCAGTAGACCCAATGCTATGACATTTGGGGGACTTTGTGGGAAAGAAATGCCTTTTTTCTGCTCTGTTTGCTAAAGGGCTCAGAACATAAGCCTGGAAATTCAGTGCCTTCTCTGCTATCACTTAGGAGGGCCTGCCAGAGAATGAAGCCAAAACAGAGGAAACAAGGATATGAGACAGAAAAAACAAATTTCTGGTCACATTGTTTGAACCCTGGAATACAACCGAGCCTTGAAATACATGTAGCCCCCCTATTACCTTAGCCAATACATTCTATTTATGGAGGTGCTGTTACTCTTTAAAACCAGTTTGAGATTGAAAGGCTGTTGCTGAGCTGTGAAAGACACCAGAATCCTTGGCCTCCAGAGGACAGAAATTCAATCCAGGGCCAGTGACGAGGTTTGATCACTCAGAGCTCTTGTGTAATTAATTAAAGTACAAAAGAGATTGAGAAAGCTTCTTACATAGACATCAGAAGGAAGTTCCCCCCCCCCCCCGCTAGTCTTTAGCTGGATGTTATATAGCTACTAGCAGGCTGCTAATTGGAGAAAGAAAATGTCTCAGAACTCAGAGACTAGCACCAGGCCTCTCACCCACAACATGCATTTTGAGATAACATTGGCACAAGGTGAGTGGTCCCCCATAAGAAAAACACATTGATTAGCTCAAGGTTTGAGAAAAGACAAGTTCAGGTGGAACCAGGTGTCATCATGGCAACACAGAATTTTAAGAGAAATTTAATTTGAAATGTAATTTTAAGAGAAATTTAATTCTTCTTTAATTTGTATAGATGGTAAAAAAAATCTGACACTTGTAGTTTGTTTCCTCCTGCCGCTTAAGAGAGATAGAACACATCTGACACTTGCAGCCTATTTCCTCTGTTTGGAGATCCCTAGCCTTCCTGCCTGTTACCCTCTCAAGATGAGTGTCTGTCTCTTACAACCCTGAGTCCTGACTGACATACACAGCGAGTCTGGTCTTCCCGTATTTGGGGGAATCAAGGAAGAAGTGTGTGCCTACATGTGGAGTGTATGTTTATTAGGGGAGCAAAGCAGTGTAAAAAGAAGCTTAAGAAAGCAAGAGAAGTGGCGGGACTGGAGCAGCAATCCAAAAGCAAGTGTGGGGATGGAGATGAGAGCTTCAACCCTCGACTTTGACACTCAACAAGAATGACCTCTGAAACCTGGAGAACTCGAGAGCACTCTGATACACCAGTAAAGTCAATATATCCTAAATGAAATATGATATATGTGGAAAGCTGTCTTATATGTCCAAGCAGGAAGAGCTGAATCAGATGGCTGGCTAATATTATTCATATCTCCAAAAAACAGTGAGTCAACAAAAGGCATAGAGAGGAAAGCCTGAAAGAAATCTGAGATGCAGAATTTGACACTACCTCCATGACTGAGCAACTTCACTTTCACTTTTCACTTTCATGCATTGGAGAAGGAAATGGGAACCCACTCCAGTGTTCTTGTCTGGAGAATTCCAGGGACAGGGGAGCCTGGTGGGCTGCCATCTATGGGGTCACATAGAGTCAGACATGACTGAAGCAACTTAGCAGCAGCAGCAGTTCCAAGTCCTATAGATTGGATACATGGCTGAGTACCCAACTTGACCATCTGCTTGGCAGGATAATGGCTGTGATGGGAGCTTCAACCTTAAAAAATCACTCAACTTAGGTGCTATTTCAATTCAACATTCTTCCAGCAACTTAAGATTACAATTTTATGTCGCTTGTAGCCTTCCATCAGCACTGTCAAGGGTGATGCAAGGCCCTGCAAAGGAGAGGGAGCAAGATCAGATTAAAACCTTCTGAGAGCAGGCAATGTCAAACTGTCAGGAGGCCAGGTCCCAAGGCCAGGTCTGGGGGGTCCTAAACAGAACCAGAGTTTGGGAACAAGGTATGGAATTGGAAGGGTGAGGGCGCTACAGTTTCTGAGTCAGCGACACAGTAATAAAAGATTCGTAATAAAAGATTGTTCATTGTAAATGAACAAAGAGATTTTAATAATTGTTCTACTGTTCAAACTGTGGCGTCTGCGTAAGGCCTTTGTTGTCTTGGGCTCTGAAGGGTGGGGCTGGTTGAAGGATGGGCCCACAGCACTTGGTCCTAATTTTGCATGGGCCTCCCAGCACACGAAGGGCCAAATCCACATTTTCATTAGCGTTGGAAATGCCATTTTAGAAACTTGGACCTTTGTCCTAACACTTTTTCCCCTCTAAAAATGCAAATGTCCACAAAGAGCATTAATACATTAAACTTGATTCCATATAGACACTTAGTGAGAATCTTTAAGCAGAAATTAAGTGCTTTCCATTTTACTTCTTAAAAGAGCTTTATTGTTTTGACTAGTAAGCAACTTTCTGAAAGTTAATTTTCCTAACTTTGAATATGAAAAATTCATGCAAATCAATGGAGAACTCACTCTGGGGTTAAATAATGTATGCGTTTTTATGCTGAAAACGTACAAACTGTGATATCATTCATATGCAAAAATAGATTGTTAATTTCTGTACATTTGCCCATACATATTATTATTTTCATGACAGTGGAGTATGCGAACCATAAATTTATAGTTTCCAGAATTTCATGTTTTAAAGTTTATCTACTCCAGCTTCTGAGTGCCATTTCTTCAGAAGTATTTGTTTTGGAAAGAATGGCAAATAACGCCCAGCAGGCAGACTGCCAGGTTTCAAAGAACTGGTTTGCCCTTGCATCAGTACCTCCGTTAAAGTCTGTTTGTTTAATTTTCTACAGAAGAGAATTTGCATTGCTAAACTTGGTGTGTACAGCATGCATCTTTAATTGAGGTAAAACACCCATTCTGCCAGAAATCCATAATTAGAAAACAACCATAAAAGCTATACAAAAGCATATGCTAGTTTTTACAAATTTAAAGTTTTATTTGCAAACCATCAGCCCACTTGATACAGGTGCTACAAGTAGCCTGAATTATTGAATGAATTATTGCTCACTTCTCCTGCCCCGCTTTTATCCCTAGTCTGACTTACCTCCTCTCTCCCCTTCCCCTCAACAATCCATTCTCCCTTCTCTGAGCAAGTTAACAACCTTGGCATGTCCTTGCATGCCTTCCCCCTACTCTTTTTTTTTCTTTCTTCTGGCCACACTATGTGGTGGTGCAGATTCCTAACCACTGCATTGCCAGGGAATTCCCTCCCTACTCTTTTAGGCAAACATATATACATGAGGATTTCCTCATTGTCTTACAAAATAATTGATGGTTATAAAATTTTTTTAATTTTCTTTCTTTAGTAAAAGTATGTGGAAATTTCTCCAGGTCAACTGATAGAGAATCCACTCATTCTTTAAATTTATAGTATTCTGTGTTTCTTAATATTCTATGATGTGGCTATACCACCACAGTTTAGTCAATTGTTTCCCCACTGATGTCATACACATTGTTTTCTGCCTTTTGTCCTTGCAGAAGTTCTGCAATAAAAGTCCTTTAGGCAAGTCCTTAAGTACAGGTGCCTTTATTTCTAGCAGAAGTGAGAGAACTTGGTCAAGGGTGTGCATATTTTAAATTTTAATAGGTATTCCCAGATTGCTTTCCCAATGCACAGTATTGAATTCACAATTTTAAATGCAATGTATGAGTTTGCCTTCCCCTGCACTCACCTCCTTTGCCACCACTCATAGGCATTACTATTCTTTTCAATTATTGCGTCTTGATAAAAGGCATTGGCATGCTCTCTGACTTCAGACTATACTACCAAGCTACAGTAATCAAAATAGTAGGTACAGGCACAAAAACAGAAATGTAGATTAATGGAACAGAATAGAAAACCCAGAAATAAACCCCCAAACTCATGGTCAATTAATCTACCACAAAGGAGGCAAGAATATACAATGGAGAAAAGACAGTTTCTTCAATAAGTGGTGCTGGGGAAACTAGACATCTATGTGTAAAAGAATGAAATTAGACTACTCTCTAACACCATATACATATATAATCTTAAAAAGATTAAAGATCAAAAAATAAGACCAAATACTATAACATTCCTAGAGGAAAACACAGATAAAACACTCTTTGACATAAATTGCAGCAATGTTTTTTTGGATCCGTCTCAGCATAATGGAAATAAAAACAAAAATAAGCAAATGGGACGTAATTAAACTAAAATACTTTTTCACAGCAAAGGAAACCAGAAATGAAATGAAAAGACAACCTATGGACTGGGAGAAAATATTTTCAAATAATGCTACTAATGAGATTAATTTCCAAAATATACAAACAGCTCATACAGCTGAATATCAAAAAACAAACAACCTGATTGAAATATTTGTAGAAGGGCTTCCCTGGTGGTCTAGTGCTAAGACTCTGGAGTCTTAATGCAGGGGTTCCATGTTCAAACTCTGGTCAGGAAACTAGATCACACATACAACAAGTAAAAGAGCCCATATGCTGCAACTGAGACCTGGTGCAGCCAAATAAATTTTTTAAAGGAGTTAAAAAAAAAAAAAAAGAAAATGGGCAAAAAATCTAAATAGGCATTTCTCCAAAGAAAATATACCAACAGCCAACAAGTACCTGAAAAGATGTTCAATATTGTTAATTCTTAGAGAAATGCTAGTCAAAACCACAATGGGGTATCATCTCACACCTGTCAGACTGGCCTTTTTTTTTTTTTTTCTGGCCTCACCATGCAGCATGCAGGATCTTAGTTCCCCAAACAGAGATCAAAGCCAGACCCCCTGCATTGGGAGTGCAGAGTCTTAGCCATTGGACTACCGGAGAAGTCCCCAGAAGGGGCATTATTTAAAAAGTCTACAAATAATAAATGCTGGAGAAAAGGGGACCCTCCTACACTGTTGGTGGAAATGCAAATCAGTGCAGCTACTATGGAGAACAGTATGAAATAGTTCCTCAAAAAAGAAAAATAGAGTTACCATTTGATCCTGCAGTCTCACTCCTGGACATATATCTGGAGAAAACTATAATCCAGGAAGATACATTCACCTCAGTGTTCATAGCAACACTAATTACAATAGCCAAGACATGGAAGCAATTGAAGTGTTCATCAACAGAGGAATGGATAAAGAAGATGTGGTGTATATTAATATATACAATGGAATATTAATCAGTCATAAAAAAGAATGAAATTGGGACTTCCATGGTGCTTCAGTGGTTAAAAAACAGTCTTCAAACGCAGAAAATGCAAGTCTGATCCCTGGTCCGGGGACTAAGATCCCACATGCTTTGGGGCAACTAAGTCCACACGCAGCAACAATTGAGCCCATGCAACACAACAGAGAGCCCAAGGGCTGCAATTAAGACATGATGAAGGTCTTAAATATGTATTAAATGAATGCATTTTTTAAAATATCATACTTAATGGTGAAAGTCTGAATGTTTTCTCCCTAGGATCAGGAACAAAGGAGGATATTCACTCTCACTTCTCCTATTCAACACTATACTGCAAGCCCATAATCAGTGCAGTAAGGAAAGAAAATGAAATAAAAGGAATAAAAATTGGAAAGGAAGAAATAAAAATATTCTTTAAAAGCAACAATAAAATAATGCCATTTGCAGCAACATGGATGGACACATAGAACAGCATATCAAGTGAAGTAGGTCAGACAAAGACAAATATCATATGATATCACTTATAGGTGGAATCTAAAAAAAAATGATACACTCTTGCTGAGATCTATTGAAAGTCAGCACACAAGGGTTTGCAAAAAGAAAAAGAGAGAAGAATGAAAAAAACAAAAAGTGATATACAAAGAAACTTATTTACAAAACAAAAATAGACTCATAAACATAGAAAATAAAGTTATGGTTACTAAAGGGGAAAAGGAGGGGAAGAATAAATTGGAGATTAATGTATATCTATATTCTGTATGTATTATCTATAAAGGGAATAGATAAACAACAAGGACCTGCTGGATAGCACAGGGAACTATATTCAATATCTTGTAACAATCTATAATAGAAAAGAATCTGAAAAAGAATAAATAAATAAATACACACACACACACACACACACACATATATATATATGAATACTTTGAGTCACTTTGTTGTACATCTAAAACTAACACAACAATGTAAACTAACTATACTTCAATTTTAAAAAAAATAGAAAAAAGTGACAGTTGGGTATTTATTCATTTTTGTTAATTTTATCTTGAATCCACACACAGCAGTTCTGGATCAGATTTCTCACTCAGTCTTGTCTGACCCTCTGTGATCCCACAGACTGTGTAGCCCACAAGGCTCCTCTGTCCATGGGATTCTCCAGGAAAGAATAATGGAATGGGTAGCTATTCCCTCTCCAGGGGTTCTTCCCAACTCAGGGATCGAACACTGCAAGCAGATTCTTTACTGTCTGAGCCACCAGAGAAGACCCTAGATTTCTTTCTTTCTTTTTTTTAAATTTATTTTTTATTTTACTTTACAATACTGTATTGGTTTTGCCATACATTGACATGAATCTGCCATGGGTGTACATGAGTTCCCAATCCTGAACACCCCTCCCGCTTCTCTCCCCATATCATCTCTCTGGGTCATCCCAGTGCACCAGCCCCAAGCATCCTGTATCCTGTATAAACAGTCTGCTGGTCCCCTTGCCCCTGTTCTGATTTGCTTGTCTGTGTCGTAGGGAACTTCTGTGGAGTGCTCTCTGAATCCTCGTGGATTCACATAGACTTTTCTTCCATCTTAAATGAATGCTATCTAAGATGGGTAAAGGTCCTTGGGTAGGATTTTCTTTTTTGTTTTTTTCAGTATTCTGTAGATTTTATTTCATCCTCTCTAGCTTAAGACTTTTAGTGGGGAACCTGGTGCCAGGCTGATAGTTTTCTGTTTTGAGTAACTTTTTCTTTCTACCCAGTAGATTCTAAGATGAGTACTGCTGGACTTCCTTGGTGGTAGAGTGGATAGGAATCACACAGCAACTAGAGAAAGCCCACGTGCAGCCGTGGAGACCCAGTTCAGTTCAGTTCAGTCGCGCAGTCGTGTCTGACTCTGCGACCCCATGAATCGCAGCACGCCAGGCCTCCCTGCTCATCACCATCTCCCGGAGTTCACTCAGACTCACGTCTACCCAGTGCAATCAAAAATACATAAACTAATTTAAAAAAGATTAGTACTGTTGACTTTTGAAGTTTAGGAATTTTACTAGAACATACTTGTGTGTAAATATATGTTTGGTTTTTTGTTACTACCATGTTTTAATCAATCTGACTGGAACTCAGGAAGACCTTTCCATTTTCAGATTCAAATTGTCCTTTAGCTCCTATCAAATTTCTTCCTTTATTGGTTCAGTTATTGCCTCGTCTCCATGTGTTCCCCTCTCTCTCCCTGGTAATATTATTTACACACTGCATTTCTGGTATCTGTCTTCCATGTCTTTATGCATTTATTTATTCTTCCATTTCTACTGCTTTTTTCCTTCTGTGTTTTGAAACCTTTCTTCCCTTTGTGCTCAGTCACTCAGTCATGTATGATTTGTTTTGACCCTATGGACTATAATGGCTGGACTATAGCCTGCAAGGCTCCTCTGTCCATGAAATTTTCCAGGCAAGAATACTGGAGTGGTTCCTACTCCATTTTTTCCCTTTCCAGACCACTAATTCAGGTTTCAACATTACCTTCCTTTATTTAAATTTATCTAATAACTTTTAAATCTAGAAAATTATCCTCAATATTCCCAGAAATTCTCTTTCATGCTATAATTGAATCACATTAAATTCTCTGGTTTTTGGTATTGTGGTTCACGTTGTCATCATTCTCCTGCAGTAGTTTCTATTTTGCTAGGAGGCACCAGATATATTAGCTATCTTTTGGTGCAAGCCAAATTACCCCAAATCTCTGTATCTGAAAACAACAGCAAATATGTATTTCTCTGGAGAATTCAAGTAGAATCAAAGTACTCCAAGACAAGTAAAAGTCCATTCAAGATTTTTGAGCAAAAGCCACCTGTCCTTTTTACTTGGACCTGCAATAAACTTTTCTCTCCTACAAAAAAGAAAGGTCTTCCTTCTACCCCAGGACTTTGCATCCATCTATTCATTCATATACCCAGAGATAGTGACTTTTTATAGTTTTAAAACATGTCTAAGAATATAAAAACAGATATAAATATGTGTAAAGATACATTTTTGGCTTTTTGCTTTGAAATAATTTCAGACTTATAGAAAAATTGCAAAATGGCACAGAAAATACCTACCCATCACCTAGACTCCTCAAATATTAGCGTTTTTCCATACTTTGTTTTATTATCCTCTCTATATATACTTTTTCTGAAAAATTTGAAATTGGGTTGCAAATACGATGCCCCCTTACCATTAAATCCATCAGTATGCATTTCCTGAGAACACAGACATTTTTCTCTATAAATATAGCATAATTATAAAGATCAAGAAATGGGTATCAATGGGAAAACAGTATAGAGGTTTCTCAAAAAACTAAAAATAGAGTTGCCATATGATTCTGCAATCCCTCTCCTGGGCATATATCCAACCAAAACTATAATTCAAAAAGATACATACACCCCTGTGTTCATAGCAGCACTATAGCCAAGACATGGAAATAACCTAAATGTTCATCGACAGGTAGATGGATAAAGAAGATGTTTTACACACACACACACACACACAATGGAACACTACTCATCCATAAAAAAGAATGCAATGATGCCATTTGCCACAGCATGGGTGGGCCTAGAGATGATCAAATCCAGTGAAGTAAGTCAGACAGAGAAAGACAAATATCATGACATCACTTACAGGTGGAATCTAAAATATGACACAGATAAATCTGTCTATGGAACAGAAACAGACTCAAGGACATAGAGAACAGGCTTGTGCTTACCAAGGAGGAGGGATTGACTAGGAGTTTGAAGATAATAGATGTAAATTGTTCTATATAGAATGAAAAAACTACAAGGTCCTACTCTATAGCATAGGGAACTATACTCGGTATTCTATGATAAACCATAATGGAAAAGAATATAACAAAGAATGAATATATATGTATAACTGAATCACTTTGCTGTACAGCAGAAATTAACAGAACATTGTAAATCAACTATATTTCAATTTTTAAAAATTGGCATCAACAGAAACACTATGGATCTAACAGAAGCAGCAGATATTAAGAAGTGGTGGAGAGAATACACAGAAGAACTGTACAAAAAAGGCCTTAATGATCCAGATAACCATGATGATGTGATCACTCACCTAGAGCCAGATATCCTGAAGTGCAAAGTCAAGTGGGCCTTAGGAGGCATCACTACAAACAAAGCTAGTGGAAGTGATGGAATTTCAGCCAAGTTATTTCAAATCTTAAAAGATGATGCTGTTGAAGTGCTGCACTCAGTACGACAGCAAATTTGAAAAACTCAGCAGTGGCCACAGGACTGGAAAAGTCAGTTTTCATTCCAGTTCCAAAGGAGGGCAGTGCCAAAGAATGTTCAAACTACCACACAGTTGTGCTCATTTCACATGCTAGCAAGGTAATGCTCAAAATCCATCAAGCTAGGCTTCAACAGTATGTGAACTGAGAACTTCCAGATATACAAGCTGGATTTAGAAAAGGTGGAGGAACCAGAGATCAAATTTCCAACATCCGTTGGATCATAGAAAAAGCAAGGGAATTCCAGAAAAATATTTACTCCTGCTTCATTAACTATGCTAAAGGCTTTGACTGTGGGGATTGCAACAAGCTGTGAAAAATTCTTAAAGAGACAGGAATACCAGACTACTTTACCTCCTTCCTGAGAAATTTGTATGAAGATCAAGAATCAACAGTTAGAACCAGACAGGGAACAACAGACTGGTTCCAAATTAGGAAAGGAGTATGTAGAGGCTGTATATTGTCTCCCTGCCTATTTAACCTATATGCAGAGTACATCACATGAAATGCTGGACTGGATGAAGCACAAGCTGGAATCAAGATTGCCAGGAGTATCAATAGCCCCAGATATGCAGATGATACCACCCTAATGGCAGAAAGAAGCCTCTTGATGAAGGTGAAAGAGGACAGTGAAAAAGCTGGCATAAAATCTGATGTTCAAAAACCTAAGATCATGGCACTCGGTCCCATCACTTCATGGAAAATGAGAGTCAGTGAGTGGGTGAAATCGCTCAGTCATGTCCGAGTCTTTGCAACCCCATGGACTGGAGTTTACCAGGCTCCTCTGTTCATAGGATTTTCCAGGCAAGAGTATTGGAGTGGGTTGCCATTTCCTTCTGAAAAGTTGCTGCTGAACCACGAAAGACACTGGGATTCTTGGCCTCCAGAAGAGAAGAATTCAATCTGGGGCCAGAGACAAGGCTTGATCGCTCAGAGCTTTTGTGTAAAAACATTTTATTAAAGTATAAAAGAGATAGAGAAAGCTTCTGACATAGACATCATAAGGGGGCAGAAAGAATACCCCCCTGTTAGTCTTTAGCTGGATGTTATATAGCTACTAGCAGTCTGCTAATTTAAGAAAGGAAATGTCTCAAAACTCAGAGAATGGCACTAGGCCCCTCACTCACAAGATGCATTCTGAGATAATCTTGGCACCAGGTGAGTCATCTCGGGCCATAAAATGATTGCCATGAATCTTGAAGAAAGGTAGTTTCATTAACATAGATTAGGAGAACAATATATGAGTATAACATACTGGTTTGTCATATAACATACTGGTTTTGAGCCTTTAGGGGGAACTGACTTGAAGATAGACTGTAGGGTAAATGCATAGAACATTAACATAAGACAAACATTTCCATGAGAAAAAATGCATTGGTTAGCTCAAGGTTTGAGAAAAGTTCAGGTGGAACCAGGTATCATTATGAAAACACAGACTTTTAAGAGAAACCTCTTTTTAAATTTGTATAGAGAAGGGGAAAAGAATGTAACACTAGTTTGTTTCTGCCGCTTAAGAGAGAGAGAGAAAAAGGTCTGACACTTGCAGCCTATTTCCTCCGTTTGGAGACCCCTGGCCTTCCTGATGGTTACCCTCTCACTTCTCCAGGGGATCTTGCCAACCCAGGGATCGAACCAGGGTCTCCAACATTGTAGGCAGATGCTTTACCGTCTGAGCAACCAGGGAAGTCCTTCCATGGCAAATAGATGGGGAAAAAATGGAAACAATGATAGAGCTTATTTTCTTGGGCTCTAAAATCACTGTGGATGGTGATTGCAATTATGAAATTAAAAGACGTGTGTGCCTTGGAAGAAAAGCTGTGACAAACCTAGACAGCACATTAAAAAGCAGAGACATTTCTTTGCCAACAGAGGTCTGTCTAGTCAAAGCTATGGTTTTTCCAGTAGTCACTTACGGATGTGATAGTTGGACTATAAAGAAGACTGAGCACCAGAGAATTGATGCTTTTGAACTGTGGTGTTGGAGAAGACTCTTGAGAGTCCTTTAGACAACAAGGAGATCCAACCAGTCAATTCTAAAGGAAATCACTCCTGAATATTCACTGGAAGGACTGATGCTAAAGTTGAAGCTCCCAACACTTTGGCCACTGTGCAAAGAGCCGACTCATTGGAAAAGACCCTGATGCTGGGAAAGATTGAAGGTGGGAGGAGAAGGGGAAGACAGAAGAGGAGATAGTTGGATGTTATCACCGACTCACTGGACGTGAGTTTGAGTAAGCTCCAGGAGTTGGTGATGGACAGGGAAGCCTGGCATGCTGCAGTCCATGGGGTCGCAAAGAGTTGGGCATGACTGAGTGACTGAATTGAACTGAAGCTACAGATGTTATTCAAGTAACTAATTATCTTACTAATGTCTTTTATAGCAAAAGAAAAACCAACTGATGATCCAGTAGTTGAGACTCCAAGCTCTCAACGCAGGGGACCTGGATTTGATCCCTTGTCAAGGAACTAGATCCCACAAGCCACAGCTAAGAGTCCAAGTGCTACAACTGAGACTCGGTGAAATCAAAAAAAAAAAAGAAAGGCATTTTTCTGTAGTCCAGTATCCAATACTAGGTCATATGCTGTCATGCCTCTTTCATCTCCTTCATTTGGAAGAGTTCCTCAGTCTGTCTTTTTCTATAGATATGTTTTCATAAAACCATAGTTCAGTCAGTTCAGTTGCTCAGTCATGTCTGACTCTTTGTGACCCCATGGACTGCAGCACGCCAGGCCTCCCTGTCCATCACAAAGTCATGTCCATTTGAGTCGGTGATGCCATCCAACCATCTCATCCTCTGTTGTCCCCCTTTCCTCCTGCCTTCAATCTTTCCCAGCATCAGGGCCTTTTCAAATGAGTCAGTTCTTTGCATCAGGTGACCAAAGTATTGGAGTTTCAGCTTCAGTATCAGTCCTTCCAATGAATATTCAGGACTGATTTCCTTTAGGATGGACTGGTTGGATCTCCTTGCAGTCCAAAGGACTCTCAAGAGTCTTCTCCAACACCACAGTTGAAAAGCATCAATTTAGAATAATTTTGTACAAATCTATGTCCCTTGTCTTTTTCACTTAGTCTATCTTGGACGTTTTCCACTTCAACTCATTTTTATCTGCCTCATTCACTTTACTGGCTGCTTAGTAGACAGTATCAGTCAGGATAATCCATGTTATGCTATCATAACAACACCAGAATTCAGTGGCCTAACACAAAAGCTGATTTCCTGTGCATGGGAAGTTTGCTGACCTGGCTGTCAAGGCTCAGTCTAGCTGCTTCTGTCTCTCCCTCCCAATGTGTATTTCTACAAATGCCACACTAGAAGGGAGCATGGAGGATCAGCCATGGGCTCTTAAAATGCTCGTTTAATCTCAGGGGCCAAATCAAATCACATCAGCATGCTTAGCTTCAAAAGGGCAGGGGAGCATACTCCCTTCATGGACTCAGAAGAGAAGAGACTAAGAAATGTTGGTGAACACTAGGTTCACCTACCAAACATATCACTGAATTGTTATACCATAATTTTATTTAAATAATCTCTTATTGATGGACATTTAGATTACTTCTGTTTTTTTTTTTTCCAGAGATTTTTATATATTTATTTTTGTGCACTTGTGTGAGTATATTTACAGCATAAATTCCAAGAAATGAATTTGCAAAAGCAAAAGGAATGTCCAGCTGAAGTCTTGACACATCAAGTCTGCTATTTTGAGCTATGTGCAACGTGAGTGAGCAGAAGAAGGTAGACAACAATGGAGGAGGCAGAAACAGGAAAATCAAGAGAAGAAAGAGATGGAAGAGACAGAGTAGGTTTCAAAGCCCAACTTTCCAATTCACAGGCCCTTTGGATGCAAGCATTCACATCTACTGAACCCCAGTATGCTTTCAATAAGCCCCTGTTTTTCACTTTTGCATGTTTATATGTGTTTCTACTGCTTGCCATAAGTTATACCAGACTTCAAGGGGGAAAGACAGAGGCATGGCATAATCCTTACTCTCTTGTCAATTTTCAACCTAGTAAACAGTTGAGGCAGGAAAAGACATGAGCACTGAATTATCCAACCAGAAGCTCCCCTACTAAACAAGTGTTTATGCTTTGACCTGTTTTTAAATCGAGGACCAGTGGTTGATGGAACGAATTTTCCTCACATCTGGAAAAAGAACACAGTCCAAGAAAATTCTTGTTTTTCCATCTCTGCACCAGAGTACATTTTTCTCATTTTTAAAAGCCCAACTCACATTTCACTTACTTCATGAAGCTTCATCTGCTGCTATCAGATTTCATCTGATCTCCAACTTATCTAAATTCTTATGACACATGACATATAAGTTAGCCTAAATTTGGTTTCATACTGTCCTCAGTTTGTCTTATTTCTAGAATTAGATTTTAAGTTCTTTGAGTATAGGGAAAATATTTTATATTTTAAAAATTTCCTACAGAAACTTGTAGATATACTACTTAATAAATGTGTATTTCTTGACTGATTAATTCTACCTAGGCCATGAAAACCAGACTTAACATGGGTACATTTAAAGCCACAAATTAAGGAAGGACAACTCGGCTGAAACCAACATGTGGTTCACATTTGCCAGGATTCCCAAGGAATAAAGATTACTGCCTTGTTGATATAACTGCAGCAGTTCTGAAAGCCTATATATGCACCTTCTAGTGACTACACACTATTTTCTTAGACTTGTATAAACTTGGCTTAAGTAAGCTTACACACATTTTATAAGCAGATTTATAAAATACGGTATTACTCTATAAATAATCAGTCTATGCATACACAGGCATGCTTAGTCATGTCTGACTTTTTGTGACACCATTATTTTAAGTATTGGAAGCTTCTTTTTCCATTTCTTAGGATATCTTTCTATAAATGTCATTGAATATCATTCCTGAACTTCCCAGGCAGTCCAGTGGTTAATTGTGCTTTACCTTAAGGGGGCACAGGTCTGATCCCTGGTTGGGAACTAAGATTCCATATGCCATGTGACAGGGCCAAAAAATAAACAAACAAACAAAACAAAAAAGACATTCAAAATTATGAATATCATTCCTGCAAATATTTTGCATATTAGTATGTATCCATAAATAACATATTCTGTTACTGTCATGTATATTTTAAGTGTTATCATATTCTACTCATTATTCTGCAACCTCTTCTTTCTCTCTTCACAATATATATTTGTGATGTATCTCATGTTAATATACCTGTGAATAATTCAAGTATCTAGAATTTTATTTTTGTAAAGCCATATTCTTGTTGATGCACACTTAAACTACTTCCAGTTTTACCCAGGTTCAAAAAAAAGGGTGCAAAGAATGTTCTTGTTCATATCCAATTACACACATACAGAAGACTTTCTCTGTGGTGTATGCCTACAAGTAGTTTTCTGGGTATTGATACTTTCAATTTTGAGGAAGAAACTGTTAGGTAGTTAGAACAGGAAACAGGAGTCCAAAATGGCGGTGGCTAAACGACAAGAAAGGGAAAAACCCGTGAAAATAGAACAAAGGAAGGTCAAAGGAAGGTCTGAGAACCTGAGTAAGGACCTCAGGTAGAACAAACAGCACTCCTGGCTAGCCCAGTTTACATAAGACAGGGAGTGGGGGAGGTGGGGGGATGGGGGTAACATATAAAAGGAGGAGCCAAGCGCGCATGCGCGCTCTCTCTCTCGAGCGCTCTCTCTCTCTCTCTCTCTCTCTCTCTCTCTCTCTCTCTCTCTCTCTCGCACACTGGAGAGCTCCCCCACTCTCTTCTCTTCTGTCTTTGGTCTTTGGGTCAGCATGCCCTCATGGCTGGAGGATGGATTCTCTTGCTATTTTCTAAATAAAATAAAGCTGTAACACTGATTTGTCTAAGAGCTATAACACAGTCTGTCCAAGACCACTGATTTGTCTAAGAGCTATAACACAGTCTGTCCAAGACCCGAGAGCTGTGATGTGCCGAGGGCTTTAATGTCCATCACTCCAAATCTTTGTTGTGAGGAGACAGAACCGAGGAACATACACTCGCCTGACAGAACCATCAACAAAATGTAAAGATAACCTACTGAATGGGAGAAGATATTTGCATATGGTATGACCAATTAGGGATTAATATCCAAAATATATAAACAGCTCATACAACTTAGTATCAGAAAACCAAACAACCCAATTAAAAAATGGGCAGAACTGATCAGACATTTTTCCAAAGAAGATACACAGATGGACAATAAGCACATGAAAAGATGCTTATCATTGCTAATCATCAAAGAAATGCAAATAAAAAACACAGTGAGAGAACTTCCTTGGTGATATAGTAGATAAGAATCCACCTGCCAATGTCGAGGACACGGGTTTGGGATTCCATGGACAGGGCAGCCTCGCAAACTATAGTCCATGGGATCCCAGAGTCAGATACGACTGAGCGACTGAACCACAAAGAGAAAAGGCTACCCTGGTACACTGTTGGTGGAAATGTAAACTGGTACAGACACTATAGCAGTTTCTTGAAAAATCTAAAACTACCATATGATCCAACAATTTTGCTCCTAGGTATATATGCAAAGAAAACAAAAATACAAAGATGTAAATGTACCCTAACGTTCATAGTTTAGTTGGAGGGTGTTATGTTTAGTGAAACAACTCAGATGAAAAAAGACAAACTTTATTTGTGGAATCTAAAACATAAACAAATAAATAGAACAAAACAGAAACAAGTTCATAGATACAGAGAAAAAACTAGTGGTTACCAGATGGGAGAGCGCAGCAGGGAGTGGCAAGATAGGGACGTGAGTAGGGAATGAACAGGTACAAGCTACTAAGTATAAAAAAGCCACAAGGATACATTTGGGCAGCACAGGGAACACAACCAGTATTTCAGAATACCTTTAAATGGAATGTAATTTATAATTTTAATCATGTTTTACACCTGAAACTAGTATAATACTGTAAATCAACTGTGTTAATAAAAATTAATCAAGTTCTGTGCTCACTATTTTTTTTCTTGCATCTAATTTCTCTTCTGTGGGTTTATTATTCTTCTTTTGAAATATATCTTTTACTAGGTCTCTTCCTGTAGGTCTATGGGTAGTATATTTTCCTCCTTTTGTATATTTATTTTCTGTATTTCACATATTTATAGAAATAGAGAAATTTCTCATTACCGAAGTATTTCTCCAACTAAAAAGAGTGATTAAATTTGAATATCACCATTTTGCAAAGCCTAATCAACTAATTAATTGTTGCCACTACACGAAGAAAGACAATTGGCTGTTACATGTCTCCT
Organism: Cephalophus harveyi; assembly: GCA_006410635.1. Taxonomy (NCBI): domain Eukaryota; kingdom Metazoa; phylum Chordata; class Mammalia; order Artiodactyla; family Bovidae; genus Cephalophus; species Cephalophus harveyi. The sequence continues at coordinate 271,159 of SJYT01058213.1, read as the reverse complement.
CCATGCCACCTACAATGGAGTCTGTAACAAAATTGTACCTGAATCTGATCAAGCTCATAATCTCATTCCAAATTTGTAGAAAATACAAGAGACAGAGTAACAGGAAATGCAGTTATTAATAACAAAATCCAGTTGTAGGAAACTCTACAAGCAAATCAAACAACCCAGATTCCTCCAGAACTAAGTTGGAAGGAACAAAGGAAGATGGGACAAAGGAAGATTGGAATGTACTTGGAGAATTGAAAGAGACTTAAAAGATGTACATTTTTTTTTAAACTATAGGGATTAGAGATGTATCTTGGGTGACAGTTTATAAAGAAAGCAAGAAGATGACCATACAAGTCAAGATGTGGTTATTTTTAGGTAAGAGGGGAAAGATTGGGATTGATACATAAAGCACCTCTGGGGTGCCTGGCATGTGGACCCACTTCGGGTAAAGCTGAAAACAAAATGAAATTCTGGCTCTCAGGGAGACTGTATTCTGTAGGTAGAGATATATCAATAATGCACAATACAATGACAGTGATAAATGCCCTAAAGAAGTATAAAGGATGATTGATCCCAAACCTCTAAATAAGCAGCAGCTGAGTTTCACTCCTAACATAAAATATATAGAAAATGTAATTAACTGATAAAGTCAATAAGTAACACAATGTTTCTGAATATCTTATGGCAAAACCAAAGACTGATACATAGAGAAGAGAGACATCCAAAAAGGCATAAACACCCACATCCAGTATGTAATGGAGTAAAATCTTACTACTGCTACAAATTTACCACTCTATGTAGAAATAGGAGACAGTATATTCTTTGCATTTTCCCTTTCAGCTGATAAGTCAAGGTCTGGAGACTGTCTCAGACTTGGTCATTCTAGTTCTTGCTTTGCCTTAAGATTTGTTCCCAGTCTGGATACAAATACTCTGGGCTGAAGTGACAGGAAATGGCAACCCACTCCAGTATTCTTGCCTGGAAAATTCTATGGACAGAGGAGCCTGGCAGGCTGCAGTCCACGGGTTCGTGGAGTGTCAGTTATGACTGAGCAACTGAGCACACACACGTGAAGTGACACTTTACAACTAAATGTCTGAAAACAGTTTTTAAAAAGAAAATGAGAGTGAGAGGGGATGAGCATCGGACCCCAGAGGAGAAAGGGCATGAAGGGATTGTGGAGGTGACTCAGCAAACCCCTCGATGTAGGCAGTTTTACAAGAATATACCAAGCCCTTCTCCTTGCACCCATTCAGGGCAATGAAATGGATGCCACAGAATGCAGAAGGCCACGTGGAGAGAAGTTCTCCTCTGTTCACCTTGGAAAGTTCATTTATAGCTCACTTAACTGGACGCAGAAAGGAAATCAATCTCACCATCTACAGTTCTAACAAAAATGGCAACAAAATGATTATGGTTTTTAATTTCTTCCCCTTATGGCATCTGCAGTTTGCCCCGTAATTGCTAGTTTTACTAGAAATAGCCATTCAAGTCAACAAACCCCCCAAAAGTTCAGATCTGTCTGATCTTGAGACGGGAATCCTACATTCGGTCACAACTCACTTCAAATATGCAGTTTAATTTATGTTATATACACACTAATTATAGACTATAGTACAGATCATACTTTGACTTACTAAGACACAGAATGTGAATTTTAGTTTTCAGACTGTGAGAAGACAGGAGGTCATAAAAGCACTACTCAATTTTTTCAAAATAAGACCTCAAAGAAATGTTACATCACATGTTTTCCAGGTGTACTCCTTTTTTAATTTTGTGATGAAAACATTTTATTCTGGCTATAAAAGTAACATTAAAAAGTTTCAAATTCATTATTTTAAAAATTCAATGGAACAAGCATATAGATTAAAAAAATATCTAAAAATTACTTCATTCTCTTCACCAAGAAATGTCTCTGCCTAGACTCTTCTCTTTGCCTAAAAACACACTTGCAGGTGCACATACACATTTTACAAAAGCAGGATCCATTCTAAATAGGCTGTTTATAACCTTATTTTTAAACTTAGTATATCACAGATATTCTTGCTATGTTATAGAAGCAAAAAATAAGTTATTGAGCAATATATATATGTTCATCAGTTCAGTTGCTCAGTCGTGTCCGACCCTGCAACCTCATGGACTGCAGCATGCCAGGCTTCCCTGTCCATCACCAACTCCCAGAACATACTCATGTCCATCGAGTCAGGGATGCCATCCAACCATCTCATTCTTTGTCATCCCCTTCTCCTCCCGCTTTCAGTCTTTCCCAGCATCAGGGTCTTTTCAAATGAGTCAGTTCTTCGCACCAGGCAGCTGAAGTATTGGATCTTCAGCTTCAGCATCAGTCCTTCCAATGAATACTCAGGACTGCTCTCCTTTAGGATGGACTGGTTGGATCTTCTTGCAGTCCAAGGGGCTCTCAAGAGTCTTCTCCAACACCACAGTTCAAAAGCATCAATTCTTCGGTGCTCAGCTTTCTTTATGGTACAACTCACATCCATACACGACTACTGGAAAAACCATAGCTTAGACAGACCTTTGTTGGCAAAGTAATGTCTCTGCTGTTTAATATGCTGTCTGGGTTGGTCATAGCTTTTCTTCCAAGGAGCAAGCTTCTTTTAATTTTCATGGCTGCAGTCACCATCTGCAGGGATTTTGGAGCCCAAGAAAACAAAGTCTCTCACTGTTTCCCCATCTATTTCCCATGAAATGATGGGACCAGAATCCATGATGTTCATTTTTTGAATATTGAGTTTTAAGCCAGTTTTTGCACTCTCCTCTTTCACTTTCATCAAGAGGCTCCTTAATTCCTCTTCACTTTCTGCCATAAGGGTGGTGTCTTCTGCATATCTGAGGTTATTGATATTTCTCCCGGCAATATTGATTCCAGCTTGTGCTTCATCCAGCCCGGCATTTTGCATGATGGACTCTGCATATAAGTTAAATAAGCAGGATGACAATATACAGCCATAATGTTTTCCTTTCCCAATTGGGAACCAGTCCCTTGTTCCATGTCTGGTTCTGTTATTTCTTGATCTGCATACGGATTTCTCAGGAGTCATAGTCTAAACATATTTTGTTTTAAAATTCTATATGCTTATATCTAAATATAAATCTAGATTTACAGATATATGATTTTATTTGTACAGAAGATGATCTGGCAGGGTACAAACCAAACTTTTAACAGCAAGGAAGAGGATGGAAGTGTGGAGGGGTGGGTAAGTGGAGGAAGCTTAAATTTCTTACATTATACCCACGTGGCTCAGTGGTAAATAATCCACCCACCAATGCAGGAGATATGAGTTCAATCCCCAGGTCAGGAAGATCCCCTGGAGAATAAAATGGCAACCCACTTCAGTATTCTTGCCTGGGAAATCCTGTGGACAGAGGAGCCTGGTGGGCTACAGTCCATGGGGTCGCAAAAGAGTTGAACACGACTGAATGACAGAGTGCATAATACAGAAAACTGCTTTTAAAAGTCATGAAAATTTTAATTATAAAGGAGAAATGTACTCTAATGCCTAAAAGATACTGGTTTGATTATATCAACACACCAAAAATTGTAGACAGCTTAGTTTACTAGGACTCACGTTGGAAAGTGAACTGAATATTCAGGACTCAAAGTCAGGTGTAGCCTTATTCATACTTGGTGGACCTTGGGAAATTATATACATTTGGGAGAAAAAGTCTCTGTTATTGCTTCACTAATGTCTACAGCTCTACCATTAATTCCACTGCTTCAGGTTCAAGGATTCCTTTCTCTGAACAAACATGCACCTCTGAGAAAGATAGTAGAATACAATGAATTAAGCCATTATAGTCTTTTACATTGTACTATGAATTAATGGTCAATTTCTTCCCAACTTGTAGTTAATTAAGGAGAGCTTTTCACAATAGATGAGAAGAAGAAGAGGAGGATATTGGACATGTAGGGGGTATAGAGGAAAATAATATTTAGGAGAAGGAAGATAAAATTTAGAAGTTTCTTCGGACAGGAAACTTGCTCCTCTTTAAGCACGATGCTGAATGCCATCACAGTCACCATAGAGATATACGTAAAAACAGATGAGCCCATGAATAGACAACTCTGCTCACCTCAGCTCTGACTGTGGGTTGTTCTGCCCAAAGCTGCAGTCTCAGGCTATTTTGGGGTGACTGCTACTCTGCTATTCTGGGTTCCTTTCCTCAGAATTACTCATGTGGGATGGGATGCCAGAATCTCATTGTTAACAGATGTTGGTTCACTGGTATAACAAACAATTGCTAATTGCTAACACATTTTGTATTAAGGTAAAACAATGATACGTCTGTTTATACAATTGAAAATATGTCCCTAAAGGATAAAAAGAGATTACTAATATCAGCTGCTTGGTCAGGTCAGTGATGACCTCTTCCTCCCACTCCTCAGAGGTCTGATCATTTCACAGCTGACCCTGCTAGGGAAGTACTTGGAGACAGGAAGATGAGGGATAAACAGTGGATCTTTCCCATTGTTTAGTTTTTTCCAGTGTCAGCACTTTCCAATTTATTATATAATGTGGCACAATGGTTAGGGGAAGCTCAATGAATGAAGCCACCCCCCCTGGCCAGGAACCATAGCAACCATTCACAAGAGTGATTTTATGACAGGCGGTCCTGGTAAGGAACACAGCACTAATAAGCCACCACCAACCGGAAGCCTTTAGGAAAGGTCAAAAGCAGACACCACGTGTCCGACCACCTCCCAGAGTCCTTGCTGGCATCCGTCTGGACTGAGCAATGCATGCACCACCAGGAAGGACCCTGAATCATAAGGATTGGCCAAAGACAACCCAGAAGCTAATCTCATCACCATAAAACTGGAGATTGCAAGCCATGCGGCAGAGCAGCTCTCCTGGGTTCCTCAGCTGGGAGCCCCTTCCTAATAAAGCCTTTTGCTTTGTCAGCACGTGTGTCTCCTCAGACAGTTCACTGCCAAGTGTTAGGCAAGAGCCCATTCTCGGCCATGGAAGGGGCCCTCCTTCCTGCAACACAGTGCTGGTTCAAGCATGAGGTCAGCACTCCCCTAACTCCCGCCGAATCTGGGGCTAGGGGAGAGACAGATAGTAGAAGGTGACTGGTGAAGAGCGAACAAATGATACCATAAGATAGTCAAGTGGAGATGTTTTTAAAATTAACAATGGTTTCCTCTTAAGTGATGAAAAAGGTAAGTTTTGGGTTAAGATATAAAGTTTCAAATTCTCACTGATAGACCTCAAATATTATGAGAACCAGAAGGCAGACAAAGAAGACGGAATGCCAAAGAATTGATGTCTTAGAACTGTGGTGCTGGAGACTCCTGAAGTTCCTTTGGACAGCAAGGAGATCAAACCAATCAATCTTAAGGGAGATCAACCCTGAATATTCACTGGAAGGACTGATGCTAAAGCTGAAGCATTTTTGGTATTTTTGGTAATCTGATGTGAACAGATGACTCATTGGAAAAGTCCCTGATGCTAGGAAAGATTGAGGGCAGAAGGAGAAGAGGATATCAGAGGATGAGATGGCTGGACGGCATCACTGATGTGATGAACATGAACTTGGGCAGACTCCAGGAGATGGTGAGGGACAGGAGGCCTGACGAGCTACAGTCCACGGGGTCTCCAAGAATTGGACACAACTGGGTGACCGAAAAACAACAACAACTGTGAGATCCAGAAAGGATAAGCCTCATCTATCTTGGCTTCTGGTGTATATTCAGGGCCTAGCAGACAGTAAGGGCTCAGTAAACAAGTGTTGAATGAGTGAATATTAAGTACTGATGATTCAGTAGCCTTCTGAAAATGAGTCTACAGCCTTTAGCAAATTAAATCTAAATAGGTCTAATACTAATGGAGAGTGACTTTAAGGGCAGAGGACTTTATTCTAGAATCTTTTTTATACTTGACAAAAACAGCACTCACCATTCTCTGGCTTCACACTAAGTCATCCTGAAAAATCTACCCAGGTCCAATTGTTTTCTGTTAAAAGTTCATAGCGTGGAACTGTCTACACCAAATTATTATTTGTATAGTTGTTACTGGTAAAATCCAAAGAGCATTGCTTAACTCTCTACATTCCTCTGTCAGTACAGATATAATCTAAGGCAAATGAAATCATACTCTATAAAATAATGCAGATCTTCAGGCTAAGTTGAACAGAATAAAATATTATAATAAATATGTGAATAAAAATTGTAAAAAGTTATTTGAGGTAACTATAAAAATTGTTTTTAAATGATTTAAAATAGAGACTTTATTTTAATTTATTAAAGAGACTTCCCTGATGGTCCTGCCTGCCAGTGCAGGGGACACGCGTTCGATCCCTGGTCCAGGAAGGTTCCACATGCCATGGGCAACTAAGTCCATGTGCCACAACTACCAAAGCTTCTGCACCCTAAAGCCCGTGCTCTGCAACAGAAGAAGCCACTACAATGAGAAGTCCATGCACCACAAGTGGAGAGCAGGCCCCACTCACTGCAATAAAGAAAAGCTCAGGGCAGCAATAAAGACTCAGCACAGCCGTAAATAGATAAATAAAAGAGCACTCTGAAATTGAGCCAGTGTTTTCCTCTTTTAGCTTATCAAGACAATGGTCTATCCTCTAGGTAATTTTGCAGTCTTTTGTAGCTTAAGATATTTGTCTAATCCAAATCATGGCATTCTTTAACATTAAAGTTGTGAAGCTGCTATCAAGTATTCTGAGTATAAGTTCCTCCTACATGTTAAAGACATACACTGTAAGTAACCACAGTCCCACAAAATCCAGAAATGGAAGCTCTTCCTTTAATCCATATCCTATGCCATTGTGTTATAAACATACCAAATATACATGTGATGTAGACTTGGTATACTGTGTCAAACCTAAATTTAGTGACAATGGTATAAAATTAGAAGCTACAGCTGTAATGATTAATGTTTCCAAGTTCAAACTGTTTGCATAAGAATGATCATCAAAAGTGTCAGCACTGACTTTAAGTAAATTGTGTTAAGATGATAATCATTTCATACACACATCATGATTTTTTTATACTAATACACTCTCACTTTCAGCAGAGAGTTTTTGCTATGGTGACCAATAGGTAAGAGTTATCAGAAACAAAGGGAACTAAAAAAATCCAGCCTGTACCCCTAAATCTTATTCCAAATCCCTCAATACTCAGTTTAGTTCAGTCGCTCAGTCGTGTTCGACTCTTTGCGGGCAGAAGAAGAGGATATGAATCGCAGCACACCAGGCCTCCCTGTCCATCACCATCTCCCGGAGTTCACTCAGACTCATGTCCATCGAGTCCATGATGCCATCCAGCCATCTCATCCTCTCTCGTCCCCTTCTCCTCCTGCCCCCAATCCCTCCCAGCATCAGAGTCTTTTCCAATGAGTCAACTCTTCTCATGAGGGGGCCAAAGTACTGGAGTTTCAGCTTTAGCATCATTCCTTCCAAAGAAATCCCAGGGCTGATCTCCTTCAGAACGCACTGGTTGGATCTCCTTGCAGTCCAAGGGACTCTCAAGAGTCTTCTCCAACACCACAGTTCAAAAGCATCAATTCTTCGGCACTCAGCCTTCTTCACAGTCCAACTCCTACATCCATACATGACCACAGGAATAACCATAGCCTTGACTAGATGGACCTTAGTCGGCAAAGTAATGTCTCTGCTTTTGAATATGCTATCTAGTCTGGTCATAACTTTTCTTCCAAGGAGTAAGTGTCTTTTACTTTCATAGCTGCAATCACCATCTGCAGTGATTTTAGAGCCCCCCAAAATAAAGTCTGACACTGTTTCCGTTGTTTCCCCATCTATTTGCCATGAAGTGATGGGACCGGATGCCATGATCTTCGTTTTCTGGATGTTGAGCTTTAAGCCAACTTTTTCACTCTCCACTTTCACTTTCATCAAGAGGCTTTTTAGTTCCTCTTCACTTTCTGCCATAAGGGTGGTGTCATCTGCATATCTGAGGTTATTGATATTTCTCCCAGCAATCTTGATTCCAGCTTGTGTTTCTTCCAGTCCAGCATTTCTCATGATGCACTCTGCATATAAGTTAAATAAGCAGAGTGACGATATACAGCCTTGACGTACTCCTTTTCCTATTTGGAACCAATCTGTTGTTCCATGTCCAGTTCTAACTGTTGCTTCCTGACCTGCACATAGATTTCTCAAGAGGCAGGTCAGGTGGTCTGGTATTCCCATCTCTTTCAGAATTTTCCACAGTTTATTGTGATCCACACAGTCAAAGGCTTTGGTATAGTCAGTAAAGCAGAAATGGATGTTTTTCTGGAACTCTCTTGCTTTTTCCATGATCCAGCAGATGTTGGCAATTTGATCTCTGGTTCCTCTCCCTCAGTACTAGCTAGTCATAAATCTACATCAGTGTCAGTTTTACAGAGACCACGCTGGATAGTAAGCAAAAGGCTATATGGTCAAGTCATTCTCTCCTAAGTTCATGGCAAAGTGCATAATAAAGCAAAAATTATTTATGTATTTTAAGGAAGAGGCACGCTCTTGAGTCAATGAGTGTGGTCAAAGTATGACTGATGTCCAAGAGTTGGAGGATCTTGGGCCAAAACTTGTCCAGAAAAGGCTGACAGAGCCAGAGGAGAGAGAGGAAGCATCTGGGGACTGCTAAATGATTAAGAGCTACATACAGCAGCTTGCCTGCCACGTGTCAGAGGACAGCTTGATTTGATGGGGCACACATTGTTAGGTCAGTTCCTTGCTTCCATCTGTGCAGGCCTGCAGAGTTCATTTCCTTCGGCCATTGACTAGTCAAAGGATCCTAAGTGTAACAGGAAATTAGCAATTTGATTTCACTATTGTGTACCTGTGAAAACCTGCTTTCTAATCCCTTAAGCACGTGGTGCCTCCACCTTATTAAGATATGTTTTCAGGGACTTCCCTGGTGGCCCAGTGGTTAAGAATCCTCCTGCCAATACAGGGAACACAGGTTCAATCCCTGGTCTTTGAAGATTTCACAGGTCACAGGGCAAAGAAGCCCGTTTGACACACGACTGAGTTTGTGCACCAAACTACCTGAATCACTCAGGCTCTAGACCCCGTGCTCTGCAACAAGGGAGTAGCCTCTGTTGGCCCCAACTAGAGAAAGGCTTCACATAGCAAAGAAGACCCAGGGCAGCAAAAAAAAGAAAGCTCTCATATCCTTCATGGACACAAACTGCTAACACAAAATAGGTGACTAATAAAAATTTTTGTTTTCCTCCCTCTTTCCCATAATTGCTTATGAAAAGGTACTCTTACTTTTTTTAGAGAATTTTCATTTTCACAGATACCAAATACTGGAATCAAAAGGATGAGGCAAGAGAGGAATTTTTGGCATTACTTTTTATGGCTACTTCATGTATATGCGAATCTCTCAGATTAGCTAAAATTTCATCAGCATTTGTGAGGCAAGGCACTCTAAAAATGCTTGAGATGGAGCGTGCAATTTATCTTGACAACCCTATGAGGTAGTGTATTAGTCCATTTGGGCTGCCATAAAAAAATCGACTGGATGACTTAAACAACAACATTTCTTTCTCACAGTTCTGGAGGCTAGAAAATCCAAGGTCAAGGAGCTGCCAGATCTGATATCTGCTAAGAACTGGCTTCCTGGTTCATGGAACAGCCATCTCTTCTCTGTGTCCTCATATGATGGAAGGAGCAGGAGAGCTCTCTGGGGAATCTTTTACAAGGGTGCTAGACCCACTCAGGAGAGCTCCACCTGCATGACCTTATTACTTCCCAAAAGATCCCATCTCCAAATACCATCACGTTGGGAATTTGGTTTCAACACATGGATTTTGGGTGGACACAAACATTCAGCCTATAGCAGGTAGACACTAACATTATCTTCACTTTATACACTGAGGAAAGTAGGCTTTTTGGAATTTGAGAAGTTTCCTAAGACAGGCCAGGGCCTACCTAAGCCATCTACCCCAGGGCCTTAATTAAGCCTTTGCTATATCCTGGGCAGGCCCTCAATGTGAATGAAAGAGCTACACCAGTTCATTGAGCTTAACACATTTATTCTTTCCAGGGACTTTGATGCTGGTTTTGGACTCTCCGTGTATGTTGTAATGATATGCAGAATAATGACCACCCCCTCCAAAATGTTCTTGTCCTAATACCCAGAACTTCTAATTATGTCCCTTTACATGGCAAAAGAGATGTTTTTAAGTTTATGGACCTTAAAATAGACAGATTATCCTAGATTATGTGGCTAGGATCAATATAATCACATGACCCTCAAAATGGAAGTGGGAGGCAGATGTGTCTGAGAGATGAGATGGAAGAAAAAGGAAGAGAAATTTAAAGTATGAGAGGATTCAACGGACAGCTGCTGGCTTTGAAGATGAGGAAGGAAATGGCAACCTCAGTCCTACAACCACAAGACTCTACACGTTGCCAAAAATCCAAAATGAATCAAAAATAAAATCTTCCTCTGAGCTTACAAAAACGAAAGTAACCTTGCTGAGGACATGTTGATTTTAGCCCAGTGAAGCTTCTGTCAGATTTCTGACACAGAGAACTATGAGACAATAAAGTTGTGCTGTTTTAAGTCATCATGTTTGTGGTAATTTGTCACGGCAGCCAAAGGAAATTAATACAACTGCTCAATTCCTTCATTCAAGTTAAGTGCATTTTCCTGATGCACTTAAGAGAAGTGCACAAAAGTATATTTTTCTCATCCTTCTCCTACATGGAAAGAAAAGTGAAAAAATGCACACCACCCTGCAGGCTATGAGGTAAATCTGGATTGCTCTCTGTGGTTGGAAACAGACCCCAGGGTCAGTGGACAATCTCAGTAAGGAATCCAAATGCCATGGTTTGTCCAGAACTGGACTAACTGGTCTTGAACATAGAGAAACAACTTACCAGTGACTTATTTTCCATTTGTCTCCTGTGCAGGCATTATGAGAGAACTGGAAGGGTGAAATGGACTGCACATTTTATACCTGGTGAAAATCTCTAGATTTATATGCAGTACCAATGACACATGATATTCAATTTCAGACTACAAATGTTTTGATGAACAAAAGGATATGCCTAGGTTGACTTATTTTCACTTGTGAGAAGTTATTTTCTAGAATTCAACTTCTTGTATATTGTCACTCTGCTTATTTAATGCATATGCAGAGTACATTATGTGAAATGCTAGACTGGATGAAATACAAGTTGGAATCAAGATTTCCAGGAGAAATATCAATAACCTCAGATACGCAGATGACACCACCCTTATGGCAGAAAGTGAAGAGGAACTAAAGAGCCTCTTGATGAAAGTGAAAGAGGAGAGTGAAAAAGTTGGCTTAAAACTCAACATTCAGAAAACTAAGATGATGGCATCCAGTCCCATCACTCCATGGCAAATAGATGGATAAACAATGGAAACAGTGAGAGATTTTATGTTTTGGGGCTCCAAAATCACTGCAGATGGTGACTGCAGCCATGAAATTAAAAGATGCTTGCTTCTTGGAAGAAAAGCTATGACCAACCCAGACAGCATATTAAACAGCAGAGACATTACTTTGCCAACAAAGGTCTGTCTAGTCAAAGCTACGGTTTTTCCAGTAGTCATGTATGAATGTGAAAGTTGGACTATAAAGAAAGCTGAGCGCCAAAGAGTTGATGCTTTTGAACTGTGGTGCTGGAGAAGACTCTTGAGAGTCCCTTGGACTGCAAGAAGATCCAACCAGTCCATCCTATAGGAAACCAGTCTTGAATATTCATTGGAAGGACTGATGCTGAAGCTGAAGCTCCAATACTTTGGCTACCTGATGTGAAGGATCGACACATTGGAAAAGACCCTGATGCTGGGAAAGATTGAAGGCAGGAGGAGAAGGGGATGACAGAGGATGAGATGGTTGGATGGCATTACCGACTCAAGTTTGAGCAAACTCCAGGAGTTGGTGATGCACAGGGAAGCCTGGCATGTTGCAGTCTGTGGGGTTGCAAAGAGTCGGACATGACTGAGAGACTGAACTGACTGAATTTTTTGTTTGATAAATGGGAACACATAATACAATGCTTTGTCCATACTTTCAGTAGAAAATGTTGAAGAGTAAGACAAATGAAGCAAATAAAATGTAATTCAAATGTATTCAATGAAGCACAATAATCTTCACATTTTATTTCTTTCAATAATCTTTCTTAAATTCTATTAAGCCTCTGCATTTTCCTCCTGTCATCTGGAAAGTCTGTCCCTCAGGTTTTGTTTCCTTTGTCTTTTGCTCTTTTTATGTTGATGATGTCACCACTAACCTCCTCCAGCAGAGGGATGGGGGTTGTGTGCCAACAGGGCTGTGTCCACAGGGTCGGAGGGTCTCCTGACTGAGAAGACTAGCCACTGCCAGGTGGCAGGATCCAGTAACATGCAGGGTTCCCCCTCCATATTTGGGGTGGAGGGAGGGTAACAAAGAGATTACGAGGCGAACTATGCACTACAACTTCTTCCTGACATATATGAGAGGTTTAACAAAAATGTCGTAATAACTTCAAGCAGTTAGGAAGTTATCTTAACCTGAAGACACAGCTTGTGGAGAACTCAAGTGGCCTGATCATGGGTCTCTGGCAGAATTCTGTTCTCTAGCTCAGAAAAGGGTGGAGTAACATCATTTGCATCATCCCAGGTTAGCCTGACTTCCTTCTTAGGAACTGCCAAAGTCAACCTGCTTCAGGCCAGCCTGCTCCATGGCCTTCCAGACAGAGACCTGGTCTGTCTGGTTCTCAGGTCTGACAGCATTGGGCACCCATGATATTTTCCATGAATAAGAGTAGGTGAATGGTCTGAGACCTAAGGCTGAGTTCTTATCTTCTGCATCTCTTTTCTTATCTCTGAAAGAGTCTAAGCTTTGTAGTGATGACTGAAAGAGCTAAGGGTCCCACATTTCGTAACTTGACTGTAATTTCCCAAAGGCAAGAACTATGTACTCCTTTATCTCAATTTTAGCATCTGGTTATGTTTTTCCTTCTTTCTTTCTTAAATTACTTAAGAAGGACTATCAGTGGTCCAGTGGTCAAGACTCCATACTTCCCCTGCAGGGGGTATGGGTTTGATCCCTGGTCAGGAAACTAAAGATCCTGCATGCCATGTGGTGCAGCCAAAAAATATTTATATATATTTATAAAATATTTATATATATTTAAGAAACACTTATTTTGCTTCAGGAACTCTTTCCAAAACTCTAGAAATAGCAACAGATTCAATCATCATGACAACCCTATGAAATAGGTTCTAATGTCACCCCTTGCTAAGTTGCTAAGTCACTTCAGTCGTGTCCGACTCTGTGCGACCCCATGGGCTGCAGCCTACCAGGCTCCTCCATCCATGGGATTTTCCAGGCAAGAGTACTGGAGTGGGGTGCCATTGCCTTCTCCAAATGTCACCCCTAGAGGCACTGAAATTTTATGTAACTTGCCCAAAGTCACACAGCTGAATGGTACACTGGGATTTTAGCCATATAGGCCGCGTCCAGAGGCTGTGCTACACACACACACACACACACACACACACACACACACACACACTATGTCTTGCTATGCTGTCTCATCTAACCTCACAGAAAATTGGGAAGGGAGCAATATTTATATAAAAGAATTCTAAATGAATAGTTTGCTTTCAGATACTTATAGCTGATATGCTATAAATGTTGACACAATATGAAAAGTTGAGATAAAAATATAGGTTGATTTGAATACTTAAAGGACATTGCTCCTTGGCTTAAAAAATAATAATACTATCAAAATGTGAATCATTTGAAGTTCTCAAAAACTTGATTTCCAGACAAATGAGTAATTACTGTATTCACTTAGGAGATTAAATTCACAACTGGCTAAAAACTTAAGAATTCAGTTATTCTGGTAGCCAGTTGTATCAGTTAGAGCTGCTGTAACAAAGTCCCAGAAACTGCCTGTCTTCAATAAAAGACGTGTATTGTCTCACAGTTCTGGAGATGGCCAGGATCAGGTGTTGGTAGAGCTGGTTTCCTTCGAGATCTATGAGGTCTCTCTTTGTGGCAGGCTGGCTTCTCCCCACGTGTCTTCATCTTGTCTTTCCTCTGTCCATGTCTGTCTCTATCTCATCCAAATTTCCTCTTTTTATAAGTACACCAGTCATACTGGATTAGAGCTCACCCAGATAAGCTCATCTTAATTTACTACCTCTATAAAGATCCTACCTCCAAATGAGGAGATTATCAATCCATCTTATCTTTTTTGAAGACACTATCTGACCCATATCAGCAGTACATAGGATGAATCACAAGCTGGAATCAAGGCAGAAATATCAACAACCTCAGACATGCAGATGATACGGTCACTCCAAATCTTTGTTGTGATGAGACAAAAACCAAGGAACATACACTCGCGGGACAATACCACTCTAATAATGGCAGAAAATGAGAAACTAAAGAGTCTCTTAATGAGGGTGAAAGAGGAGAGTGATAAAGCTGGCTTAAAACTCAAAAAACTAAGATTATGGCATCCGGTCCCATCACTTTATGGCAAATAAAAGGGGAAGAAATGGAAGTAGCAACAGAATTTATTTTCTTGAGCTCCAAATCACTTCTGATGGTGACTGCAGCCATGAAATTAAAGGATGCTTGTTCCTTGGAAGAAAAACTGACAAACCTAGACAGTGCCTTAAAAAGCAAGGACATCACTTTGCTGACAAAGGTCTACATAGTCAAAGCTATGGTTTTTCCAGTAGTCATGTACTGTTACGAGAATTGGTCCATAAAGAAAGCTGAGGGCTGAAGAATTGATGTTCTATAATTGGGGTGCTGGGGAAGACTCTTGAGAGTCCCTTGCACTGCAAGGAGATCAAACCAGGCAATGCTAAAGGAAATCAACCCTGAATATTCATTGGAAGGACTGATGCTGAAGCTTCAATACTTTGGCCACCTGATGCAAAGAGCTGACTCATTAGAAAAGACCCTGATGCTAGGAAAGATCTATGGCAAAAGGAGAAGAGGGCAGCAGAGGATGAGATGATTAGATGGCATCACTGACTCAATGGACACGAGTTTGAGCAAAGTCTAGGAGATAGCAAAGGACAGGGAAGCCTGGTGTGCTACAGTTCATGGAGTCCCAGAGTCAGACACACTTTAAGGACTGAACGAGTACAGCAGCAGTACATTGAGAGGTAAGAGTCCTGTCTGAATTCTAGCTCTGACATTTATCAATTTTGAGACTTTGGTATGCCTTATTTCCCTCCTTTAAATGAGGATAAAATAGTATCTACCCCATGCTGTCACAAGAATTATGTGAATCCGTGCATGAAACACTTAGAATACTTACTAGCACAATGCATGTTAGATATTCATTAATTCAACACATTGTTACTGAATACCTATTAAGTATCAGGCACTATTCTAGGTGTCTGAGATACAGACATAAAGAAAACAGCCAAAAACACCCGCTTTTGTGGATCTCATAATTGAGTGAGGAAAGAAAAAAAATACAAAAAGTAGAACATATAGAATGTCAGAGAGTAGTCAGTGTTGTAGAACAAAAAAACAAAAGCAAGACACAGGTTAGAGAGTGTTAGGCTTGCAATTCTGGATCAGAGGAGACCTTACAGATTTGAGCAAGGACCTGATGAATACGAGAAGACAGTTAATAAGTGCTTATCTGGAGGCTTTAGATAGAGAAGGGCTTCCCCACTTCAGCACTACTGACATTTGGGACTGGAGTTTTCTTTTTTGGAGGCCTGACCTGTGCATTGCAGGATGTTTAGCGGTGTTTGAGCAAACTCCAGGAGTTGGTGATGCACAGGGAAGCCTGGCATGTTGCAGTCTGTGGGGTTGCAAAGAGTCGGACATGACTGAGAGACTGAACTGACTGAATTTTTTGTTTGATAAATGGGAACACATAATACAATGCTTTGTCCATACTTTCAGTAGAAAATGTTGAAGAGTAAGACAAATGAAGCAAATAAAATGTAATTCAAATGTATTCAATGAAGCACAATAATCTTCACATTTTATTTCTTTCAATAATCTTTCTTAAATTCTATTAAGCCTCTGCATTTTCCTCCTGTCATCTGGAAAGTCTGTCCCTCAGGTTTTGTTTCCTTTGTCTTTTGCTCTTTTTATGTTGATGATGTCACCACTAACCTCCTCCAGCAGAGGGATGGGGGTTGTGTGCCAACAGGGCTGTGTCCACAGGGTCGGAGGGTCTCCTGACTGAGAAGACTAGCCACTGCCAGGTGGCAGGATCCAGTAACATGCAGGGTTCCCCCTCCATATTTGGGGTGGAGGGAGGGTAACAAAGAGATTACGAGGCGAACTATGCACTACAACTTCTTCCTGACATATATGAGAGGTTTAACAAAAATGTCGTAATAACTTCAAGCAGTTAGGAAGTTATCTTAACCTGAAGACACAGCTTGTGGAGAACTCAAGTGGCCTGATCATGGGTCTCTGGCAGAATTCTGTTCTCTAGCTCAGAAAAGGGTGGAGTAACATCATTTGCATCATCCCAGGTTAGCCTGACTTCCTTCTTAGGAACTGCCAAAGTCAACCTGCTTCAGGCCAGCCTGCTCCATGGCCTTCCAGACAGAGACCTGGTCTGTCTGGTTCTCAGGTCTGACAGCATTGGGCACCCATGATATTTTCCATGAATAAGAGTAGGTGAATGGTCTGAGACCTAAGGCTGAGTTCTTATCTTCTGCATCTCTTTTCTTATCTCTGAAAGAGTCTAAGCTTTGTAGTGATGACTGAAAGAGCTAAGGGTCCCACATTTCGTAACTTGACTGTAATTTCCCAAAGGCAAGAACTATGTACTCCTTTATCTCAATTTTAGCATCTGGTTATGTTTTTCCTTCTTTCTTTCTTAAATTACTTAAGAAGGACTATCAGTGGTCCAGTGGTCAAGACTCCATACTTCCCCTGCAGGGGGTATGGGTTTGATCCCTGGTCAGGAAACTAAAGATCCTGCATGCCATGTGGTGCAGCCAAAAAATATTTATATATATTTATAAAATATTTATATATATTTAAGAAACACTTATTTTGCTTCAGGAACTCTTTCCAAAACTCTAGAAATAGCAACAGATTCAATCATCATGACAACCCTATGAAATAGGTTCTAATGTCACCCCTTGCTAAGTTGCTAAGTCACTTCAGTCGTGTCCGACTCTGTGCGACCCCATGGGCTGCAGCCTACCAGGCTCCTCCATCCATGGGATTTTCCAGGCAAGAGTACTGGAGTGGGGTGCCATTGCCTTCTCCAAATGTCACCCCTAGAGGCACTGAAATTTTATGTAACTTGCCCAAAGTCACACAGCTGAATGGTACACTGGGATTTTAGCCATATAGGCCGCGTCCAGAGGCTGTGCTACACACACACACACACACACACACACACACACACACACACACTATGTCTTGCTATGCTGTCTCATCTAACCTCACAGAAAATTGGGAAGGGAGCAATATTTATATAAAAGAATTCTAAATGAATAGTTTGCTTTCAGATACTTATAGCTGATATGCTATAAATGTTGACACAATATGAAAAGTTGAGATAAAAATATAGGTTGATTTGAATACTTAAAGGACATTGCTCCTTGGCTTAAAAAATAATAATACTATCAAAATGTGAATCATTTGAAGTTCTCAAAAACTTGATTTCCAGACAAATGAGTAATTACTGTATTCACTTAGGAGATTAAATTCACAACTGGCTAAAAACTTAAGAATTCAGTTATTCTGGTAGCCAGTTGTATCAGTTAGAGCTGCTGTAACAAAGTCCCAGAAACTGCCTGTCTTCAATAAAAGACGTGTATTGTCTCACAGTTCTGGAGATGGCCAGGATCAGGTGTTGGTAGAGCTGGTTTCCTTCGAGATCTATGAGGTCTCTCTTTGTGGCAGGCTGGCTTCTCCCCACGTGTCTTCATCTTGTCTTTCCTCTGTCCATGTCTGTCTCTATCTCATCCAAATTTCCTCTTTTTATAAGTACACCAGTCATACTGGATTAGAGCTCACCCAGATAAGCTCATCTTAATTTACTACCTCTATAAAGATCCTACCTCCAAATGAGGAGATTATCAATCCATCTTATCTTTTTTGAAGACACTATCTGACCCATATCAGCAGTACATAGGATGAATCACAAGCTGGAATCAAGGCAGAAATATCAACAACCTCAGACATGCAGATGATACGGTCACTCCAAATCTTTGTTGTGATGAGACAAAAACCAAGGAACATACACTCGCGGGACAATACCACTCTAATAATGGCAGAAAATGAGAAACTAAAGAGTCTCTTAATGAGGGTGAAAGAGGAGAGTGATAAAGCTGGCTTAAAACTCAAAAAACTAAGATTATGGCATCCGGTCCCATCACTTTATGGCAAATAAAAGGGGAAGAAATGGAAGTAGCAACAGAATTTATTTTCTTGAGCTCCAAATCACTTCTGATGGTGACTGCAGCCATGAAATTAAAGGATGCTTGTTCCTTGGAAGAAAAACTGACAAACCTAGACAGTGCCTTAAAAAGCAAGGACATCACTTTGCTGACAAAGGTCTACATAGTCAAAGCTATGGTTTTTCCAGTAGTCATGTACTGTTACGAGAATTGGTCCATAAAGAAAGCTGAGGGCTGAAGAATTGATGTTCTATAATTGGGGTGCTGGGGAAGACTCTTGAGAGTCCCTTGCACTGCAAGGAGATCAAACCAGGCAATGCTAAAGGAAATCAACCCTGAATATTCATTGGAAGGACTGATGCTGAAGCTTCAATACTTTGGCCACCTGATGCAAAGAGCTGACTCATTAGAAAAGACCCTGATGCTAGGAAAGATCTATGGCAAAAGGAGAAGAGGGCAGCAGAGGATGAGATGATTAGATGGCATCACTGACTCAATGGACACGAGTTTGAGCAAAGTCTAGGAGATAGCAAAGGACAGGGAAGCCTGGTGTGCTACAGTTCATGGAGTCCCAGAGTCAGACACACTTTAAGGACTGAACGAGTACAGCAGCAGTACATTGAGAGGTAAGAGTCCTGTCTGAATTCTAGCTCTGACATTTATCAATTTTGAGACTTTGGTATGCCTTATTTCCCTCCTTTAAATGAGGATAAAATAGTATCTACCCCATGCTGTCACAAGAATTATGTGAATCCGTGCATGAAACACTTAGAATACTTACTAGCACAATGCATGTTAGATATTCATTAATTCAACACATTGTTACTGAATACCTATTAAGTATCAGGCACTATTCTAGGTGTCTGAGATACAGACATAAAGAAAACAGCCAAAAACACCCGCTTTTGTGGATCTCATAATTGAGTGAGGAAAGAAAAAAAATACAAAAAGTAGAACATATAGAATGTCAGAGAGTAGTCAGTGTTGTAGAACAAAAAAACAAAAGCAAGACACAGGTTAGAGAGTGTTAGGCTTGCAATTCTGGATCAGAGGAGACCTTACAGATTTGAGCAAGGACCTGATGAATACGAGAAGACAGTTAATAAGTGCTTATCTGGAGGCTTTAGATAGAGAAGGGCTTCCCCACTTCAGCACTACTGACATTTGGGACTGGAGTTTTCTTTTTTGGAGGCCTGACCTGTGCATTGCAGGATGTTTAGCGGTATCCCTGCTAGATGCTATTTGCAATTGAGTAGCATCTGCCACCCTAGTTGTGACCACCTGTCTTACAAGTAAAGATGTCTCCAGACATTGTCACATGTCCTGGGGGAACAGAATCACTGCTGGTTGAGGACCACTGAGGTAGAAGGAAAGTGAGAGCCCCGGGGCGGGAGTGTGCTCAGCTTGTTTGAGGCACAGCTAGAGATGAGATCAGAAGGGAGAAGGATGAACCACACACCATACTACCTGTAACTTTGAGGCCATTCTTTCCATCAGCGGAAACTACTGGAGGGTTAAGAGCAAAAAGACAGCACAACTTGACCCACAATTTCAGTTCAGTTCAGTCGCTCAGTCGTGTCCGACTCTTTGCGACCCCATGAACTGCAGCAGCCTCCCCGTCCGTCACCAACTCCCGGAGTTGACTCAGACTCACGTCCATCGAGTCAGTGATGCCATCCAGCCATCTCATCCTCTGTCGCCCCCTTCTCCTCCTGCCCCCAATCCCTCCCAGCATCAGAGTCTTTTCCAATGAGTCAACTAGAGAGACCCAATTAGCTGCCACACTGAGAATTGTCCATAGGTAGAAAGACAGAAATGGACACCTCAGCAGGGTGATAATCACAGTAATCCTATTATATATTTACTTTTTGTTTGTTTAATTTGGTCACTGATTTGGCTGGGTAGTGATGGGACTAGTGAGAGAACTGAGCTAAGATCTGGGGAAGAAAAGAGAAAGGAGAATTAGCATAAAAGGAAAAGCCTAAGAGTGGGCAAGGTAACTTTTCGTGGAAGTGGAAGGCAGTACTGTAAAGTCAGTTTGAAAGAGGGTGAAGAGAGAATGTTGGGAGCTGGTGAATGCTATCCTAAGGAATCGCAGCTCTGGTCTGTAAGGGATGGGGAGCCTTTGAAGCTTAAGCAACAAGGAAAACTCTGCAGCAGGGTACAGATCACAGGAGTCAGAAAGACTACTTTCAAAGGGAGTTTCCTGAATTAACATGGGCGAGCCATAAAAAGAGCTTATATTTAGGTGGATGAAGAGCAGGAGCCAGACCTTCTGAAGGAAGAAAAGCGAAGTCCTGCCCTAAGACTTGGAGCTATGTTTCTCCAGAGTAATTTTGCTTCTAGGCAAGAACGGGGCTTCCCTGATGGCTCAGGAGTTTAATCCTTGAGTCAGGAAGATCCCTTGGAGTAGGAAATCACAACTCACTCCGGGATTCTTGCCTGGGAAATGTCTGTGGACAGAGGAGCCTGGCGGGCTACAGTCCATAGGGTCGCAAAGAGTCGGACAATGACTGAGCGACTAGACAACCACAAGTCAAGCAAACGTTACTGTCTCTGAGGCTAGAAACACTTCCGTGGTATCGGAGATCAAGCGAATGCCAAGCCCACCATGAAATGGTTTAAGTCGTGCAGTGCTTTTCTGGGAAATGGTGTCCCCAGAGTAGGGTGTCTTGTTTCTTCAAGGGTCTTTTCAAAAAGGCTGTTATCTATAAGTAAGAAAAGCTATGCCGAGTACCCGCCATGGAAGAAAAAGCAAGTCTGCAATCAAACGGTTCTTGGGGGATGGTGGTGCATTTCCATTTTTAAGTGGAAAATGTGTTAGTAGATATAACACAGCAGTGTAGGTCCATCAAACCAGTCCCCCTACTTAGGTGGCAGCAACAAGGCCTCCTGCCTCCACCTTCCTTCTGTCCTTCTGGCCAGCCCGATTTCTGCAGGGGGCTCACCCAGTTAACAGAGGTGGGGCGGAGGGGCGGCCGCCGGCAGGGAGCGGCGGGCGCGGGGCCGCCGCCCAGGGTGTGGCGCCGGGGGCGGCGCCCGGCAGCGCGAGAGGCGGGCGGCGGGCGGGGCGGAGCGGGGCTGCGCAGAGCCGCCGGGGACGCGTCAGTCGCCCGGCCCGCCGCCCCGGCGCAGTCACCCCGCTCTGCGGCCACCGGCACCAGGAACAGCGCCGGGCGGAGCGCGACGGTCCCCGCCATGTCTGCAGCCATGAGGCAGAGGTTCGACCAGTTCCTTCACCAGAAGAACTGCATGACTGACCTCCTGGCCAAGATCGAGGCCAAGACCGGCGTGAACCGGAGCTTCATCGCGCTCGGTGAGCGCGGGGCCGGGCCCGCGGGGTCCTGCCCGCCTGGCCCGGGGGCAGCTGTCTCAGCCGCGGCCGGGCAGGCCCGCGGAGACCGCGCGCTCGGGGACGGATGGGGGCGAGCGGCGGGCACCCTCAGGGACGGGACTGGCCGCCGGGACAGGCCAGAGCCGGGCGGTGCAGGGCGCCCGGGGCGCGGGGCCGGCTGCCGCTGACGTGTCTGCCCCGCGGCCGCGCGCCAAGCGCAGTGGCGGAGCGCAGGGCTGGCGCGGCGCGGCCCCTGCGGGAGGGCGCGCGGGGCCCGAGGCGCAACACCGGGCACCCTCCAGGCTCGGGGCCGGGAAGCGGTGTCCCCGCGGGAGCGGAGGGGCTGCGGGCCGGCCAGGGAATCCCGACTTCTCTGGACCCTCGGGAAAGGAAAGAACGGCTCCTCCAGCTGGTGTGCCCCTTGAGGGGAGGATGGTGGAAGGAAGGGCACACACAGGGGGCCTGCCGGGTATCCTCAGACCCGAGGCAAAGCCCCGCGAAGGCGCAGGCCCTGCCGTGGTGCGGTTTGTTTTTCTCCATCGCCTAGAAGGAGCCCAGCCGTACGCTGTGGGCGGGGGCTGCGGCTGCAATGTGCCACGCGACCCACTCCTGTCCTCGTCTCTCCAGGTGTCATCGGCCTGCTGGCTTTGTACCTGGTGTTCGGTTATGGAGCCTCTCTCCTCTGCAACCTGATAGGATTTGGTTACCCAGCGTACGTCTCGTAAGTGACTCCCCCAGCAACTGTCCCTTCCTCCCCTTCCCCCCCTTCCCCCATCCAGAGTGGTCCTAGTCACATCCCCATTTTCCTGGGGGAGTGGTCAAAGGACCAGAGAGGAGTAACTCACCGCTTAAGGTTACACATTTTAGAGGCTTAACTTGACATCTGATCTGATGACTAGCCAAAATGTATGTTTCATCAGCTTATAGTGGCAGGGTGTGTGCCTTCTAACAGCTGCACAAATGAAAGGTAGAACAAAGTGGACCTTTACTTTTGGGGAGATCTCACCGGGTACAGAGAGTGGATTATTGTTGTATTAGTTGCTAAGTCATGTCTGGTTCTTTGCAACCCCATGGACTGTAATCCGCCACCCTTTTCTGTCTTTGGGGTTCTCCAGGCAAGAATACTAGAGTGGGTTGCCATTTCCTTCTCCAGGGGATCTTCCCCTACCAGGGAGGGAAACCACCTCTCCTTCATTGGCAGGCAAATTCTTTACCATTGAGCCTCCAGGGAAACTCGCACAGAGAGTAGATTCCTTCTCCCTAATAATTATTTAAATGTGCATTTCACCTTATATTTATGTACATAGTAAAACCCCATCAATTAGAGCTTCCTTAATTCAGATTTACTCTACAGTGTGTTGGGCTTCCCTGGTGGCTCAGACGGTAAAGCGCCTGCCTGCAATACAGGAGACCTGGGTTTGATTCCTGGGTCAGGAAGATCCCCTGGAGAAGGAAATGGCGACCCACTCCAGTATTCTTGCCTGGAAAATTCCATGGACTGGTAAGCTACAGTCCATGGGGTCACAAAGAGTTGGACACGACTGAGTGACTTGACTTCTACAGTGTGTTTAATTTAAAAATATTGTCCAATTTCATTTTTTCCCATTCACTGAAATAGGAATTATTCTTCCCCTTAAATGAATTTTGTTTTAGTCTACAGCTGTTCCTGAGAACTCTGATGGGTTTTACTTTTGTTGAGTTGGTCTCTACAACTTTCCTCAAACATAAGGATAAAAATAAAGGAAAAAAATTTCAGCTGGAAGACTAAGACACCAATAATACATGATTACACTTTTGTCTATCATAGA
Source organism: Cephalophus harveyi (assembly GCA_006410635.1). Classification (NCBI taxonomy): domain Eukaryota; kingdom Metazoa; phylum Chordata; class Mammalia; order Artiodactyla; family Bovidae; genus Cephalophus; species Cephalophus harveyi. The sequence goes on along the minus strand of SJYT01058213.1, from coordinate 247,668 downwards.
CCTGGCTAGAATTTAATATGTGGCTAGAAAGTGGAAATGTGTTTTAGGAAAATGTTAGTCCTGACTTGAACAGTGAAATCAAAATTACCTAAGTAGTAGTTACTGAATTAGTCAGGTACAGACACTTAGTGGCTCCAGAAAATCTAGCTACAGATGGGCTGCTACTTGGTTTTGAATTTGGAGATCCTCCCCAGCATTGGAGAAGGAAATGGCAACCCACTCAAGTGTTCTTGCCTAGAGAATCCCGTGGACAGAGGAGCCTGGTGGGCTGCCATCTATGGGGTTGCACAGAGTCAGACACGACTGAAACGACTTAGCAGCAGCAGCCCCAGCATTATCTGCTAAAGTGCCACACATATTGTTTGTGTATGCCAAACGGTGAAGACCGACCAGAAAAACTGGATTGACTTTCAGATCAATGAAAAAGTTATCTCCTGTGCATGCTCAGTTGAGTCCTGCTTTTTGTGACCCCATGGACTGTAGCCCGCCAGCCTCCTCTATCCATGGAATTTTTCCAGGCAAGGATACTGGAAAGGCTTGCCATTTCTTCCTCCAGGGGATCTTCCCAACTCAGGGACCAAATGCTTGTCTCTGAGGAACTCTTTTGTAAGGTTTATAAAAGCTGCTTGAGTTGTTTTAAACTAGCAGAGACTATGGCTCTTTAAAAATACTGCAGAGCTTAAAAAATGTTTTCTCCACATCAGTGCCATTTGATGTATAATCTTGTGAGAACCATAACCTTGTCTGTTGGTGAGATTAGATCATTGGTATAAGCTTTAGAAAAGTAAAAATCTGTTTCTCGGTAGGGTGTATAGACCTGTGTATGTGGAAGTAGATGTGACTAAAGGCAAACAAAGCTTGGACAAGCTTTTCCTTGGCCTACTGGATTAATTCTAGCCATTTTAAAAGTCATATTTTAAAGAAATTTCAAGTGAGTCAATTTCAGTATTATCATTTGTTTAAAGCCATTTTTTAATTCATTTTCTACAGAGTTCATTGAGTATTATTGGCTGTTTTTATTTAGAAAAAGCTAAATGTCCCTGTTTATTGCTAGGAATTCTTTGAAATGGTAGACATGATCATATATCTGAGGTAAGTGGGCTATATATATTTTAGAATTTCTCTATTTGCCAGGGTCCAGCCCCGGTGGATCCAGGGAATTCGAAGGGTGGACAGCGTTGGCGAGGAAAGACTTATTTATTTATTAATATAGGATTAGATTAGGAAGAAATAGTGTAGTAGGAAAATTAAGTAGAGAAAAGAGGCTGAATAACTTGGTTTACAGGGAAGGCCAATAAAGCTCCAGACAAGGAACTTGCACTATATATGTTAGGCCACCGGTGTCCATTTGAATATCAGAGAGTGCCCCGCCTTGGGCTCTCTCTCTTACAGATCTTAGAAGCCAAGACAAGTAAGTAGACATGGTGAGCCGCCCCACTCCAGATGGGAATTCAGCCTGAAGTTAAAGAGGAGACACGGGGGAAACCAGTCCAGCGACTGGTCCCGGCCCCTATTGTCTAGAATCTCCTTTTATACCTTTTTTTGTACATAGAGATCAATGGGTAATACAAAATTATGCAGCGTCAGCAGCCCTGACTCTTATCAAAACCAGGCTTTTCTCTCTGCCTACCTAACTGTATACACAAGTCTTAGGTGATTTACATCATCTTCTAGACAAAAAGGGCCAATTAACATTTTACAGCCTTTTTCCGATAAGGGTTTGTCAACCAGAAGACTTATTTGTGTTGATCTTCCCAAAGTCTGGTGCCACTCTCAGAAAGCACTAAATAAAGTTACATTCTTACATAGCAAGGACACAGGAGGAGTGCAGTGATATATAACAAAGAAAAGTAATTAACTCAAAAGTCTAGTGTTGCTAACATCAAAACTACTATATATCCTTTTCCATATCCTGTTTACATTGATTAACATCCTCCCAGGTGCCTCAAAGATAAAGAATATGGAGGCCTGGCAGCAATCATTGAGTCAACAGTGAAAACCCGTCACCAATATGATTTTTAACTCTTTAGAAAAGGCTCTGTTTCTTTAAGATGCTGTTAAGCTTTGTGCCTCTTGAGATTAGGGGCTGTAAGCAATTCACACGCTGTAAGAGGTCTGGGGAACCTATTAGGCAAGCTAGAGAGTTATCAGAGGGGGTTTAACTGAAACATCCCTTTCAAATGCAGAAGACTAAAGCCCTGAATTGACTTTTTCCCAGAGAATATCAGAAGAGTGGAAAAGCAGAGTACAAAGGCCGGCAGATTCTTATTTTTTTGGGGGGGGGTGGATGCTCAGGAAATTCCAGGGGGAACCCCTGAAACCTGATCACGTCCTTGTGTTTGTCAGGCTTCCTTCCGCATGACCTTGTCACGGGCGGGATTCCTCACGCTGGCCCCCGACATCTATTCATCAAGTAGCCACACTTTATTTTCTTTTCTATCTGAGTACTCTGAGGCAAAGTGACATTTGTAGTACATTTTAACAGGAATGATGAGTATTAGAAATCTAATAAAGGGGTTTTAATGACTTAAATAAAAATTCAGGGAATAATTGATGAGTACCTACATCTATTAGTATTTATTCATAGGATGGTTCCTTTTGGTAGACCCAACTCTTACTTTTAAAATGAACATTGTTGTTCAGTCACTAAATTGGTATGACTCTTTGTGACCCCGTGGACTATAGCACGCCAGGCCTCCTTGTCCTTCACTGTCTTACAGAATTTGCTCAAAGTCATGTTCATTGAGTTGGTGACGCCATCCAACCATCTCATCCTCTGTCACCCCCTTCTCTTCCTGCCTTCAATCTTTCCTGGCTCCAGGGTCTTTTCCAATGAGTCAGCTCTTTGCATCAGGTGGCCAAAGAATTGGAGCTTCAGCATCAGTCCTTCCAGTGAATATTCAGGGTCGATTTCCTTTAGGACTGACTGATTTGATCTTGCTATCCAAGGGACTCTCATTTAAAATGAATACAGGATTGTGTTCATTAAGTGAAAATTGGTCTCTGTGAGTGCTTAGATTTTTCCCTAAAACAGTGCTTTTCAGCCTTGACTGCCCACTGGAAGTATTTGAGGAGCCTTAAAATTACTGATTCCTGGGTCCTGCCCCTGAAGATTATGATGTAATTACTATCAGGTTGCAACCTGGGTTTTGGAATTTTTAAAGGAGTCTCATTTTTAAAGGTCACGCTGAGAAGCCCCAGTATAAAGCAGCAGCGTAGCTTGTGCTTATTATACTTGAAGAGGGGGATTGAAGGGGTGGAAGAATGGCCTGCAGACCCTGGGGAGGGTCTAGAGGCCCACCTGGCCTCTGCTTTGTGAAAGAGATTCAAGGAGACGTGGGATTGTATGCACAATAAAGCATACAGACCCCCAGTTAGGAAATATTTCAGGCAGTCACTGTTCCATTAGCCTAATCAAGTCTTTTCATTGCTTAACCAATGTGACGGTATAATTGTCAGAAAGAAAGTCCTTGAAAATGGTGCGATTAGTAGCACCTAAATCAGCATTACTTAAGATGTGATCTGCCATCACTCTAACTGTTGGGATTCTTGCCAGCCAGAGTGGTTTTTTAAAAAAAATACAGGCTCATCTAGTAATATTAAGCAAACACCAAATGCTCTCCATGCACCTTGGCAGCATCTCAAATACACAGGGACTAAGGCGGACATACTCCCCATTTGTGCACGGATAGACTGCAGAGTAAACTGCAATAAATAGTAAAATAGTGACCGTATCCTCCACAGAGCACCTGCAGGGAGCTGTGGGAGAGGTTAACAGGAGGGACCCTTTGGAGATTACTCATCTGATCTACTATTGGAGTTAAGACTTGATGGATGGGAAGGTGCCAGCGGAGAGCAGATCCTGGAGGAGGAAGCAGTGTGCGCCAGGCCCTGGAGGCGCTAGTGCACTGGGAGCTCTGAGAGGCAAGAGGGGCGAAGGAGGACCAGACAGGGCGGCTGTCAGCCAGGCACGGCTACTGGCTGACACGTCCAGTGTGCAGTTTATTTCGGGTAATTGTGGGGAACTTGCATGTTTTTTGACTGCCTTGGATGGGTTCGAAATAAGAGGTGACGTGAAGATTTACATTCTTAAGGTCATTCTGGCTGCTGTGATCTCTGGAAGGAATTGGTGATCCCGCCAAACTATTGCTAATCCCTTTCTTTCTCACCTTTCCGTGTTCACTCCTGCCGCTTCATCTCCTTGGGCCATCAGATTGTGCTATTTAATGGTCCCTGTTGGGTGGCCAACAATGGTCAAGCTTGGTTGACCAAGAGGCTGCAGGGTGCAGAAATAAAATTTGGAAAAGCTTATCTGTCTTCCCAGCGTTTCTCATGACTCACTACCTTGGGAAATCTGTGGGTGGGGCTGAGGTGCCCCTGGCTTCCTGCCAGGTCTTGGCGGTGTTTGGAGCCAAAGACAGCTAGAGGCCTGACCAGCCCTCCAGGCAGCAGAACCAGCTTGTTATCAGGAGGCCCCTTCCTACTGGTTACTCTTATTTTCTGTGCAGATAATTTCCCTTTGAGAGCAGGACCTTTATCCTCTTCCTCTATGTTTCCAGACTTTTTGGCCACCCTGTGTAGTCAAGTTTGAAATGTCATCCCAGCCTTCTCATTATCAAGAGCTGTTGACAGAAAGACTTCAATCTCCCTACTTCCTTCTATTACTGATAAGAGAAAGCAGACTACTGGATAGTCATAGGAAACTTTATTACCACAGTGGACCTGCCCCTCCCCCATTTTTTGCTGAGATAGAAGTCTCATGCAACCCTTTTAAAGTATACAAATTTAGCAGTTAGTATATTTATAAAGTTTTGCAATCATCACCACTCCCTATTTCTAGAATGGGTTCATCACCCCAAAAGGAAACCCTCTACCTCTTAGCAGTCATCCCTCATTTCTTCTACACTCCAGTCCTCAGCAATCACCAGCCTGCTTTCTGTCTTTATGGATTTGCCTGTTCTGGACATTTCATACAAACCAAATCATATCTTATGTGGCTGTTTGTTTCTGGGGTGGCCCTGCATTTATTAACAAGTCTTTCTGAGAGACCTCTCAGGAGTGTATACTATGCTGAAGCATCACAGTTGGAGCTGAGACCCAAGATAACTTCCTCCCAGTAGTCCTGGAATGTGGTGGCTGTTCTTGACTCTGCTTTTTTATTCAAGTGGAATAGGAGGGAAAGCCTAATGGCCTTGTTTTCTGTTTTTGTCTTTGTCCTGAAGATAAGGGAAAGGAGGAGGGCTTGCTTTCTGTACAACCCAGTAAACTTTTTGTTTGAAATTCTATTAAAACATCTATTACTTTTCCTCTTTTTTATTTCATATTTTTGTTAAGGATCAGGTGGCCATCTTCCTGGGACTATCAGAGTTGGGCCTTAGCGATCAAACGGGTAGTCTGATCATCAACACTTTTCAAAAGATCCAGGGACAGAGACAGTTTAGAAGGTTTTCTAAGGTCACACAGAGGCTAGGCTTGGTCTGGAGCCCTCCGTTAAGTGCACAGGAATGTGAAAGCACATTCAGGCATATTTTAGCACCATGCTTGAGAAGATAATAGATGCTCTGAGTCCAGCACTTTAATGTCTATATTTAATGTTTGGCAACATTTTTCAAATCTCATACCCACTTTGGTGATGTGTCATTTTATCTTCTGTGTGTCCTCACCAGCCTGATTTAAGCTTTTGCCATCAGTACAAGGAGTGTTACTGCTTTTAGCTCTTTGTGGGGCTGTTGAATAACTGTGTGACACTTAATTTAATAAACACTTAAATATCTCTGTTTAAGTGCTTTACAAATATAGCTCATTTAATCCTCATGACAGCCCTGTGATATAAGTATTACAATCATTCCTGTTTTACAGATGAGGAAACAGAAACAGAAGTAATTTGATTATGGTCTCACAACAGTGGATGATTAAACTGATATTTTAGCCTAGGGAGTCTGGCTGCAGAGTCCATGTTTTAAACTTCTGTTATATTGCTTCCCATATGGCTCTTTAAGTGTCCCACAGATGCCAAAACTTTCCAGAGGGATGAAAATTAATTGTTGAAATAACTTTTTCTTTATTCATTTGACACTGTCAATGCAAATACATCAACTTCATGCAGTATGTTTCTCAAGGAACCGCCATTCCAAATCATATCTGCACACACAGTAATTTGCAGTGTTTTATAACTGTGGATTAGAATATATTATTAACAAGTTCTTTCTCTTGTCCGATGTGATGTAGCATTGATTTATGATGGCAGCACTATACATCGTTACATGCAGAGACCTCTCTTTTAACTGTGCACACCCAGATGGCACACTTCATCGGGTCTTCTGAGCAAATGCAGCTTGCCTTCAGTTCTTTGTCAGGAGGCAGCACATCTCAGGGAGGGGAGATGTTTGGGGATTATCTGTATGAAGTCTTATCCTTCTCCATCAGAGGGAAGACAAACTGAAAACCACAGTCACAGAAAACTAACCAATCTAATCACATTGACCACAGCCTTGTCTAACTCAACGAAACTATGAGCCATGCCATGTAGGGCCACCCAAGATGGATGGGTCATGGTGGAGAGTTCTGACAAACTATGGTCCACTGGAGAAGGGAATGGCAGACGACTTCAGTATCTTGCCTTGAGAACCCCAGGAACGGTATGAAAAGGCAAAAAGATAGGACACTGAAAGATGAACTCCCCAGGTTGGTAGGTGCCCAATGTACTACTGGAGATAAGAGGAGAAATAACTCCAGAAAGAATGAAGAGATGGAGCCAAAGCAAAAATAACACCCAGTTGTGGATGTGACTGGTGATAAAAGCAAGGCCCAATGCTGTAAAGAGCAATATTGCATAGGAACCTGGAATGTTAGGTCCATGAATCAAGGCAAATTGGAAGTGGTCAAACAGGAGATGGCAAGAGTGGACATCAACATTTTAGGACTCAGTGAACTAAAATGGACTGGAATGGGTGAATTTAGCTCAGATAGCCATGATATCTACTACTGTGGGCAAGAATCCCTTAGAAGAAATGTCATAGTCAACAAAAGAGTCCAAAATGCAGTACTTGGGTACAGTCTCAAAAACAAAGGCATGATCTCTGTTCATTTCCATGGCAAACCATTCAATATCACGGTAATCCAAATCTATGCCCCAACCAGTAATGCTGAAGAAGCTGAAGTTGAACGGTTCTATGAAGACCTACAAGAAGAAGGTAGGTCTTCATACCTACCACCTATGAAGACCTTCTAGAATTAACACCCCCAAAAAACTGTCCATTTCACTATAAGGGACTGGAATGCAAAAGTAGGAAGTCAAGAAACACCCAGAGGAACAGGCAAATTTGGCCTTGGAGTACGGAATGAAGCAGGGCAAAGGCTAACAGAGTTTTGCCAAGAGAATGCACTGATCATTGCAAACATCCTCTTCCAGCAACACAAGAGAAGACTTTATGCATGGATATCACCAGATGGCCAACACCAAAATTAGATTGATTATATTCTTTGCATCCAAAGATGAAGAAGCTCTGTACTGTCAGCAAAAACAAGACTGGGAGCTGACTGTGGCTCAAATCATGAACTCCTTATTGCCAAATTCAGACTTAAATTGAAGAAAGTAGGGAAAACCACTAGACCATTCAAGTATGACCTAAATCAAATCCCTAATGGTTATACGGTGGAAGTGAGAAATGGATTTAAGGGACTACATCTGATAGACAGAGTGCCTGATGAACTGTGCCTGAGGTTTGTGACATTGTAAAGGAGACAGGGATCAAGACTATACGCAAGAAAAAGAAATGCAAAAAAGCAAAATAGCCGTCTGAGGAGGCTTACAAATAGCTGTGAAAAGAAGAGAAGCAAAAAGCAAAGGAGAAAAGGAAAGATATACCCATTTGAATACAGAGTTCCAAAGAATAGCAAGGAGAGATAAGAAAGCCTTCCTCAGCTATCAGTGCAAAGAAATAGAGGAAAACAATGACTGGGAAAGACTAGAGATCTCTTCAAGAAAATTAGAGATACCAAGGGAACATTTCATGCAAAGATGGGTTCAATAAAGGACACAAATGGTATGGAACTAATAGAGGCAGAAGATATTAAGAAGAGGTGGCAAGAATACACAGAAGAACTGTACAAAAAAGATCTTTATGACCCAGATAATCACGATGGTGTGATCACTCACCTACAGCCAGACATCCTGGAATGTGAAGTCAAGTGGGCCTTAGGAAGCATCTCTATGTACAAAGCTAGTGGAGGTGATGGAATTCCAGTTGAGCTATTTCAAATCCTAAAAGATGATGCTGTGAAAGTGTTGCAGTCAGTATGCCAGCAAATTTGGAAAACTCAGCAGTGGCCACAGGACTGAAAAGGTCAGTTTTCATTTCCTTCCCTAAGAAAGGCAATACCGAAGAATGCTCCAACTACCACACAGTTGCACTCATCTCACATGCTAGTAAAGTAATGCTCAAAATTCCCCAAGTGAGTCTTCAACAGTATGTAAACCATGAACTTTCAGACATTCAAGCTGGATTTAGAAAAGGCAGAGGAACTAGAGATCAAATTGCCAACATCCGCAGGATCATCAAAAAAGCAAGAGAGTTCCAGAAAAACATCTGCTTTATTGACTATGCCAAAGCGTTCGGCTGTGTGGATCACAACAAACTGTGGAAAATTCTGAAAGAGATGGTAATACCAGACCACCTGACATGCCTCTTGAGAAATCTGTATGCAGGTCAGGAAGCAACAGTTAGAACTGGACATGGAACAACAGACTGGTTCCAAATAAGAAAAGGAGTATGTCAAGGCTGTATATTGTCACCCTGCTTATTTAACTTAAATGCAGAGGCAGTGGCACCCCACCTCAGTACTCTTGCCTGGAGGATCCCATGGACAGAGGAGCGTGGTAGGCTGCAGTCCATGGGGTCGCTAGGAGTTGGACACGACTGAGCGACTTCACTTTCACTTTTCACTTTCATGCACTGGAGAAGGAAATGGCAACCCACTCCAGTGTTCTTGCCTGAAGAATCCCAGGGATGGGGGAGCCCGGTGGGCTGCTGTCTGTGGGGTCGCACAGAGTCGGACACGACTGAAGCGACTTAGCAGCAGCAGCAGCAGCAGCAGCAGAGTACATCATGAGAAACACTGGGCTGGATGAAGCACAAGCTGGAAGCAAGATTGCCGGGAGAAATATCAATAACCTCAGATATGTATATGATACCACCCTCATGGTAGAAAGTGAAGAGGAACTAAAGAACCTCTTGATGAATATGAAAGAGGAGAGTGAAAAAGTTGGCTTAAAGCTCAACATTCAGAAAACTAAGATAATGGCATCCGTCCCATCGCTTCATGGGAAATAGATGGGGAAACAGTGGAAACAGTGAAATACTTTATTTTGGGGGGCTCCAAAATCACTGCAGATGGTGACTGTAGCCATGAAATTAAAATACGCTTACTCCTTGGGAGAAAAATTATGACTAACCTAGACAGCATATTAAAAAGCAAAGACATTACTTTGCCAACAAAGGTCTGTCTAGTTGAAACTATGGTTTTTCCAGTGGTCATGTAGGGATGTGAGAGTTGGACTATAAAGAAAGCTGAGCACCAAAGAATTGATGCTTTTGAACTGTGGTGTTGGAGAAGACTCTTGAGAGTCCCTTGGACTGCAAGAAGATCCAACCAGTCCATCCTAAAGGAGAGCAGTCCTGAATATTCATTGGAAGGACTGATGGTGAAGCTGAAACTCCAATCCTTTGGCCACCTCATGGGAAGAGCTGACTCATTTGAACAGACCCTGATGCTGGGCAAGATTGAAGGTGAGAGGAGAAGGGGACAACAGAGGATGAGATGGTTGGATGGCATCACTGACTCAATGGACATGAGTTTGAGTAAACTCTGGGAGTTGTTGATGGACAGGGAGGCTTGGCGTGCTGCAGTCCATGGGGTCGCAAAGAGTTGGACATGACTGAGGGACTGAACTGAATTGAACTGTATGAAGTCAGATTGGAAAAGGGGATGGTGAAGGGGAATACAGTCAGAATAACTACAAGGGTTGTACTACAATCAATCACAAGTGAAAGCTGTAGCATCTTAGCAGACAGTACACAGCAGATACCACGAGGAAAGGTAGGCTAAAAAGGGTTGAAGTCTAGTTAGTTACCGTCTGCAGTGGCAGACTCCTGAACAGAGGTTCGCCACCCAGGGGGGAGTTTAGGAAGGTCGCTGTGGTGTGACTGACAGTTCTGAATCACTTTCTGTCTCACGGGAGCAAGTCTTCTGAACCAGAGCTAGGCTTCCCTAGTGCTGCTGGAGGATGTGTATTTGTGGTTCTCTCATAGACTTATTAGTAAGGGATGTGTTTGTTTTCTTGTGTTTTTTATAGAACTTCCTTTTACATTCATGAGCACTTGGGAGCAGATATATTTTCCACTCAGCTGCTATGTCCCCATTACACCTGCTTTTCTCTCTGCCACTGTGTGTTCCTTGTTAGGAGAGCGCAGGGTGGCGCGTGCCCACACTTTCCTTCTCTGGCCTACTGGGTACTTGGACCAAAAATACAACTGACAGTCCGTAAATGTTGCCTTAAGCACCACTGAGGTCGTAAAATTTATGTTTGTCAGCCGTTTGCTGGTCGTTTTCATTTTGTATTATGGTTAGTATTACTGAGCTATTTTAAGATGAAGGAGTTATAGAGAAAACTAACACTAATAAATTATCCTTATAGCCACCTGTGACTATTTTGTAGATAATTACAGCCAGTATTTTGGTCATGTTTTTGTTTTTTTCCTTTTGCCTGTGTCATAGAGAAAAGAAAGTTTTGAGGAGCAAATAAGTTGACTGATTTGAATGAATTATTCATAATGTGGTTTCTGGGCTCTGAAGCAGTTGAGGAGGGAGACTTCATTCCAGACTCTGTTCTGGAGTGTTCCCTATGAACTTTAATGAACTGTTTTTTTGTTCTCTTCATGAAGGCCCCGGAGATAAGATCTGTTTGTTCTTCTGAACTGCCTTCCTTTTCCCCCTGTCCGAGAGCTTTCTTTTTTTAGGACTTTGAATGAGGACTCCATTTTTCAAGTTAATATCCTTGAATAGTATTTAAAACAAGTATAGGGACTTCTCTGATGGTCCAGAGGCTAAGACTCCACACTCCCAATTCGGGGGGCCCAGATGCATTTCCTAGATAGGGAAGTAGATCCCACAGGCCATAACTAAAAGACCCTGCATGCTATAACTAAAGATTGAAGCTCCCCTGTGCCACACCAAGAGCCAGGACAGCCAGATAGATTAAAAAAAATATTAAAAAATAAAATTAAGCAAATATAAATATTTATTGGGACACTTTAAGATATTTAATGCCTATCAATAATATTACCAAGTAATCAATTTTGAGAATAAATCAGTATAGCAGAAGTTTAAAAATAGTTTCAAAAATTGCTAATGAAATTACTTTTCTAGCAGTTGAAATATAAGCAGGGGCTGCAGAAACCTATGTTGATTTCATACTAACACTCCCTGGTTCCTGGGAGTGGGACTGTCATCTGTCCCTCTCACAAGGCCACTATATATATCCTACAACTTCTGCTGGTGTGGCCAGGTGACCTAGTGAAGGGATTACTTACATGGCAGAGGTAACTCTAGATTGCTCTCTACATCTTGATGTGGCCCTCTTTCATCTGGGAAAGGTCAGTTCCGGTTGTTCCTGCAGAGGTTGTAAGGGTGCGTGTAAGTTAAATTTTCCAATACATACCTGACATAGATATTATATTTACAGAGCCATCAGTTTTATCGGCAGAGGGTTGTCCCAGTAGAATTTGCATCTGCTGGTGATTTCTGTTCGTTTATTGAAGTATAGTTGGTTTACATTGCTATGTTAGTTTCTAGTGTACAGAAGGTGATTCAGTTTTACATATATATTTTTTTTTCCATTATGGATTATTACAAAATACTGAATATAATTCCCTGTGCCATATAGTAGGACCTGGTTGTTTGCATCTGCTATTTTATTGCTTTGGGCATTCATCTTTTAATATTGCCTAGTGGACAGTCTAATGCTTTCTGTTTTGAATTATAAAATGTTAGCTAGAAGAGGTCTTAGAGATCAAGCTGCTGGAACTGTAGCTACCTTTAACATATTTGGAAACTAAGGTGACAAAATCAAGTTTTACGACTTAGTTCACAAGTCTGTTGAGGCAAATGCAGGTGTAGGGAAAGGGTATCTTACTCGCCTGACTTGCCCACTGCCAACATTCCTTATGCTTTATATTCAACCATTACTGATGCTTCCATTTTGCATTAAAAAAATAGCAAACAATTGGTAGATATGATCACCATAATTAAACACCAAAATATTTGACCACTAAAAGACTGCTCTTGGCTTTTTTGTATTTCAACTTCCATTAGAGTTGTTTTATAGTCATCTTAATATACATTTGCCTGCAAATTTAGCTTATGTTAAGCATTTCAGTAAGTCGGTCATTTTGTACTATAAGGGAACACTATTAAAAATCAAAGGAGCATGGCATATTTTTTCGTTGTTCTTGTATAGTCATCCTAGAAGACAGTTTCTACATATTTAAGAAGCAGATTTCCTGTCAGTTCAGTTCAGTTAGTTCAGTCGCTCAGTCATGTCCGACTCTTTGCGACCCCATGAATCGCAGCACGCCAGGCCTCCCTGTTCATCACCATCTCCCGGAGTTCACTCAGACTCACATCCATCGAGTCAGTGATGCCATCCAGCCATCTCATCCTCAGTCGTCCTCTTCTCCTCCTGCCCCCAATCCCTCCCAGCATCAGAGTCTTTTCCAATGAGTCAACTCTTCGCATGAGGTGGCCAAAGTACTGGAGTTTCAGCTTCAGCATCATTCCTTCCAAAGAAATCCCAGGGTTGATCTCCTTGCCAGACTTTATTTTTTTGGGCTCCAAAATCACTGCAGATGGTGACTGCAGCCATGAAATTAGAAGACGCTTACTCCTTGGAAGAAAAGTTATGTCCAACCTAGATAGCATTTTCAAAAGCAGAGACATTACTTGTGCCGACTAAGGTCCGTTTAGTCAAGGCTATGGTTTTTCCTGTGGTCATGTATGGATGTGAGAGTTGGGTTGTGAAGAAGGCTGATCGCCGAAGAATTGATGCTTTTGAACTGTGGTGTTGGAGAAGACTCTTGACAGTCCCTTGGACTGCAAGGAGATTTGCTGTAGTGATTGTATCTTTCTTTTGGGTAGGTATGATGTAAACAGTAAAGAAGCAAATTGTTCCTTTACTTTACTTTTTTACTTGTTTAGTTTTTTCTCTTTGTTTATCTCTTTCTCTGTTGGTGTTCTCTCTTGTTTTGAAAGTACGCCTACTCTGCAACAGAAAACAAGTACTTTTCTGAGTGTCCATAGTTTCTGATCTTTATTTCCATGAAGAAAAATCTCTTCTTTGAGTTCAGTTCAGTTGCTCAGTCGTGTCCGACACTGTTTCCCCATCTATTTCCCATGAAGTGATGGGACCAGATGCCATGATCTTTGTTTTCAGAAGCATGCCTATGCATAGTGGTTACAGTGTGTGTCTGCTGTATTGGAAAGGATTGTTAACATTCTGGTCCATATTCTTCATATTCATACTTCAAATAATATACCTTAAACTCTGGAATATTTGTTTTTAAATGTAACTTACCACATTTGAAATAGAACAAAGCAAATGGACCAGAAGTAGATTCCTTTCTGTTCCTTACCAACAGCACATCTCAAAGCTTTTTATTGTTATAGGCCTTTTTCATGAATGTTTTTTTTTTTTGATGTCCCGTCAGTCTGGAAATATAATCAACTTATTAAAATTAAAATCCTATTGATGAGTACAACTGGTTTCAGTAGTAAAGCCAGTGCTCTGAAGACATTTAATATTAATACTTAATTTTACATCATTTGGCTAGTTTGAACTATAGTGACTAAGTTACCTGTGAACCACATAGAGTCTGGGTAGTGTGTACCCAAGTTTCTTTTGTGTGAGTGATCAGAAGCATATATAATGCACCTGATAATTACTAGTTGAATTAACCCTTGGGCAAATAGATTAACTTTTATAATATTCAGTTTTCTCTATGTAAAAGGAGGGGATAATTTAAGTTAAACACTAACAGAATCAACATTTTAGGAACTGCTTAATTAAGGGTGGTTACTTTTAATTAACCACCCTTATGGCAGAAAGTGAAGAGGAACTAAAAAGCCTCATGATGAAAGTGAAAGAGGAGAGTAAAAAAGTTGGCTTAATGCTCAACATTCAGAAAACTGAGATCATGGCATCTGGTCGCATCACTTCATGGGAAATAGATGGGGAAACAGTGGAAACAGTGTCAGACTTTATTTTGGGGGGCTCTAAAATCACTGCAGATGGTGATTGCAGCCATGAAATTAAAAGACGCTTACTCCTTGGAAGGAAAGTTATTACCAACCTAGACAGCATATTCAAAAGCAGAGACATTACTTTGCCAACAAAGGTCCGTCTAGTCAAGGCTATGGTTTTTCCAGTGGTCACGTATGGATGTGAGAGTTGGACTGTGAAGAAGGCTGAGCGCCGAAGAATTGATGCTTTTGAACTGTGGTGTTGGAGAAGACTCTTGAGAGTCCCTTGGACTGCAAGGAGATCCAACCAGTCCATTCTAAAGGAGATCAGTCCTCAGTGTTCATTGGAAGGACTGATGCTGAGGCTGAAACTCCAATACTTTGGCCACCTCATGCGAAGAGTTGACTCATTAGAAAAGACCCTGATGCTGGGAGGGACTGGGGGCAGGAGGAGAAGGGGATGACAGAGGATGAGGTGGCTGGATGGCATCACGGACTCGATGGACGTGAGTTTGAGTGAACTCTCGGAGATGGTGATGGACAGGGAGGCCTGGCGTGCTGCGATTCATGGGGTCGCAAAGAGTCGGACACGACTGAGTGACTAAACTGAGCTGAAGTGAACTTTTAATTAACATACAGGAGAAAACTGACTTAATCACAGTCATGGTTCTCTTACTCATATTATTGAACTTAAATGATTAAGGAAAAAGCTCTTAAGTAGTATTTTAACTTATTTTTTCTACTTATTGTTTTTTGTTTCTTGTCTTATTTTTTCCTGTACTTAGATATCAGCAGCTTAAGACATCATTGTTTAAGGAGCAATAAGGTACAATAAGGTTTTGTTTTTCCAAGTTATGAATATGTATTATGGCTAGTGGTTTTCTTCTGTTCTGGTACAGTAGTATACTTGTTCCTAAGCACTGGGCATAATTTTTACTAACAGTTTTTAAATATTAAATCTACTTTTTACTTTGTTTTGCTTCCATTGACATTTCTAGTTTGTCTTAACTCATTCATTGGACCTTTCCCCAAGCACACCTGTGCTGCTTACTTAAGAATGGAGCTATCATTTGACTATTTTGGATTTTCGGTCCTGGAGCGTCACTGTTTTGGCCCCAGAGCTCAGTACGGTGTCATGCATGATCAGTGCTCCACATATGCTTGCGTTTGAACAGGTCTGTCACTGACACTCATGGTGGATTACTCAAGACAGGGCCTCTCTGGCCATTTTACCACCAAGAATTGAGTGGAGAAAAGTAACGCTGGTTTGGTTTGGTTTGTACTGATAGTAAAGAATCTTATGTATTTTTTCATTGCGTTTTTAAGAAAAATTACAACAAAGAAGATTAAGCCAGTCTTATTCCCTCTTAGAAGTTACCTTTAAAATAGCTCATTTGAAATATAGGACATAGGAATAAATAATTGCAAAATGGCTTAACTAGCTTTATTTGTCATCTGTATTGTCATCTATATTATTTATTTGTCATCTGTATTATGCTTCCCCTTCATTGTAGACATATGCGTATATAATACTAAATATAATGTGCACACAGCTTATACTCCATTCTATTGTAGAAAATGGACATTTTTAACTTAATGACTTGAATGTATTGAAATACTCATTAACCAGGAATAAACTTTGAGTCTGAAAAAGTTATTATGTGTGTAAAAAATGCTTAACTTGCAGGGGCTACCTGGATAGCTCAAACAGTGAAGAATCTGCCTGCAGTGTGGGAGACCTGGGTTTGACCCCTGGGTCGGGAAGATCCCCTGGAGAAGGGCATGGCAACCCACTCCAGTATTCTTGCCTGGAGAATTCCATGGACAGAGGAGCCTGGTGAGCTACAGTCCATGCAGTCTCAGAGAGCTGGGCACAACCGAGTGACTTTCAATTTCACATCAACTGTCTTTAGTTTACATGATTTCTTTCTAATGAAGTACATAGGGAATTTACAGTTTACTCATGTCTGTGGCTCACAGAATACTTAGATTCTCTGAATGCCGACTCTTAATTTGGAGGGAGAAGAATGCTGATAGACCGTATCTACTCGAACTTTGGGTTTTTTACATCTGTTCAGTGCTATACGTTGGCTGGTTTTGGTTCATGGTCTTACTTTTAGAAAGCAGCGGCAAAGAAACAGATGATTCAGCAAGGTGGAAGCAGCCAGTACAGCTGCTGGGGCTGGGTCGTCTGGATGAGGGCTGACCAGTGATTACATCTCTGTCAGTGCCAGTTCAACACCAGTGTCAAGACTTTTGGCCAGTCTCCATGTAGACCTGAAAAATGTTTTAAGCAGTGTCCAGGTTTATTGCAGTGACCTGCAAACAGGATTTTTGGATTTCACCCAACCCTTTACTTTCTGTAGCATTTTGGATTAGGAGAGTGAAGTACAATTAAAATCCATGAGTAATTCTCTAATCTCCTCTTTCCTGTATTAACAATGCTATTAATCCTTTATGCTCTGCTTGGCCAGAAGGACTGGAGTGTTCTTATTGCTTTCTTTTCTTTTTAATCCTTTGCCTCCTGTGATAATAATCATCACCATATTATAATTACTACCTAATGGAGTAATATTTCTGAGTGCTTACTCTGTTTAAGTGCTTAATGTGTATTAACTAAGTTAAGGCACAATAGCACAATAGCAGCACATAGCAGCACAATGAGGTTTATCATCCCTACTTGACAGATGAGCACACTAAGGCCCAGAAAAAGTCGCCCAAGGTCATGTAGCTAGTAAGTGGTAATACCAGGATACAAAGCTATAAGCCAAGAATAATAATATAATGTAAAGACAGATGAGCGTTGGAAAGAAATGAAGGGGAAAGCCTGGCTATTTCATAATTCAGTGTAATTAATCATCTTTTGCTAGTTTGCTTTGTATAGCAGGAAATTCAGTTCAGTTTAGTTTGGTTGCACAGTTGTGTCTGACTCTTCGCCATCCCATGGACAGCAGCATGCCAGGCCTCCCTGTCCATCACCAACTCCTGGAGTTTATTCAAACTCATGTCCATTGAGTTGGTGATCCCATCCAACCATCTCATCCTCTGTCGCCCCTTCTCCTCCCGCCTTCAGTCTTTCCCAGCATCAGGGTCTTTTCCAGTGAGTCAATTCTATGCATCAATGGCCAAAGTATTGGAGTTTCAGCTTCAGCATCAGTCCTTCCAATGAATATTCAGGACTGATTTCCTTTAGGATGGACTGGTTGGACTCCTTTGCAGTCCAAAGGACTCTCAAGAGTCTTCAACACCACAGTTCAAGGGCATCAGTTCTTTGGTGCTCAGCTTTCTTTATAGTCCAACTCTCACATCCATACATGACCACTGGAAAAACCATAGCTTTGACTAGATGGACCTTTGTTGGCAAAGTAATGTCTTTGCTTTTTAATATGCTGTCTAGGTTGGTCATAACTTCTTCCAGGAAGCAAGTCTCTTTTAATTTCATGGCTGCAGTCACCATCTGCAATGATTTTGGAGCCCCCCAAAATAAAGTCTTTCACTGTTTCCACTGTTTCCCCACCTATTTACCATGAAGTGATGGGACCAGATGCCATGATGTTAGTTTTCTGAAAGTTGAGCTTTAAGCCAACTATTTCACTCTCCTCTTTCACTTTCATCAAGAGGCTCTTTAGCTCTTTTTCGCTTTCTACCATAAGGGTGGTGTCATCTGTATATCTGAGGTTATTGATATTTCTCCCGGCAATCTTGATTCCAGCTTGTGCTTCTTCCAGCCCAGCGTTTCTCATGATGTACTCTGCATATAAGTTAAATAAGCAGGGTGACAATATACAGCCTTGATGCACTCCTTTTCCTATTTGGAACCAGTTTGTTGTTCCATGTCCAGTTCTAACTGTTGCTTCCTGACCTGCATACAGATTTCTCAAGAGGCAGGTCAGGTGGTCTGGTATTCCCATGTCTTTCAGAATTTTCCACAGTTTGTTGTGATCCACACAGTCGAAGGCTTTGGCATAGTCAATAAAGCAGAAGTAGATGTTTTTCTGGAACTCTCTTGCTTTTTTGATGATCCCACGGATGTTAGCAGTTTGATCTCTGGTTCCTCTGCCTTTTCTAAATCCATCTTGAACATCTGGAATTTCATGGTTAACGTACTGCTGAAGCCTGTGTTGGAGAATTTTGAGCATTCCTTTACTAGTGTGTGAGATGAGTGCAATTGTGCAGTAGTTTGAGCATTTTTTGGCATTGCATTTCTTAGGGATTGGAATGAAAAGGGACCTTTTCCAGTCCTGTGGCCACTGCTGAGCATTCCAAATTTGCTGGCATACTGAGTGCAGCACTTTCACAGCATCATCTTTCAGGATTTGAAATAGCTCAACTGGAATTCCATTACCTCCACTAGCTTTGTTTGTAGAGATGCTTCCTAAGGCCCACTTGACTTCACATTCCAGGATGTCTGGCTGTAGGTGAGTGATCACACCATCGTGATTATCTGGGTCATAAAGATCTTTAGTGTATAATTCTTCTGTGTATTCTTGCCACTTCTCCTTAATATCTTCTGCTTTTGTTAGGTCCATACCATTTGTGTCCTTTATTGAGCCCATCTTTGCATGAAATGTTCCCTTGGTATCTCTAATTTTCTTGAAGAGATCTCTAGTCTTTCCCATTCTATTATTTTCCTCTATTTCTTTGCTTTGATCACTGAGGTAGGCTTTCTTATCTCTCCTTGCTATTCTTTGGAACTCTATATTCAAATGGGTATATCTTTCCTTTTCTCCTTTGCCTCTTGCTTCTCTTTTCACAGATATTTGTAAGGCCTCCTCAGACAACCATTTTGCCATTTAGCATTCCTTTTTCTAGGAAATTAGAATGAGGAGGAAATTCAGTTCAGTACAGTCGCTCATTCGTGTCTGACTCTTTGCGACCCCATGAATCGCAGCACGCCAGGCCTCCCTGTACATCACCAACTCCCGGAGTTCACTCAAACTCACTTCCATCGAGTTGGTGATGCCATCCAGCCATCTCATCATCTGTCGTCCTATTCTACTCCTGCTCCCAATCATGCCCAGCATCAGAGTCTTTTCCAGTGAGTCAACTCTTCGCATGAGGTGGCCAAAGTACTGGAGTTTCAGCCTCAGCATCATTCCTTCCAAAGAACACCCAGGACTGATATCCTTTAGAATGGACTGGTTGGATCTTCTTGCAGTCCAAGGGACTCTCAAGAGTCTTCTCCAACACCACAGTTCAAAAGCATCAATTCTTCAGCGCTCAGCTTTCTTCACAGTCCAGCTCTCTCATCCATACATGACCACTGGAAAAACCATAGCCTTGACTAGACGGACCTTTGTTGGCAAAGTCATGTCTCTGCTTTTGAATATGCTATCTAGGTTGGTCATGGGGAGGAAATTAGAATGAGTCAATTCATGTGATGAGTGGTGTGACTTTCTTTTCTCCCTCTGTGTCATTCTATGTATTGTGAAAAAAAAGGGTCTTTTTGCTCAGTTGTGTCTGCTCTTTTGTGACCCCACGGACCCCACCATACTCCTTTGTCCATGGAATTCTCCAGGGAAGAATACTGGAGTGGGTAGTCATTCCCTTCTCCAGTGGATCTTCCTGACCGAGGGATCAAGCCTGTGTCTCCTTCAAGAAGGCAGATTCTTAACTGTCTGAGCCGTCTGTGTGGAGTGAAGTACTTTAAATGCCCTAAAACACAATAGATTGTGTCTGATCATTGTTAGGGAAGTTTGTTTGTTAGAAAATCAAGAGCAGTTTTCTCAAGAGAGAAATTAAATGAATGTGTCTGCTGTTCACTTCAGTGTTTCTTTTAACAAGGCCCTAAAGAGACCTAGTCTCATAGGAGATCATAGTTATATAAAGTCTGGTGCCCTGTGTTTTTCCCCCCAAATAGAAATTTTTGTCCTTACTTTTGTTCTTAAAAATAGTACATGCTGTATAGGTATAACTGATGCTCTTTGCTATACACCTGAAACTAACATTGTAAGTCAGTTATAGAAAAATTTTTTAAAAGGTGCTAGTATATTCTCACAAATATAGGGAATAAACTCGTTGCTACCAGTGAGGAGAGGGGAGAGGGTAGGGGCCATATAGGGCTAGGCGATTAAGAGGTATATCTGTTAAGTATAAAATAAGCTACAAGAATATATTGTACAATGCCAAATATAGCCAGTATTTTATAATAGCTATAAATGGAATATAACCTTTAAAAATTGTGATTATACTTGTACACTTGTAACTTAAATAATGTTGTACTCCAGTCGTGCTTCAGTTTAAAAAAGATAGTACATGCTCTTTGAAAGATCTTAAAAAAACAAAATTCTATAATCCCAATGTTAAGGATTAACTATATTCAACTTGAAAAAAGTAATTCTAAATGCCATTCTTGGTCTATAAACACAGATAGTTTTCTTTTTTCTTTTAAATACAAATTTAGTAATCTCTTTTTGACACTCAGCCCTATATCTTAGACATCCCTCCCTGTTAAGGAATATCCTTTTAAGGGTTTCAGAAATATTTCACTGTATGGATATACCCAAATTTATTTAAACAGTCCATCCTGCCCTTAAAAAAATGTATAAACACACGCTTCTATAATTTCTTCTTCTATAATCTCTGAGTTGAAAGTCATTTTAATATCACCCTTTCCTCTCTGAAGTTCATTTTATTTTGTGTCTGTAAAATGTAGAACTTGAACTAGAACTTTAAGACCTCTTCCAATTCAACAGTCTACAGTTTCTAACTCTGCTCAGTGAATTGTTAGACCTGCTTGCCAACTGTCTTCCACGCTGCAGGCCCATCTCCTGCTCACCCAGGCTTTGCTTCCTTTTGCTGCCTGCGAGAGGGAGGTGAAACTACGCCCCTGACCCGTGCCCCTGGAGCAGGAGGCACAGCACCGAGTTTAGGTGGCCGTGACCGTGGGCAGAGAGCGGTGCAGGACTGTGCTGCCCTGGGAGTAGTTCTGAGCCCACGGTTGCTGCTGGCGTCTGCCGTTTGAGGGTGACGTGGCACTGGAGAGAGCGTGGCCCAGGCTCTGAGAGCGCGGGAGAACTGTGGCCAGCCGCTGGGGCGCCAGTCCCCGCGTCCCGCTAGGACCGAGCTTTTCTCCCCTCTTGGCTTCTCATTCGTCGCCTACCCTCTGGCATAGCTTTTTGGAACTGATTCAGTCATTTTGCTTTTGTGTCTTAGAAATGATATGACCAAGTGGTACTGGAACTGGATCTTGGAGCTCGTGGTTCTGAAACTTAGCTGTGTGTTAGAATCACTTGCGTACGTTTCTAAAAGCACATACTTGTGCATGTTGGAGAGCTTAAGCCACTAGGTCTGAAGGACCTGCTGTATATAGTTTGTATATATTTATGCACTATACTTTATATATTTATACACTATAGAAATATAGTGTATATGTATATTTAACCGTTCCTGAGGTGAATGTGGATCATCATCTAAGTCTGAGAACCGGTGGACTAGAGCACCAACTTGGAACACCAACTGGAACATCCTGTTCACTTCTAATGGTCCTCCACCTCAAGGAAGCAGGATGAATGGCCCTTCAGGAATCTGGATGTTGAGACCATGACCTTTCCCCCTGCTAGTTTGCTCTGTGCCCAAGTTGACCTCTCCAAGCCTTGATTTTCTCCAATAGAGGACTCTTGTCCCTTCCAGAAGTCAGATTATGAACTTTTCTGTATCTGTATGAATGAAACAAACATTTACTAACTGCACACTTAGTACCAGACACTTTGCTAAATGCTGTGCAAGCGGGTAGTGAGTAGTTCTCCCAACTAGGAAAACAACTTGCGATAAAGAGACAGACACAGGCTTTGTGGGAGTACACCTCTGGGTCCCCTGCTGATGTGGATTTTCTTCCTTAAGCCTCAGTTTCTTTCTCTCAAAAATGAGAATAACATTACCTGTACATAGACTATTCTGAAGGTTAAATTAAAATTCTTAAGTTCCTATCCTTCATATTTTTTATCTTTGCCTCTTTAGCTGAAGACCAAAAACTACGTTGCATCTTAGGATTTCTTGAATCCTGTATGTTGCCTGAAAGGTTGATATATCTTCATTCTGATACAAGTTAAAATACTGTTTAGCAAATGTAAATAAAAGGCAGCAGAGTGGTCAAAGATGCAAAGGGCCCAATTCCAAAGGCTTCTCCATATCAACAAGCAACTCTCAGATAATTGCAGAGGATCCAAGAGTGTGTGTCCTCAGTCACGCCCGACTCTCTGTGACCCCACGAACTGTAGCCCGCCAAGCTGCCCTGTCCGTGAACTTGTCCAGGTAAAAGTACTGGAATGGGTTGCCATGTCCCACTCCAGGGAATCCACCCAGGGATCCAACTTGCATCTCTTGCATCTCCTGTATTGGCAGGAGGGTTCTTTACCACTGTACCTGGGTAGCCCGAGAGTCCAAGAATTCAACTCAATTCTGACACTGTCTACCCAGAGACAGAATCAAATTGCAAAGCTAAAAGGCTCAATCCAACAAGACCTCCTCACATTTGAAGCACCTGTAACAAGCCCCAGTTGTTAGTCTGTGCTTCTGACCAACTGGCTGTCAACTGGAGGTTCCTGCCTCCCCTCTTTAGGTTTAATTAGAATGACTCACAGAACTCACTAGATGACCAACCTATTATAAAAGGATTAAAGGAAACAAATCAATAGCCAGATGAAGAGATACGTAGGGCACTGTTTATTTTTCGGTTTCTGAATCTGTAGACGAACATTTTAAAAATAGTTATAGTCTTTTCAAGGCAATAGAAGCAAAAGCAAAAATAAACAAGTGGGACCTAATCAAACTTATAAACTTTTGCACAGCAAAGGAAAACATAACCAAAATGAAAAGATAGCCTACAGAATAGGAGAAAATATTTGCAAACAATGTGACTGATAAGGAATTAATTTCCAGAATATACAAACAGCCCATATAACTCAGTAACAAAAAGCCCAAATAACCCAATCAAAAAATCAGCAGAAGACCTAAACAGACATTTCTCCAAAGAAGACATACAGATGGCCAATAGGCACATGAAAAGATGCTCAACATGCTAATATTAGAGAAATGCAAATCAAAACTACAATGAGGTACCAGCTCACTCTGGTCAGAAAGGCCATCATTAAAACATCTAGAGGGCTTCCCTGGCAGTCCAGTAGTTAGGAATCTGCTTGCAGTGCAAGGGACACTGGTTTGATTCCTGGTCCGGGAAGATCCCACATGCCACAGAGCAGCTAAGCCCCTGTGCCACAACTCCTGAGCCTGTGCTCTAGGGCCCGTGAGCTGCAGCTGCTGAGCCCACGCACTGCAACTGCTGAGGCCTAGAGCCTGCTCTGCACCAAGAGAACCGCTGCAATGAGAAGCCTGTGCACCACAATGAAGGGTAGACCCTGCCGGCGGCAGCTAGAGAGAGCCCGGGTGAAGCAAGGAAGACCCACCGCAGCCTAAATAAATAAGTAAATCAGCGTACAAATCTGATAAAAAGAAAAAGTCCTACCGTGTTGTTGGGAATGGAAATTGGTGCAGCCACTGTCTAAAACAGTATGTGAAGTGAAGTCGCTCAGTCGTGTCCGACTCTTAGTGACCCCATGGACTGCAGCCTACCAGGCTCCTCCGTCCATGGGATTTTCCAGGCAAGAGTACTGGAGTGGGGTGCCATTGCCTTCTCCAGTATGGAGATTCCTTAAAAAACTAAAAATAGAGTTGCCATGTGATCCAGTAATCCCACTTTTAGGCATTTATCTAGATAAAACTCTAACTGGAAAAGATATGTGTCCAGTATTTATAGCAGCATTATTTACAATAGCCAAGACATGGAAGCAGCCTAAATGTCCACCAACAGATGAATGGATAAAGAAGATGTGATCCATATATGCAATAGAATATTGCTCAGCCATATTGCTCAGCCATAAAATAGAAGAATGGAACGATGCCCTTTGCAGCAACATAGACGGACTTAGAAATGATCATATGAAGTGAAGTCAGACAGAGAAAGACAAACACCATATGCTAACACTCCATGTGGGATTTACAATATAGCACAAATGAACTTAGGCTCACAGAGGACAGACTTGTGGTTGCCAAGGGTGGGGGGTGGGGGTAGGGGTAATTAGATTAAATTAGGAATTTGGGATTAGCAAATACAAACTGTTATATATAAAATACATAAACAGCAAGGTCTTACTGTATCACACAAGGGATTATCTTCAATATCTTATAATAAACTACCTATATAATGGGGCTTCCCTCATAGCTCAGTTGGTAAAGAATCCACCTGCAATGCAGAAGACCCAGATTCAGTTCCTGGGTCGGGAAGATCTCCTGGAGGAGGGATATGCTACCCACTCCAGTATTCTTGGGCTTCCCTTGTGGCTCAGCTAGTAGAGAATCTGCCCACAATGAAGGAGACCTGGGTTCAATCCCTGGGTTGGGAAGATCTACTGGAGAAGGGAAAGGCCACCCACTCCAGTATTCTGGCCTGGAGAATTCTGTGGACTATATAGTCCATGGGGTTGCAAAGAGTCGGACATGACTGTCAATCTGTCAATATAATATCTATCATATCTATCAATGTAATAGAAAAATACACACACACACACACATATATATATAACTGAGTCACTTTGCTGTACACCGGAAAGTAACACAACATTGTAAATCAACTATACTTCAGTAAACAAAGTAATAATTACATAGAATGGAACTAAAAATATCAGTGGTTTCCTAAATGTTTGTTGCCCCTTTGTCCAGGGTAAGATGTATAAGAAACAAATTTTTATGATACTTAGTAATTGTTAAAAATCCACCTAAATATAAATAGATAAACCATGCGTGCTTGTGCTACATCGCTTCGGTCCTGTCTGACTCTTGCAACCCTATGGACTGTAGCCTGTCAGGGTCCTCTGTCTATGGGATCCTCCAGGCAAGAATACTGGAGTGGGTTGCCATGCCTTCCCCCAGGGGATCTTCCCCAGATAAACTATATTCTATACCAAATAAAGCATAGCAGGAATAAAAAAACCTTCCATGTAATGGATGTACCTTTGTTAGCGCTTTTATTCACATGCTTGCCTACTTTTTCCTTTGACTTCCTGTTACATCAGCTAGTTTCTACCTGAGGAATGCTAAAACACAGACACAGTCTACAAGTGACAAGCTATTATTTTATAATTAGCTCTCTTCCGTTTACTTTGCGATTCTGTATTTACTCTTGATGTTCAAAACACATTCACGTCATCACCCTCTCCTCGCCTTTTCCTCATGTCATTAGCAGTCATTTCAGTCAGCTAGAATTTTCCCCCACTTGGTCATTTTCTTAAAACACACATGTAGGCAGGCACACATACACCCATGGCTGCTTCTGATTAATTCAGAGGCTTTTTTAGGGGATGATTCAGCATGATTCATCAGACTGTTTCTTACCAAGTAGTCAATGTATTTTCAGTAGTTAACTCATTGCATAAGCTAAACAAGATTCATATTTCTTCTAGTTTACTGATGCAGTCCAGCTCAGTTACGATAAGTATCCAGACATGTCAGGATAGGATAAAAAATTATGGAATTGGGTCTTAGAATAAGAAATTCCTGATTGAGAAGTAAAAGAAGGTTATTCTAAATTTAGTTCTATTTATTTACAGAATGAATTTTGTTAAGAAGTAGCTGATAACTGAGAAAGTCCTAGTGTTAACTGATAAGGGGAGGAAAGTTCACTGCCTGAGGATCACGTGACGATAGTCAGAACCAATGTTAGTTTTCACTTGTTTGTTACAAAGTATGTTATGAACTCTGGAAAGCGTTCTAGAACTATGTTTCCCAAGATACTGTTTATTGAAATGCCTACTCACTCATGATGTACTTAAGTTAAAGTTCATAAGAACTGAAGTACATGAGTGAATTCTTGACATGTCCCTAGCGGCAGGACCCCACTTGAAAATGGGGATCACTCTAGTTTCCAGCCATTAGTGCTATTTCCTGGAGCTGTGGTGGAAGCTCAGGCAAGGTGGAGACTCATGGGACAACGATGCTGGCATCTCTCGTGACCAGAGGACTGGTAACAAGTAGTTATGATAGCTTGTCTTGATATTTCTACTTCGCTGTCTGTTTTCATGTTGAATTCACGCATCTAGCGTCATGGTACATATATTGCCGGAGTTTTTCAGTTGGTATTGGAAGGCAGCATGAAAGTATAATGATCGAAATTGTCTCATTGAGATCTTACTACATAATACACATGCTTTTGTATTGCCTTTCAGAATCAAAGCCATCGAAAGCCCCAACAAAGAAGATGATACTCAGTGGCTGACCTACTGGGTAGTATATGGTGTGTTCAGCATTGTCGAATTCTTCTCTGACCTCTTCCTGTCCTGGTTCCCCTTCTACTACATGTTGAAGGTACGTTGGTTCTTCCTGAACTGCCGTTGTTTTCTTTCATCTGTGTTTTAGTTTTGCTTCCTGCCACTAAAATAAACTCGATTTCAGGACCTGTATACAAGGAATAGGAACAGATGCTTGAATGTTAGACATCTCTGGCTCTGCCTCAGATTATGTAAACAGGAAGAAAGAACTCAATATAGCTAACTATTTTGTGTATTACCTTGGAAATAGCCAAAGCAATTATATCTGTAACATGTGTTTGATAATAGTGAAAGATGGAAATCCTGTGAACTAGTGCAAGCATTGCTCTTTGCCAAAATCCTATCTTCACACACTGTTGTCTGCGTTTGATGCATAAACATTGCAAATTTTATCAATCCATCAATTATTCACAGTTGTGTGCTGGAGTCTTTATATCTGGACAAAAAATACTCATTTCTTATATAGGTTTGGAAAAAGAAGATGTGAAATCAGCTGAGGAAGTCATTTTAATAACTCTGACAGGTCCATTAGTCTGGCGTCAGCCCTGCCACACCTTGTGTTTGGCAGAGGACTCACTTTAGTTACAACTGTGTGAGGAAAAGCAGTAGGAAGTTGAACTTTTTCCTAACGGGACCTGTATCAACTCTGGACTTGCATCAGAGGCAAATGACAATGAAGTTCACACCTTTTAATAGAGTGGTTGGTTCTTTCTCTCTAAATGGTGACTCCTCGAATGTCTTCTGTGGAAGAGGCCCCGCTTCCCATGAACGTCATAGGATGCACACAGTGCCTCGGGCTCACTGAGCTAGACTGCCCAATTGCAGGGGGTTTGAGTCCAGCTCTTATGAATTATGGGTTCTCTTCTTTCCCTTCATACTCTTTAAGTATTTGTTTTAGTAAGAGTTACAAGTGAAAAAAAGTTTAAAGACTCAAGTAAGAGTACACGTGAAGTTACACAAGAAATAGTTTGAGTTACATATGAAATAGTTTAAAGACTCAACTAATTCTCTAAGAATTTTGATCTGCATTCCTGCCCTCTGTATTGCCTCTCTTAAAAGTTATTTTAGTTTCCCTCAAATCTAATTGTTTCCTTTGTATATTTAGACCTGTTTTGAGTATCCTTGTTACTTTAACTTGTCCTGAATGTCTACATTTCTGTTTACTTTCTTTTTAGACTTTTCTTTCCTAAAATTTTTTCTTTTACATATATTTTTTAATTAATTTATTTTTTATTGAAGGATAATTGCTGTACAGAATATTGCTGTTTTCTGTCAAACCTCAAAATAAATCAGACCTAGGTATACATATATCCCCTCCCTTTTGCAACTCCCACCCCTCTAGGTTGATACAGAGCCCTTGTTTGAGTTTCCTAAGCCATACGACAAATTCCCGTTGGCAGTCTATTTTACACATGGTAATGTAAGTTTCCATGTTACTCTTTCCATACATCTCACCCTTTCCTCCCCTCGCCCCATGTCCATAAGTCTATTCTCCATGTCTGTTTCTCCGTTGTTGCCCTGTAAGTAAAATCTTCAGTACCATTTTTCTAGATTCTGTATATACGTGTTCAGTTAAGATCAGTTCAGTTGTTCGGTCATGTCCGACTTTTTGCGACCCCATGAACGCAGCACATCAGGTCTCCCTGTCCCTCACCAACTCCCAGAGTTTACTCAGACTCATGTGCCTTGAGTCGGTGATGCCATCCAACCATCTCATCCTCTGTCATCCCCTTCTCCTCCTGCTCATCCCCTTCTCCTCCTGCTCTCAATCTTTCCCAGCATCAGGGTCTTTTCAAATGAGTCAGCTCTTCGTATCAGTCAGCCAAAGGATTGGAGTTTCAGCTTCAGCATCAGTCCTTCCCATGAATATTCAGGACTGATCTCTTTTAGTATGGATGGTTGGATCTCCTTGCAGTCCAAGGGACTCTAAAGAATCTCCTCCAACACCACAGTTCAAAAGCATCAATTCTTCGGCGTTCAGCCTTCTTTATAGTCCAACTCTCACATCTATACACGATCACTGGAAAAACCATAGCCTTGACTAGATGGACCTTTGGTGACAAAGTAATGTCTGCTTTTTAATATGCTGTCTAGGTTGGTCATGATTTCCCTGGTGGCTCAGACGGTAAAGTGTGTGTCTACAACGTGGAAGACCCGGGTTTGATCCCTAGGTCGGGAAGATACTCTGGAGAAGGAAATGGCAACCCACTCCAGTACTCTTGCCTGGAAAACCCCATGGATGGAGGAGGTTGGTCATAACTTTTCTTCCAAGGAGTAAGCGTCTTTTAACTTCATGGCTGCAATCACCATCTGCAGTGATTTTGGAGCCCCCCAAAAACAAAGTCTGCCACTGTTTCCACTGCTTCCCCATCTATTTGCCATGAAGTGATGGGACCGGATGCCATGATCTTAGTTTTCTGAATGTTGAGCTTTAAGCCAACTATTTCACTCTCCTCTTTCACTTTCATCAAGAGGCTCTTTAGTTCTTCTTCACTTTCTGCCATAAAGGTGGTGTCATCTGCATATCTGAGGTTATTGATATTTCTCCCGGCAATCTTGATTCCAGCTTGTGCTTCATCCAGTACAGCATTTCTCATGATGTACTCTGCATGTAAGTTAAATAAGCAGGGTGACAATATACAGCCTTGACGCACTCCTTTTCCTATTTGGAACCAGTCTGTTGTTCCATGTCCAGGTCTAACTGTTGCTTCCTGACCTGCATACAGATTTCTCAAGAGGCAGGTCAGGTGGTCTGGTATTCCCATCTCTCTCAGAATTTTCCAGTTGATTGTGATCCACACTGTCAAAGGCTTTGGCATAGTCAATAAAGCAGAAGTAGATGGTTTTCTAGTACTCTCTTGCTTTTTTGATGATCCAGAGGATGTTGGCAATTTGATCTCTGTTTCCTCTGCCTTTTCTAAAACCAGCTTGAACATTTGGAAGTTCACAGTTCATATATTGCTGAAGCCTGGCTTGGAGAATTTTGAGCATTACTTTATTAGTGTGTGAGACGAGTGCAATTGTGCAGTAGTTTGAGAATTCTTTGGCATTGCCTTTCTTGGGGATTGGAATGAAAACTGATCTTTTCCAGTCCTGTGGCCACTGCTGAGTTTTCTAAATTTGCTGGCATATTGAGTGCAGCACTTTCACAGCATCATCTTTTAGGATTTGAAACAGCTCAACTGGAATTCCATCACCTCCATTAGCTTTGTTTGTAGTGATGGTTCCTAAGGCCCACTTGACTTTGCATTCCAGGATGTCTGGCTCTAGGTGAGTGATCACACCATGATTATCTGGGTTGTGAAGATCTTTTTTGTATAGTTCTTCTGTGTATTCTTGCCACCTCTTCTTAATATCTTCTGCTTCTGTTAGGTCCATACCATATCTGTCCTTTATTGAGCCCATCTTTGCTTGAAATGTTCCCTTAGTATCTATAATTTTCTTGAAGAGATCTCTAGTCTTTCCCATTCTATTCTTTTCCTCTGTTTCTTTGCACTGATCACTGAGGAAGGCTTTCTTATCTCTTCTTGCTATTCTTTGGAACTCTGCATTCACATTGGTGTATCTTTCCTTTTCTCCTTTGCTTTTCACTTCTCTTCTTTTCACAGCTATTTGTAAGGCCTCCTCAGATAGCCATTTTGCTTTTTTGCATTTCTTATTCTTGGGGATGGTCTTGCTCCCTGTCTCCTGTACAGTGTCACAAACCTCCATCCACAGTTCATCAGGCACTCTATCAGATCTAGTCCCTTAGATGTATTTCTCACTTCCACTGTATAATCATAAGGGATTTGATTTAGGTCATACAAAGCTTTTGACTGTGTGGATCACAATAAACTGTGGAAAATTCTGAAAGAGTTGGGAATACCAGACCACCTGACCTGCCTCTTGAGAAATCTGTATGCAGGTCAGAAAGCAACAGTTAGACCTGGACATGGAACAACAGACTGGTTCCAAATAGGAAAAGGAGTATGCCAAGGCTGTATATTGTCACCCTGCTTATTTAACTTATACGCAGAGTACATCATGAGAAACACTGGGCTGGAGGAAGCACAAGCTGGAATCAAGATTGCCAGGAGTAATATCAATAACCTCAGATATGCAGATGACACCACCCTTATGGCAGAAAGTGAAGAGGAATTAAAAAGCCTCTTGATGAAAGTGAAAGAGGAGAGTGAAAAAGTTGGCTTAAAGCTCAACATTCAGAAAACGAAGATCATGGCATCTGGTCCCATCACTTCATGGCAAATAGATGGGGAAACAGTGGAAACTTTTATTTTTGGGGGCTCCAAAATCACTGCAGATGATGATTGCAGCCATAAAATTAAAGGACGCTTACTCCTTGGAAGGAAAGTTATGAGCAACCTAGATAGCGTATTCAAAAGCAGTGACATTACTTTGCCAGCAAAGGTCTATCTAGTCAAGGCTATGGTTTTTCCCGTGGTCATGTATGGATGTTAGAGTTGGACTGTGAAGAAAGCTGAGTGCCAGAGAATTGATTCTTTTGAACTGTGGTGTTGGAGAAGACTCCTGAGAGTCCCATGGACTGCAAGGAGAGCCAACCAGTCCATCCTAAAGGAGATCAGTCCTGGGTGTTCATTGGAAGGACTGATGCTAAAGCTGAAACTCCAATACTTTGGCCACCTCATGCGAAGAGTTGACTCACTGGAAAAAACTCTGATGCTGGGAGGGATTGGGGGCAGGAGGAGAAGGGGACGACAGAGGATGAGATAGCTGAATGGCATCATGGACTCGATGGACATGAGTTTGAGTGAACTCTGGCAGTTGGTGATGGACAGGGAGGCCTGGCGTGCTGCAGTTCATGGGGTTGCAAAGAGTTGGTCACAACTGAGCGACTGAACTGAACTGAACTGGTCTAGTGGTTTCTCCCACTTTCTTCAATTTGTCTGAATTTGGCAATAAGGAGTTCATGATCTGAGCCACAGTCAGCTCCCAATCTTATTTTTGCTGACTGTATAGAGCTTCTCCATGTTTGGATGCAAAGAATATAATCAGCCTGATTTTGGTGTTGGCCATCTGGTAATGTCCATGATAGAGTCTTCTCTTGTGTTGTTGAAAGAGAGTGTTTGCTATGACTAGTGTGTTCTCTTGGCAAAACTTTATTAGCCTTTGCCCTGCTTCATTCTGTACTCCAAGGCCAAACTTACCTGTTACTCCAGGTGTTTCTTGACCTCCTACTTTTGCATTCCAGTCCCCTATAATGAAAAGGACATCTTTTTTAGGGTGTTAGTTCTAAAAGGTGTTGTAGGTCTTCGTAGACCCTTTCAACTTCAGCTTCTTCAGCATTACTGGTTGGGGCATAGACTTGGATTACCATGATATTGAATGATTTGCCTTGGAAACGAACAGAGATCATTTTGTCATTTTTGAGATTGCATCCAAGTACTGCATTTTGGACTCTTTTGTTGACAATGATGGCTATTCCCATTTCTTCTAAGGGATTCTTGCCCACAGTAGTAGATATAATGGTCATCTGAGTTAAATTCACCCATTCCAGTCCATTTTAATTTGCTGATTCCTAGAAAGTCGACGTTCACTCTTGCCATCTCCTGTTTGACTGCTTCCAATTTGTCTTGATTCATGGACCTAGCATTCCAGGTTCCCATGCAATATATGTGTTAGAATATGGTATTTATATTTCTCATTCTGACTTACTTCACTATGTATAATAGGTTCTAGGTTCATCCACCTCATTAGGACTGACTCCAATGCATTCCTTTGTACAGCTGAGTAATATTCCATTGTGTTTATATACCACAACTTCTTTATCCATTCATCTGTTGAATGACGTCTAGGTTGCTTCCACGTTCTATCTTGGTGCTGCAATGAACAATGGGATACATGTGTCTTTTTCAGTTTTGGTTTTCTCAGGGTATATGTCTAGGAGTGGAATTGCTGGGTCATAAGGAATCTCCATACCATCTTCCAGAGTGGTTGTATCAGTTTACATTCCCACCAGCTGTGCAAGAGCATTCCCTTTTCTCCACACCCTCTCCAGCATTTATTTTTTGTAGACTTTTTGACGAGGGCCATTCTTACTGGTGTGAGGTGATATCTCATTGCAGTTTTGATTTACATTTCTCTAATAATGAGTGATGTTGAGCATCTTTCCATGTGTTTGTTAGCCATCTGTATGTCTTCTGTGGAGAAATGTCTGTTTAGGTCTTTTTCCCACTTTTTGATTGGGTTGTTCGTTTTTCTGGCATTGAGCTGTATGAGTTGCTTATATATCCTGGAAATTAATCCTTTGTCAGTTGTTTCAGTTGCTATTATTTTCTTCCATTCTGAGGGGTGTCTTTTCAGCATGCTTATAGTTTCCTTTGCTGTGCAAAAGCTTTTAAGTTTAATCAGGTTCCACTTGTTGACTTTTGCTTTTATTTACATTACTTTAGGTGGTGGGTCATCCAATTGGGGAATAAAGCAATGAAAATTAACAAATATTTTGAGAGGAAAGGAGATTAAGAAAAGAAAGAAAGAATAGATATGCCAAATTAAATACAAGTAGATAAAGAAGATTTATATATGTTAAAGATTAACTGCAAAGGGGAAAGAACAGTAGGAAAAGGAAACAAAGGAATAAATGTAGAAAAAATAATAATAGGTTTTAAAAATTAAAATTGAAAAGAAATAAAAGAGGAAAACTCCACAGAACGCAAAAGGCCGACATAGAGGCAGAAGTTTATGACAACAATAAAAAATGTGACTGAGGAAATAAGAAAAGGCTCAAAAGGTTAATTGGATTTCTCAGTGTCAATAAAATTGAGAACTACAACAGAGCGGGGAAAAAAGGAAAAAAGAAAAAAAATCCAAGAGAATGTACAGAGCAAGTCAAAAACTGAAAATAATAAAGGTTTATCTTGGGTCACTGCCGTCAGAGCCCTTTCCATGGCTGGGAATCACAGTCCACCTCCCCTCCCTAGGATGCCCCCCGACACTGTGCTGATCACTGGACCCGCTGTGGGGGCAGCTCAGATTCTCATCTGGTCCTACTCTGCGTGCTCTTGCCTCCAGTGTCCACAGCTCTCAGAGCTAGTGCATTTTCTTTTGTGGGAGCTCTCAGTGGCCTTTTATACATTCCATAGACACAGAGTCTGCCTAGTTGATTGTGTGGATGTAATCTGCAGCTTGTACAGCTGGTGGGAAGGTTTTGGGTCTTCTTCCTTAGCCACACTGCCCCTGGGTTTCAATTGTGGTTTATTTCCACCTCTGCCTGTGGGTCATCCACTGGGGTTTGCTGCTGAGGCTGCCCTGGAGGACTTGGGTTTGCCCCTGTGAGGGCCCGGTGTGGAGGTGGTGCAGCTGCTTGGGTTGCAGGGGTTCTGGCAGCACCGGGTACTCAGGGGGGTCGGTGGCTAGGGCAGCAGAGAATATAGCACTCTAGGAGGGTGTGGCACCCAGTATTGGCCAATACGCTCCAGTATTCCTGCCTGGAGAACCTCCTCTCTGACAGAGCCTGGCAGGCCACAGTCTACAGGGTGGCAGAGTCGAACAGGACCAAAGAGACCCTGGGCGCATGAACATGCACCTTTTTTTTTTTTCGCCTGTGGCAGCTCTGCCCCAGTGAGGGTTGTGTGTGAAGGTGGTGCAGCTGCTTGGCTTGGGGGGACCATGGTGGTGCCAAGTGTGCAGGGACACGGATTGCCTCCGCGGCAGGAGTTATGGCCCGATCAGAGGCTTTTTTCCAGCCTCTTGTAGCTGGTGCTCAGAAGGCCTCTTTGGCCAGTCTTTCTTTGTAGCTCCGCCCGTTCAGGCACTTAGAGCGATCCCTTGCCTGGGGTCCTTCTCTGTTGTTCAGGCTTCAGGCACTTAGAGGGCCACCCTGGGCAGGGGGTGGTCCTGCTCTGTGAAAGTGAAGTCGCTCAGTCCTGTCCGACTCTTTGCAACCCTGTGGGCTGTAGCCGACCAGGCTTCTCCATCCATGGGATTCTCCAGGCAAGAATACTGGAGTGGGTTACCATTTCCGTCTCCAGGGGATCTCCCTGACCCAGGGGTCAAACCCGGGTCTCCCACATTGGAGGCAGACGCTTTAACCTCTGAGCCACCAGGGAAGGCCTGCTCTGTAGTTCGCTGCATCAGTCACTGAAAGGAGCACCCTGGGTGGGGTCCTGCTCTGCGGTTCAGCGCGTCAGGCAGTGGATGCGCCGGCCTCTCACATACTTTCCTGGGGAGAGAGAGTCTATGGTGATGGCCCCACCCCCTACGCGTGACTCAGCCTTGCTTCCAGGCTGCCTGGCCTTCCTCCACAGGCATCTCCCACCACAGTCTCCTCCCTCACATCCACTCGATCTGTCTCTCCACAGTCAACAGCAGCCCTCGCCCTGGCATTGCCCCACAGTCCCCCAACTCCAGCTCCCAGCCGCTGTCCCTTCCAGGAGACCTCCATTCCTGCCCGGCATGTGTATGGCTGCGGCAAGGACTGTCTGATTCTCATTCCATTTAGGCTGCCACAGATCAGATGTTCCGCTCTCAGCCTTAAATGTTTCTCCTCTGACTCAGTTGCCTGGCTGTGGGGAGCGGACCCCTGCCTCAGTTCCCCCACCCGCCCAGGACAGGCCCAGTCCTACTAACACTCCTGTTTTTTCCCCTAGTTCCTTCCTCCTACTGAGTTTTGCGTGGTTCTGTGTGTTCTTTCCCACTGGTCAGGTACTCCTGTCCGTTCTCGGGTGGTGTTCTGCATGCACTTCTGTGTCTGAAAGTGTATTCCTGATGTATCCGTGGAGAGTGATGTACTTACTCCACGTCCACCTACTCCTCTGCCATCTTGTTCTCTCTCTTTAGATTTTTTATCTAAAAAGCATAGATACAGGAAATTAGATACCAGAAACTCTCTCATTCTTTGCTTTTCCTCCCTGCAACCAACACTACATTGATATTATCTTGATTTTTAATTCTGCGTAATTTGGATGTATTTTTTCTTTTCCTCTGACCTGACCTATTTTTCAAATATAGTTATTTGTGTTTTCCTGCTTTCTGGGACTTTTTCTCAATCTGATCTTCCAGTTTCAGTTTTGTTCCATTTGCTCTTTATGCTATACATTGTGTTTATTTCAACTATTTTATTTTTCATTCCTAGTAATTTTGCTTGGTTCTTTCCTATTTTTTTTTTTATCTTTCATGTCACTGTATTTCTTTTAGTATAGTTAATTTAAAATTCTCAGTCACTTCTAAAATTTCTGCTGCTGATAAATCTGTAGTTGACTGTGCTTTGTTTTGAAATGGTCATAGTTTTCAAATACCCTGTTATTTTGGCCTATAAGTTCATTTTTCTCCAGGCATATCAGCTATTCCATTGGGTGCTGGAATGGAGGTGGCCACACCCCAATTCATGCTAGTGCTGGTAAACTCAGGATGGGGGGCAGGTGGGGAGCCTGCCCACCCTAAACTACGGTGGGGAGCCCCAGGCAGCAGAGGAGCCACAGTTAATCACCCTTCCCTCCCCAGAGTAGCTCCTCGGGTGCAGGCATCAGCCTTTGGCTCCGCCAGCAGCATTTGAAGCAGGTGCTCCTAGGTGGCCATTCCCAGCTCTAGGGCTTGGAGCGGGGGCGTGAGGAGAAACTGCCCCCTGCTCAGTCCACAGCTGATTTCCTCAGTCCCTCCCAAGGCAGTACTGCTATGCCAAAACCTCTGCTTTAGAAAAAGTATAGGAGAATGTTTTCTAACTTGGAGGAATAGAAATTAGACAAAAATTTCTATATACCAGTGGGCAGCATAAACAAAGGAAAAATAATGACAGACTAGGAGAAAGCAATGGCACCCCACTCCAGTACTCTTGCCTGGAAAATCCCATGGATGAAGGAGCCTGGTGGGCTGTAGTCCATGGGGTCGCTAAGAGTTGGACATGACTGAGCGACTTCACTTTCACTTTTCACTTTCAGGCATTGGAGAAGGAAATGGCAGCTCACTCCAGTGTTCTTGCCTGGAGAACCCCAGGGATGGGGGAGCCTGGTGGGCTGCCGTCTATGGGGTCGCACAGAATCGGACATGACTGAAGCGACTTAGCAGCAGCAGGAGGATGTATTTACATTCTTACCAGATTTGGAATTATATCCGACTATATAGAAAAACTTACAGGGAAGAAAAAGAGGAAAATGAAACAAGTCATATGGAGACATTTCACATAAGAGAAAAAAATATGAGTAGTCAGCAATCTGGGAAGTGTGAGTTAAAATACTCAAGTAGTATAGCTTCCTCGTTAAATTGGCAGTTATTTAAAATGTCTACATTTCTGTTTACTTTCTTTTTAGACTTTTTATCTAAAGAAATGTAGATAAAGGAAATTAGATACCAGAAGCGCTCTCATTCGGGTAATTACAAAAAATCCCTGAAGGGTCCATCAACAGGTAAATGGTTAAATGAATTAATAGTATTGTATATCCATACTGTTAAATAATTCATTTGTTGAGATACAGAAGTTTTCCATAATTCATTATTTATAAAAATTATAGATTATATACAGTATGAAAACATTTATGGTTAAAAAAAAAGAAGCTAGTTAAAAATTTAACTGAAAACATGAATATTCTTTTTAGAAAGCAATTTTTTGTTTATTTGGCTGCAGTGGGTCTTAGGTGCGACATGTGGGATATAGTTCCCTAACCAGGGATTGAACCCTGGCTCCCCACATTGGGAGCATGGAGTCTTACCCAGTAGACCACCAGAGAAGTCCCTGGATATTCTTTTAAGTTTGAATTGTGTTACCACTGAATGCCTTGTAACACAGCTGAAAAATTTTCCATTCAAAAGAAATGGGAAAAAAATTGGTCTATCGGAAGATTTAGATTTCATAGGCTGCTGGATTTTTCATGGTTTTGTTATCCAAAGATATTTAGCATTTATAAAAATAGCTTTGTAGTCTTTGATGTAGATGTCCATACTTTAAACTTCAAATACTTTGGAATCCTTTAAGACCTGTCTAACGGCAGTGATGTCACACTGCAGTCTCTAACAGCAAGAAGCTGGGTTTTTGCCTTGGGCCCCACTGTTTGCCACCAGCCATGTGCTGTCAGTAGAACCACGACACCAGCACCTGACCTCAAACTTCTGAAATGTGAGCAATCTGACGGCGGCCTGCTCATGATCACCTCTGCTAATGGAGGCCCCTTGAGACAGAGAGGCTCCAAAATAAAAGATAATCAGCAAGTCATTTATATTTGAAGTACATTACAGAAATCGCTGTGCAGCAAGTTTTCCTCCCTAATAGTGAAATGAGTGTGCATCCATCAGTGGTGAGTGCCCAGCTGTATGATAGCATGGCATCCAGAAAGAGTGAATTTATCTCCTATGTTCCAAATAGATAATATACTTGAGATGATGAAAAATTGATCACACTGTCAATAAAAATGCTTTCTTTCTGCATTAGTGGTGTATTCTGAGTGGCTTCAGTGAACTGACTGAGACAAGGTCCCTGAATTGCAGAGAACTGTGTGTGAGGGTATTCCATTTAAGGACTAGCTGGGTCCTGCCTGTGTTATTGCTACAGTCACGAGGTAATTGTTTGGGAGGATGAAGAAAAGACCTGCAACGAAGGCCAGGTTTACTATTTTATCTTTTGCAGAGTTAATATTGTTGACTTGTTCCCCCCATTTTTCTAAAGCAGCCTGTTAGATAGAAGGAATGTAAGAGGAACCAATGATTAGGCATCAAAGGTTGGTTGAGAAGATACTGTTCCATGTATTGAGCTAGAAAAAGTGGATCCTGAGCTTTGATCTGAGCTCTGCCTTGGAACAGGAAGGTTTAAAAATAAATGTATTTATTTAAAAGTAATTTCTCTGTGAAAGTAGTATATCTTATTTATTTATTTTTTTTTAGTTTGTCAGTTTATTATTGTGAGATTTAAAGATCCCATCTATCTAATCACAAGATGAAACTAGATAATTTTAAGTTTATTCCAGGCTTAAGTATATATATGTAAAATATCAGAAGGAAATGACAACCCACTCCAGTAATATTGACTGGAAAACTCCATGGACAGAGAAGACTGAAGGGTTACAGTCCATGCAGTTGCAAATAGTCTAACACTAACACACACAGAGACACACACACACATATATATACACATAATATTTACACCAGATGCCAATAAATCTAGTTAGAAGGAATCAGCTAAAATGTTTAGCCAATTACCGAAGACAGAATCTAGGCTAGTGCAAGCATTTAAAATTCATGCTTGCTTCAGGCTATTCTTTACAAGCCTCTAGACATACACACACACACACACACACACACAAGATAAGAGTCAAAGCCAGAGACTGGAGAATGCTTCCCTTGTGGTTCAGGACTCAAAGAGGAGAATGCCAACTGCTGCAGAGACATTTGAGGTCATGCAGACCTCTTCTCCCCAACTCCCTTGTGGAAAATGGCCTTAAGCTTCAGTAGGAAGAGAGCTGAACCTCATTACCAACCAGAGACAGGTAACACACTACAGCCAGAACCAGGACATACCACTAAGATCCTCTATCTGCTGGGAGAAGAGGGACAAAAATCACTGAGAAAATATCATCCAGGAGACAAAGGGACACAGCACCTAAGATTCGTGCTGAACCATAACAACAGATCAGCACTCCCAACAAAAGGTTAGTGAGAATTAAATAATAAAGGACTGCAGTTGACCATAAAGGAGGGAGAAGAGTAAGGAGAGCCACACACTCTAAGTTGTAAGGTAAAAGAAAGCACATAATCTGGGTATGAAGAAAATATTTGTAGAAAATCAGGCTCAATATAACCACAAGGCAATGCTGTTGTTACTCAGTTGCTAAGTCATGCCTGACTATTTGTGACCCCAGGGACTGCAGCACACCAGGCTCCCCTCTTCCCTGTCTCCCAGAGTTTGCTTAAATTCATGTCTATTTAGTCGGTGATATTATCTAACACTAATGTTATCTAACAGTAACAGTTAAAGGAATTTAAAGCTGTGGATCACTGAGAGTAACTGCAGCAACAACAAATGCCAAACTGGATCAGGTTCTCAATGACTCAAAATCCACACTTTGAAAGAAAATGCATGCTCATTTCTGGGAATAAATAATATTTATTTCATTTTATTGTCAAACATAAATGTCTGGCATTCAACTAATAATGAGACCCCAAAAGACCAAGTAATCATACTTCTAGGAACATGGTCTCAACAAATAATCAGCAAAGTTGAATCATTTTTATGAACAATAAATTTTCAATAGATAGTTTTAGGTGCCAGCCCTGGAAAATCCCAGGGACGGAGGAGCCTGGTGGGCTGTAGTCCATGGGGTCGCTAAGAGTCAGACATGACTGAGCCACTTCACTTTCCCTTTTCCCTTTCATGCATTGGAGAAGGAAATGGCAACCCACTCCAGTGTTCTTGCCTGGAGAACCCCAGGGACGGGGAGCCTGGTGGACTGCCGTCTATGGGGTGGCACAGAGTCGGACACGACTGAAGCGACTTAGCAGCAGCAGCAGCGTGTCTCACTCACCCGCTTAGCTTCCAAATTTTTTTCGGGACTGCTTCTCGAATGCTGATGTGAGAACCTCAGTGGTCATTTTTGCACCTCAGGGATGTCTGTTTTTGAAGCCAATGATCTGCTTTTCTGGATGTCTGATGTCCTCTGCCAGCATTCAGAAGTTGTTTTGTGGAATTCACTCAGCGTTGAAATGTTCTTTTGATGAGTTTGTGAGGGAGAAAGTGGTCTCCCCGTCCTATTCCTCCGCCATCTTGGGACCCGGGCCCGTATATCTTCTTTATTCAGCAGACATTTATTTAGAACCTCTGTGTGCCAGAATGTGTTTTAGGTCAGGGGGATTTTGGTGAATTAATCCTTGCTGTTATACTGTTTGCATCTGTGGTTGTGTGTATGTGTGCCTGTGTGTTGGGGCATGTTTTATGTAGAAAATAAAATAGTATTTTAAGACTCCCACTGTCATCATCTTAGGGTAGTCTTCCTATTTTTTAATGTGTAAATGTATTTCTTGATACAGTGTATACACACAGAGAATTGTGTATGTTATTGCTTTACTCAACTATGTATCGGAGAAGGCAATGGCACCCCACTCCAGTACTCTTGCCTGGAAAATCCCATGGACTGAGGAGCCTGGTGGGCTGCAGTCCATGGGGTCGCTGAGTCGGACACGACTGAGCGACTTCGCTTTCACTTCTCACTTTCGTGCATTGGAGAAGGAGGTGGCAACCCACTCCAGTGTTCTTGCCTGGAGAATCCCAGGGACGGGGGAGCCTGGTGGGCTACCGTCTGTGGGGTCACACAGAGTCGGACACGACTGAAGTGACTTAGCAGCAGCAGCAGCAGCAACTATGTATGGTTGAGACCATATATATCATATATGATTCTATATTTCACTTTTTTTGATTAATACAATACTATGAGTATTTTCTCATGTTATTCAATATTCTTTGACCTAGATGTCTAATCCATTATAGATAAGAATTCATTCATTCCTCAGTTAATAGACATTTAGGACAGTTATCTTTCTATTATAACTAATGCTGCAACGAATACCTTTGCACCTCATCTTTATTCTCATTTAAATAAGTTTCTAGATTTTTCAAACAAGGTTGAATAAACTTTGGCAAGTTTAAGTCCTGATCCAGACTGTTACCTGTACTGTTTGACCCACTGACAGCATAACATTTTTCTTCTTAACTTTGTAGGAGGCAAAGAAGATAGAAAAGTCTTCCCCTTCACATGTTTGCTTTTAGCTTTTATTTGCGCATGCTGAGCATTACTGTTCTTGTGGCTGTGTCGCAAAGGCTTCCCAAGACTTGTTTCTGATCAAGTGATTGCAGCACACCAGAAGCTAGTGTTGAAATACATTTTTTTCAACATTAACTCTCAGGTCTCACCAGGCTAGTGCCAAACTGTGCATATTAAATATATCCCTACCTTGGAAGCATTTCTTCAGGGAAATTGAATAGTGGCAGCATTAGAATCACAGACACAACTCTCTGGCCTGTTGTAATTTAAGGATTTAGTATGTCAGTGCTGCTAGCACTGAGAGTTAAATTGAAATAGCATGGACTCTTTATCTGCACTGCGGTAAGAGTGGGCTTGTGTTTGCTCTTGGGAACACCATGAGCTGGCCCGATTAAAAGGATGGTCAGATATGTGTATTTCTGGGCTCTCGAGTAGGTACATAGGTTAAGAAAAGGGAGTTGTAAAAGCTGGCAGCTGAACACCACCCTTGAGAGTTGAACTGTAATTAACTTTATTTTTAATACAAGAAAGTTATTTCATTTGAGAACTGGAAAATGCTCAGGATGTAAGTAAAGAGCAGTAATGACTTTACAGTCTCAAGACAATAGCTAGAGGGAACTGGGAAGAAATAAATGAACAGTCTGGAGTTTAGCATATAAACTTAATCACATTGGAGAGGTACAAAAATGCAGACTCTTGGCTCTGGTCCTGTCTGGTAACCATGCTTAAATTCATCCAGAAAAGGTGAACAAGTCAACTTTTCTGGGTTGCTTAGGGTTGTTATCTGTGTAGGCAGATAACATTTCAGAGATTTTCAACAACAGTAAGAGCTGTAGGACTTGATAATATTAGCTGTATCTTGTGTACTTTCTTCAAGTATATTTTTTAATTTCTTGAGTTTCCTAAAAAATCCTGGAGAGAAAATTGACTCTTTGAGAGGTTGTTTGATTTACTTACAGTCATGAAATAGATACCAACTCTCCTCTGATTCTTTTTTTTTAATATTTGGAATAGCTCTTTTACAAGCCTTAGGGGTGGTGGTTTAGTTGCTAATTCATGTCCTACTCTCACGACCCCATGGACTGTAGCCAGCCAGCTCCTCTGTCCAATCAATTCTCTAGGCAAGAATACTGGAGTGGGCTGCCATTTCCTTCTCCCCAACTCTCCTGATTCTTAACCCGTGAGTCCTTTCCACTTCACTTTGAGGCTATGCAGACATATGTCTACATCAATAATATGTTCCTGACAATCAGATATTCTACATAGGAATACCAGCCAGGAGACTATTTTCTACAATTTTAAATAGTAAAAATTAAAATGTATCTCATGCCAATTTAAAACTTTATGCCAGTTTCCTAAATATTAATTGTTCAGTCGCACAATTGGGTCTGACTCTTTGCAACCCCATGGACTGCAGCACACCAGGCTTCCTTGTCCTTCACTATTTCCTGGAGCTTGCTCAAAATCATGTCCATTGAGTCGATGATGCCAAACAACTGTCTCATCCTCTGTCGCCCCTTCTCCTCCTAAATAATTAATACAGCAAAATGCCTGGATATAAATAACAAGTATATTGGATGTTAGATGCTGAAAACTAAATCCAAATAGTTCTTCTCTTCAAATAGTTAATATAGTTGGTATATAATATTGTTGGTTGGAAAGTTGCTTTGTATGCAGTAGTACAGGGCACATCCCCTTGGCCACCACACTGCATTCTCTTCAAAATGTTCACATAGAATTCTGATGTTCTGTCAAGAATGTAACTTTTCCTGTACATCACTTTGACTAGATTGCTCTATTGACTTTTAGGTGTATGTGTGGATATATTAGCATTATCTTTATAAGCAACTAATGGAAAATATGAATGTTTGGGTATCAAAAAAGCATAGGCTCTAGGCAGCGGGCTTCAGTAGCTGCAGCTCGTGGGCCCTAGCGAGTGGGCTCGGTAGTTGTGGCGCATGGGCTTAGCTACTCCATGGCAGGTGGAATTTTCCCAGACCAGGGATCGAAGCAGCGGCCCCTGCAATGGCAGGAAGATTCTTATTCTCTGCACCCCCAGGGAAGTCC
Source organism: Cephalophus harveyi (assembly GCA_006410635.1). Taxonomy (NCBI): domain Eukaryota; kingdom Metazoa; phylum Chordata; class Mammalia; order Artiodactyla; family Bovidae; genus Cephalophus; species Cephalophus harveyi. Next base: position 204,290 of record SJYT01058213.1, on the reverse strand, counting down.
AAAATACCTTTTTAAAATAAAACACTTTTACTTTATTCTTTCTTTATATTCCAGTTAGAAACCTTTTTTTTTTTTTTTTTTTATAATTGTATGTGTAAGCATCTCATGACTTTGAATTTCATTTCAGGCAGTGAAAGGAGAGTTAAGAACAAAATAATTGTTTAAAAAAGGTGTATGTTGGTCTTGAGATCTGATTTTACCTGACTTAAAACTCTAATAGGCAGCCTCCTTCTGTCTCACGGATGTTGGTAGAAGACACAGTATTCTTGGGACAGGGACAAAGCCCCTGCTAGGCTAGATGCTCCAGATGTTTCTTATTTTCTTACAAAACCTGTATGAAATAGATTTAAAATTTTTTTCTATTTATACTTTTTTTATAGAGTCAGAACAGACTTAAGCAAATAAGTAACTTGCGTAAGTTTTGCCCAGCTAGTAAGTGGCAGAGCCGAGACTGGAACCAGTGTCTCTGAGCTCCGTTTTTTTGCCTCTATGTTTTGTAGTATACGATTCTCTTAGGTCTCAGGTTGTTGGGTGGAGAGATCTGTATACATCTTTAGATTAAGATTTTAAATTTTGTGTATTTTCCTATGTATTCGTACTGATTTCTAGTTTTTTAATATATCAGTTTCTGATGGAAATATTAAAAAGCAATTGATCGTGGATTTTATCCATTGATCAATTCTGACTTTCAAGTTTATACAGTTCGAAATTATTATGTATTTAGAAACTACATATAATTATAAAAATTAAAATTATATAAGTATCAAAACAAAAAGAAAGTGAAGCTGCTCATTCCTGTCCTCTTTGCGACCCCATGGAGGAGCCTGTCAGACCCCTCCGTCCATGGCAAGAATACTGGAGTGGGTTGCCATTTCTTCCTCTAGGGGGTCTTCCTGACCCAAGGATCGAACCTGGGTCTCCTGTACTGCAGTTAGACTCTACTGTTTGAGCTACCAGGGAAGCCAAAAACAACAAAAGTATATATAATTTACATAGCTCAAAGATATGTAGGTTCAGGGCAGTTATTCTTCCTAACAAGTTGTTTTCCTTCCTTATCATTTTGTTCACTTATTTTTCCTTGTGTTTATGTACTATCATTATATGAGCTATTTTGAAAGTTGGTATTTGTCAGATACATCTTTTTTTTTTTTATCTTATTTTCAGTGTTCCTGATTGGCTCTGTCTTAGGTGTGTTTCTTGCAAGAACTATATAGCCATAGTTCGGGATTTTCTTTTTTTTTTTTAATCCAGTCTGGTAACTGCTGTCTTTTCAAAACTTGCCCCCTATAATCTGTTTAGAACCTGCATTTTGGTTTGTGTTTTGAATGTCACAGAAGGGTGCTCAAAATTGGTGCCCTGCGTGCGATTTAACTCAAGCCCTGTCAGTAGTAGTAGCCCCTTCCCAGGTTTGCATTTCGAGAGCTCTCATCACTCGCAACTAAAAAGTGGTCCAAGTTAGCAAGGAAGTTAAGCTGCTGGACTGGGTGTCTTTTGCCTTTGTCAGTCTCAGTTTTTCCTTCTGTGCTTAGTTGCTCAGTCATATCCGACTCTTTGTGACCCATGGACTGTAGCCCACCAGGCTCCTCTGTCCATGGGGATTCTCCAGGCAAGAACACTGGAGTGGGTTGCCATGCCCTCCTCCAGGGGATCTTTGCAACTCAGGGATTGAACACAAGTCTTCCCCATAGCAGGTGGATTCTTTACCAGCTGAGCCACCAGGGAAGCCCAGGAATACTGGCGTGGGTAGACTATCCCTTCTCCAGGGGAACTTCCCAACCCAGGAATAGAACTGGGGTCTTCTGCCTTACAGGCAGAGTCTTTGCCAGCTGAGCCACCAGGGACGCCCTGGCAGCCTTTCCTTATAGGTCATTATTTGTCATGTTTGCTCCACCAAGAGAAGTGCGCCTAACATCCTGCAGAGACACCGGCGGAGCCAGTGGAGCAGGCAGCGGCGGCGACACTGTCCTCGCGTAGAGGAGAGGCGGCCGTGCGTGTGGCCCGGGGTCCCGCCCTCTGTAACCGCGCTGCTTCTCCTCCGTGCAGTGTGGCTTCCTGCTGTGGTGCATGGCTCCCAGCCCCGCCAATGGAGCGGACCTGCTCTACAAGCGCATCATCCGGCCTTTCTTCCTGAAGCACGAGTCCCAGCTAGACAATGTGGTGAGCGACCTGAAGGACAAGGCCAAAGAGACTGCAGATGCCTTCGCCAAGGAAGGTATGGCTTGGGGGCAGCCGGGCTCAGCGTGCGGGGGGCCGTTCCTCAGCCACGTGCCAGGCTGAACTGGGATTTCTCCACCAAGGCTTTGCCCGTTGCCTTTACTGTTCCCAACATTCTTCTGCCATGCCACGTATAACACATCATTCAGTCGGCCCATTAGGAAAAGTGACTTTCCTGTGGCGGGTGGAGATTTTAGGGGTCATCTGTATTTATATCCAAGTCCAGTCTCTCATTCATAGCAGGTTGAACTGCTTGTTATGCTGCTGTTCAAATGGCTTTTGTGAGAGGTGCAAGAGAATGCCCTCTCTCTCAGCCTTTCTCATCCATTCATTCAACAAATACTTACTTATTGAGGTGACTTAATTATGTGCCAAGCATGTTCATAGCACTGGGCATGAACCAGGGAACCAAACAGACCAGCAGACCGTACTGCATGAACCCGTGAAGCTTATAGTCTTGTTGAGAGAGAGAGAGAGAATACAGTGAAAAAGCAAGTTACGTGCTGTAGTTAGCACATGATACAGAGAAAAATAAAACAGATCGAAAGATAGGGAGTGCTCAGGGGCTGAAGGGAAGGTGACAGTTTTAAAGAGTGATTTAGCAAATCCTCACAAAGGCGGCAATACTGCGTCACATTTGAAAGTGTTAAGGGAAAGAACCATGGGAAAGAAAGCCCCCGGGGAAGAACAGGCATGTGCAAAAGCTGAGAGCGGCCCAGAGCGGGAGCTGAAGGAGCCAGGCTGCAGAGCAGCTACAGTGGAACATCCCGCTTACTGGAGCGGAGGACCCAAGCGGCCAGGATACTGGAAGAATGCTGAAAGCAGTGATAATTCAAGTAAGAGCACTGCTCACAAGTGATGGTAAGTTTGGAGCTAAAATCTTAAAGAATGAGGCAGCACAGCCCAAGGGCCAGAGAGCATTGGAAAAAAGATGGGCGGCTGGGAAAGGCCATCTGATGCCATGAGATTCTGAACACAGCCATGAGGATCAAAGACAGTGCTTCCTGGACCTCCAGACCCAGAAGTACCAGGGTCATGGAAGGAAACGCATAGGACACTTGAGAAGGCAGTGTCCTGGGGGGCAGGCGGGTCTCTGTAAGAACAACAGGAAGAAGGATCCATTCGGAGAAACGGGAGGATAGAGGTCTTCTGATGATGGGTCGGAAGTTCCAGAGGGCACAGTAAGGGTTTTAGCCCATGGACAATGGGCATAGAACTAGGGAATTGAAAAAAAAAAAAGGATTCTATGCTCCTGAGGAAGTGGGAGCTGAGAGGTGAGCTGGCCTCTGGGGAAGGAAAACCCCCAGATAGCCGCCTGCAGCCCTGCTGCCCCAGCTGGTGTGTGTTCTCCTCCTCCTCACAGACTGCGTCCTCCCCAAGCCCTGCTCCTGACCCGGCTCCAGTCTCCTTCAGCTCGTTCCTACGTTTCTTCACATCCTCCTACTCTAGGATCGCCAATTGTTTTTAAGAGGTTTCTTAGCTGTTCCTCTCTGCTCTTAACCAAACCAGCAACCTCTGGTGATGTCATTTCTGTCTAGTTCACCCACATTTCTCGGCCTTTGATTAGATCTCAGTCCTCTAAAATCCTGTTTTACTTTGATATGATACATTCATAAACCGAGGTGTAAGAATGAAAATAAGAGGGATTTTGAGGCTGACACATTTTAGACTCTTGAGTTTCTGGATTCTCCAGGAAGTACATTTTTGCAAAGAGCTAGTTGAGAGCCTGGAGTGTCTTTGTAAACCTTAGTCCACAATTTTCAGTGAGTGAAGAGAGAGCCGCTGTCGGGCGGCTGGTGCATAAGGAGGGCAGCCTTGCCTGGCACCTGCTCGGCTCCACCGAGAACGCTGCGGTCTGGACTCTCAGGAGGCCTCAAGGCTCTCAGAACCCTCCCCGCGGCCCTCAGACACATCTCACGAGTTCTTAGAGCCCATTCCAAGCCAAGTGGTAATTAGGAAGGCCAAGGAGGACCTGGAATTTCTTGACTGTACAGAGGACACTATACACTCAAGGAACCTCTACTTCTTGCGATACTCGGAGGAGGACAGGACACAGTGGCACAGGCGACACGGTCACTCTCAGGGCCCAGGTCCTCAGTAACTTTGCGGCAGTGCTCAGGAGCTGCGCTTGAAGAGTTCTCAGGCCCATTTCCTGGAAACTCTGCTCGCCCTGCCCACAGACCTTCTGTGTGTCCTCATCTGAGCGTGAGTCACCCACAGTAGGAGCCACGCCGGCACACAGCTGGGTTACAAACAGCTCTAATACAGTTTTCTCTCTTCTCACAGCCAGGAAAGCCACCGTGAATTTACTGGGCGAGGAGAAGAAGAGCACCTAGACCGCCGGCTGGCCGGAGCCTCTCTGGCCTCTGCACCTCCTACTGGAGCTTGGTACCGTATTAGGGGCTGTGGTGTATGATCGTTTTAATAATGTTGCCTTGGAAACATTTTGATATATTAAACAAAGGAGTGTGTTGTAAGGTTTTTTGCTTACTTTTACTGTTTATATACTTAGGGAGCATTTACATTTAATGCAATGGGCAGTGTCCAAGTTCTCAGAAAATATATTATGCCTCTGGGTTGGAAAAGACCTATGTTACCATCCTGTAGGAAATATAAACTTAAAATTATATATCCCACAGGCTTTGTACTTCAGTGGGCTCTCTCTGCATGCATTTTCTCTGTACTCACCCTGTACTTACTCTGTCCTTACATTTTAGGATGCTCTTTAAGAGTAAATGTTTAAATGTTTTTAATGAATCTGTGCATACACACATGTAGGGAAATGTTACTGTCTGTAGCCTGCATATTGCTTATGGGGAGCGCCAGCCAAAGGCGGAAGGTTCCATTGTGTTGGTGTGATCTGCTGAATAGTACTTCAGAAAATTAATACAAATGGGCAGTGTTTCAAAGGAACAGTTAAGTGATAAATGAGGCAGAAGGGAGGTTGGCCTGGTGGTTTCCGAACATTGTAGCAGCTGAATACCAGAACAGCTTTGTGAGGCAGTCAGCTAAGTGATAAATGGGGAAATGTACACACACATCACAGTTCCCAATTCTGTAGAACTAGTAATATTGTCTTGTAGCTTTTAAAAAACTGGCTGGTAAGCTTTGTTGTGGAAACCATCCCTGGTTTCACTTTCATAGCTGAGTAACATGTTGGTTTAGTCTTGTTTCTTTTCTAGTCTTTTTAAAAACCTCTACTTTAAGGAACCTCTAGAGACTCGCCCACCTCTCATTACATGTACATTCTTGTTTATATCATTAGCAACTACATGCTCATGGTGACACCAGGCTCTAAGAGCAATTCTCAGAGAAGTACGGTAGACTGCTGCACAGTCTAGTTGGTAGTGGGTAAGACAAACACCTTTACCTTCTTTCCCTGGACTTGAAGGTCAAACAACAGAGGCGTCCCTAGTTTACAAGTCAGAATCATTTGTAGTCCATCTCATGCTTTCATCTATATGCTTTGTTTTGATGATAAACTATGAGGTTATATGCAGTTTAAGTACAAAATAAAAAGTTAAAATTAATATTACTAGCTTGATTAGCCCAATGGCTTATAGGGACCTTGACAATTTGTCCATACTAGAGAATCTAAGCTTTGCACCGACCATACTGCTAGGGTCCTTCTTAGACTAAACTGACTAAAACAAAAGCATTACAAAACTAACAACCAGGCCTGTAAAATATTTTAAGGCAAATAAAGATGATTCGTTCCCTTTTAGATAACAATTAGGTAAAGTCATAATGATGTGTCACAATGTAAAACAAAAATATGTCAAAGGTATCCAAAATAAGGAACAATAACACTCCAATATAACAATATGGATCAGGGCCTTTTTGGGGGAGAGAGGAATGTGATGATAATAGAGCACCTTATTAAGCTTATGTTAAAACATAAAATCTTTCAGAAAGCAAATAGCTACTTGTTATTGGAAGGAAATTAAGCCTTAGGTTAAAAAGTTTTAGAAGTACCTCTGCTGCTGCTACTGCTGCTAAGCCACTTCAATTGTGTCCAACTCTATGCGACCCCACCAGGGTCCCCCGTCCCTGGGATTCTCCAGGCAAGAACACTGGAGTGAGTTGCCATTTCCTTCTCCAATGCATGAAAGTGAAAAGGGAAAGTGAAGTCGCTCAGTCGTGTCCGACTCTTAGCGACCCCATGGACTGCAGCCTACCAGGCTCCTCCGTCCATGGGATTTTCCAGGCAAGAGTACTGGAGTGGGGTGCCATTGCCTCTAGGAGTATTTAAATCCCTTTCCCTATAAATCAAGTATGCTTTCTTGGTGGTAAAAGAATGAAAATTAGCAACTTCTAGCATTCAGACTGTATAATCAGACTGTTAGTATACAGAATATGTAACTTTTAGTGTACAAAATATCAGGCAAGATGGTGAAGCATGAAAGTTACTATTGCTTATAACTACTTACAGGCTAATATCAATTTAGACAGAAATTTCTGAATGCAATTTTTTTTTTTTTTAACTATAGGTTTCTCTTCCAGTACAGTCTGTCAGAAATTTTAGTTACTCTTTTTGGCAGTCAGCATGTACATATTAATGACAGGAGAAGCTATGAGTTGAGCAATTCTTGTCTCAGTTTAGATTTCCAAAAAAACATACTGCTGTGGCTAGAGTATTTGAAAAACTAATTGAGCCTGTGTTCAGCTATAAGACAAGTATTTATTTGTACATGAATGGTATTTTGGGGATATGTGAAGGCAAATAATTCCTACAAGACAGTTACTGCTACCCTGGGGAGTCTTCTACCCACAGCCTGAAGAATATGAGCATAACCTTTAAATAAGTTACCACCTATCCTGAAGATGTGCTATATTAAATGGAAATAGATGTAAATAAAATTTTGTTATCTCATTGAGCTTTTATAGTCTGTCGTCTTTAATGGGGCTTAAAAGAAAATGTAAGAAGAATCTTAACACAGATAAATAATCCTTCAACACTGCTGTTCATTGACCATGTTTCTCACCTGGCCTGTAATTTTCCCCGTGGTGGTAACTACCCATCAGAGAAAAGACTTTCCCTAAAAACAAGCGAGGGGATATATGGCTGGTTTTTTACATATAGCTTTATAGTTTATATATAGCTGATTCATGTTGTTGTACAGCAGAAACTAACACAACATTCTTCAATTAAAAAAATAAAAAAATATTTAAAAGCCAGGAAAAAAAATACCAAGAAGAGTTTCTACTCCTTATTAGCAATAAATGGAGAGGAAACCTAAACTCTTCTTGACCTTTGAATAACACAGGTTTGAACTGCATGGGCTCACTTACAGGTTTTTTTCAATAAATAACGCACTGCAGTACTACACAATGTGCGGCTGATTGAATACCCCGATGCTGCAAAGTTATCACTGAGTAGTTGCCTGAGAGGAGTCAGCCCTAATGCTGGCATAATGCATTACACAGTCTCATATAGCTTCTAGTTGGTGCTATTATTTCATATATTTTAATATAGTAAACACACATATGCCTCCAAATGACTCTATATTTTTAGACTAAGAAAAGAAGAACTGGGGATTTTATTAAAAATACCTACCTTTGGAGAGTGTACTTCGGTCAGCATCCTCGCCTACATCTGCCTTTACATGTCTGTATGTCTAGAATCATGATGTTTAATTATAGAGTAATAGATACAATTCACATCCTTAATCAAATATTAGTTCTGTATGATACAGCTTTTCAGGCTGCTTACTACAAGTATTAGCTTATAAAATCTGTAATATACACACCTTAGAGAATTAAGAGGAATAAAGAGGTTCTTTGGTCAAATCAGAGGTTCTCAAGTGTTAATGTGCATCAGGTTTTCTTTGGGGAGGGGAGGAATTGGTAAAAGGTTGCTGGTTCCATCCCTGATTCAGGAAGTCTGGGGTGGGGCTGAAACATTTGTAACTGGAACAAGACCCCAGGTGATGCTAGATACAGAAACCACACTTTGACAAATCACTGAGTTAGGTTAATGGTGTCTTTATACTCAGTATAGAGGTTTTCAGGCCTGGTTGTACGTCACCATCTGAGCAGCTTTCAGAAAATACTAGTGTCTACCTCCAGTACCAGAAATTTTAAAAATCCACTATATACCCAGGTGCCAGTATTTTAAAACTCTTCCAGTGTATAACCAGGATTAAGAAAGTGAAATGAAATTCATGTTTTGGCAAGAAAAATTTAAACATAAAACTTCTTCTTTGCCCTTTGGCCTCCCCTCTCCCTCCAACTTCAGCTTCCCTGATAGCTCAGCTGGTAAAGAATCCGCCTGCAATGTAGGAGACCTGGGTTCGATCCCTGGGTTGGGAAGATGTCCTGGAGAAGGGAAAGGCTACCCACTCCAGTATTCTAGCCTAGAGAATTCCATGGGCTGCATAGTCCATGGGGCTATGACTAAGCAACCTGCACTCCGCCAACTGTGCATTGTATATCTACATTATACATTGAGCAAACCTCCCCCGTCAGCAGGAATACCTGCTCACCATAACCAGCAACATTCTCTAAGCATTAAGACAACTCTTTAAAAGACAACATTCCTTTTTGAGCTGGTAAAAAGTCATATGACCCACCATGATGGTGCTTACATGTGGATTATGAAAACTCAGATACGAATACATCATTTAAAGTACTGCCCTCTGTCTCAAAAAACGTATATAAATTGTCTTGACTTTTAGTGGGCAGAACAACTCTCTGAGCTTTCTGAGGTGCTCTTCCCAGAGTATAATCTTCAAATTTGGCTCGAATAAAATCTTCCAATTTTTCTTAGGTTGACTAATTTTTTGACGACACCTACTATTAGAGACTACTGCTAAGGTCAAGAATCCCAAGGTCTGGACAGTTTCTCAGTTAATTAATTCAGCCCGTGTGTTAGTTTCCATTATTGCTGTAACATATTACCACACATTATTAGTGGCTTAAACCAGCACAAATATATTAGTTTATAGTTCTGAAGGACAGACATCCGAAAGAGGTGGGCAGGGCTGTGTTATTTCTGGAGATAGAGGAGAATCCATTTTCTTGCTGCTTTCAGCTTCCACACTCTCCCTGTATCCCCGTTTGTGGCCCGTTAGTACACTGACCCCTGCTTCCCTTTTATAAGCTTGTTTGTGATTACCTTGGGCCCACCTGGATAACCCAGGATACTCTCTCCAGCTCAAGATTCTTAATCTCACATGCAAAGCTTTTTGCCATGAAAGCAACATATTTACTGTTTTTTTTTGTGTGTGTGTGTGAGGATGGATGATGGTCAGGAAAACAGCATATTCTGCCTCCCCCACTCTCTGGGTATAGAAATTTCGTTATCATTACCCCCAATATCAAAATAACTGCAGAGAGTATCTTAATGTTGGGAGGGAACTAAAGAAAGAGGAGGATTTAATGAAGAACTACCTTATTCACAACCATGTAGACCAGAGGTTTATCCTCTGGAAAGAGTGGGGGAATCCTTGGAGAGGGGGCACGGGCAGAGTTAAGGGAGGGAAGTTGCATTAAAAGCATGACTGAGTGACCAAATGCTGAGACCCATTAGCCCACCCTGCCTTCACCCACTAGGCGCCCAGATCTTTATCCTCCTGGGAGCTTGTCAGGCTTCTCTCTGGGGAAGCAGATCAACCTTAGAGAAAACATCTAACTGATATGGACAAGTTTTTTGAAAGGACATTTTGACAACTGATAATTCACCAAATATTCATAAAACTAAGCAAATAAAAGAAAATTAGCCCCAAGGAAAACAAAAATAACCATAGCATACTCCAGAGTATTTCCGGAGATAAGCTAAATCTTCAAAAGGCATCTGAATTCCAGGTTGGGGCCAGCGAGTGTGAAATTTTCACAGGCTCCCCGGGGAGTCCAGTACTGGTGAACCCCGATCACACTATTGAGCAACAAAGGTACTGGCATGATTTAGCTATTAATGAAACACAGAACAGCATACACTTTAAATTGCTGTTCAGTTGCTAAGTTGTGTCCGACTCTTTGTGACCCCGTGGACTGCAGCACGCCAGGCTTCCCTTTCACTATCTCCCAGAGCTTGCTGAAACTCATGTCCATTGAGTCAGTGATGCCATCCAACCAACTCATCCTCTGTCGCCATCTTCTCCTCCCACCTTCAATCTTTCCCAGCATCAGGGTCTTTTCCTATGAGTTGGCTCTTCGCATCACATGGCCAAAGTATTGGAGTTTCAGCTTCAACATCAGTCCTTCCAATGAATATTCAGGGTTGATTTCCTTTAGGACTGACTGTGGTACTGACTCCAGCACCACAGTTCAAAAGCATCAATTTTTTAGTGCTCAGCTTTCTTTATGGTCCAGCTTTCACATCCATCCGTGACTACTGGAAAAACCATAGCCTTGGCTAGACAGACCTTTGTTGGCAAAGTGATGTCTCTGCTTTTTAATATGCTGTCTAGGTTTGTCAAAGATTTTCTTCTAAGGAGTAAGCATCTTTTGATTTCATGGCTGCAGTCACCATTTGCAGTGATTTTGGAGCCCAAGAAAATAGTCTCTATTTCCATTGCTTCCCCATCTATTTGTCATGAAGTGATGGGACCAGATGCCATGATCTTCGCTTTTTCAATGTTGAGTTTTAAGCGAGTTTTTTTCACTTTCATCTTCATCAAGAGGCTCTTTAGTTACTCTTTGGTCTCTGCCATTAGGGTGGTGTCATCTGCATACCTGAGATTATTGCTATTTCTGCTTGCGCTCTTAATCCAGCTTGTTATTCATCCAGCCCACCATTTTGCATGGTATACTCTGCATGTAAGTTAAATAAGCAGGGTGACGCTATACAGCCTTGTCATGCTCCTTTCCTGATTATGAACCAGTCCATTATTCCATGTCTGGTTCTAACTGTTGCTTCTTGACCTGCATACAAGTTTCTCAGGAGTCAGGTAAGATGTGATTACAATGATGAAATACAGTGGTAGGAGGGAAGATGGGAAAGATGCATGCATGTCTTGGGAATAAAGAAAGGAAAATGAAATCCTCCTCCTCTACAGATGGAAGTTAATGCCTAAATGGAAACTATTAAAATTGGCTAGCTCTTTCAATTATGTACAAGTATAAAACTGATAATAATAAAGTCCTTTAAAAAAAGGGCAAAGAAGGTGAACATAATTCACTGAAATGACTGTTTTTCACTTGGCTGGCAAAGAAGTAAAGATAATTATTCACTGACTGCAACATGAACAAACAGCAACACGTACAGCAATAGTTGTGAAACCTTTTCTGACAATCCTATTGCCATCTCTCTGAAACAGTTTTAGATTCTAGGCATCTTTCTGTGACAAATCTTTTACATTGACTGCCCAGTATCCACTCTCAACTACTCACTTCCTTGTCTGCCACTCTATCAGGACTGAGAAGGTTGTATTTCACTTTGTGCCAGAGTTCTTGATAATGAAACAAGTGAAAGTTGGCCAGGACAGGTTTTGAGAAATCCCTGCCTTTAACACACTTTCCAGGAAATTTTTGCAGAGTAACACCTGTGGTCAGCAGTCTTTATTGTGATTGACCAAAAATTGTTATTTTTAACAATTAAAACTCAACATTCAGAAAACTTAGATCATGACATCTGGTCCCATCACTTCATGGCAAATAGTGGAAACAGTGGCAGACTTTATTTTGGGGGGCTCCAAAGTCACTGCAGATGGTGACTGCAGCCATGAAATTAAAAGATGCTTACTCCTTGGAAGAAAAGCTATGACTGACCTAGATGGTATATTAAAAAGCAGAGATGTTACTTTGCCAACAAAGGTCCGTCTGGTCAAGGCTATGGTTTTTCCAGTAGTCATGTATGGATGTGAGAGCTGGACTATAAAGAAAGTTGAGTGCTGAAGAATTGATGCTTTTGAACTGTGGTGTCGGAGGACTCTCGAGGGTCCCTTGGAGTGCAAGGGGAGCCAACCAGTCTAAAGGACATCAGTCCTAACTATTCATTGGAAGGACTGATGCTGAAGCTCAAACTCTAATATTTTGGCCACCTGATGCGAGGAACTGACTCATTTGAAAAGACCCTGATGCTGGGTAAGATTGAAGGTGGGAGAAGGGGACGACAGAGGATGAGATTATTGGATGGCATCACCGACTCAATGGACATGATTTTGAGTAAACTCCAGAAGTTGGTGATGGACAGGGAAGCCTGGTGCAGACCATGGGATTGCAAAGAGTCGGACACGGAGTGACTGAACTGAATACCTGTGGCTGGCAATTTTTACTGTGGCTGGCCAAAAATTGTTATTTCACTAACACTTTGTGGGTTATTACATTCAACAATTATACCTAACACACCTGTAAAGTCATTTTCGTGAAACACTATATTCAATACACTCTTCTTTGGAAGCAAAGGAGCATTCTCCAGCACCATTTCATTTTCACTTCCCATTGCAGAATCAATCACTAAGGATTTTTGTCTTTTTGTTGGTCTGACATCATCATTTACATCATCTGAATCAGAACTATATTCTGAAGAACTATCATCTTCTGGGACACTAGTATTAATACATATGTCGCTCAGCCAGAGAAAGTATCTACGTAAGAGTCACTGAAAAATTCTTCACTCAAAATTTTGCAATGCTCCTTTCTTGAAAGTTTTACAGTAATAAAGGTGTGTTTATAATATACACAATGTTGCAACAAAAACCTGACACAACAAAATGTGAATGATAATGACAATCGTAAGTTGTCTGATGAACCCTTGATCAATCCAAAGCTCTATGAACTTCACACGGTGATGTCAAGAGGGACAGATGTGGAACTCTGATGTGGTGTTGGGTCTGTCACCAGTCCTTTTACAAGTCTGTAACTTAGGGATGTTGGAAACATGCCAGAGATAGTGGAGTACAGAGGTAGGAGGGCATCACTGAGCAACTGAATCAACACCTACAATAACCTCTGAGTTTCGTGTTATTTAAAAATTTAATTCCTGTTTAAGTCCCTCATTCTCTTCTGTTATACAGCCATATTCCTAAGCGATACATTTTCCCAAAGAGGGCTTTTCTGAATCATGTTTTGCACCGCTGTATTTATTTGTAAAGATAAACTACTATACAATTAATGTTCACTGTAAGACATAGTAAAAAAAACTGTTGGAGAGAAAACCTAAGTAGCAATTCTGATACTTCCCCCTACACAGCAATGGATCATTTCATACAGCCTGGGTGTATAATCCCTTTTAAAGTTCTGAAACTCTGGCTACGTTTATTCTGTAATCACTTGGAATTGTTCGATCTCTAGCAATAAAAAAGGAATTGGGATTTCAAGGCTATGAATTCACTCACAGGATTCACAGAAGAGCTGCACTAGGCCTCAGGAAGATGTGAATCAAATCTGAGCTCCTATCACCATCTGTACTTGTTTCTACTCCAAACATAAAATCGAGAGAAACACTCCACTGGCCTGGCCTTGGTCACATCCTGTTGTCAGGGTGCAGTCCTGTGACTGACAAATCTTCCAGAAGCACACCGAGTCAGAGAAGGCAGTCCCCCAGGAGATGCTCAGTAGACAAAAACAAAAGGCTGGAGAAGGAGTCTCTTAAATTTTACACAAAGTCACCACTTTTAGAACAGTGCTTTGGAATAAAATCAGAATTATCAATCCACTTTAGTTTCTTTGAAAAAAGTTTATTTCAAGGTGCTAAAGCATAATTTTAGAACTCCAATCTACAGAATAAGCAAATCTAAAGCTTAAATTTCCACATGTCAACAAACTAGTAATTGATGAAACAACTCAATTACAAAGACTGATTAAAAGAATATGATCCACAGACTGCCTGTTCATAGACCTCCAAAAGGATTTAACCACTTTCTGGTTTTAGGGTCTCACTAAGCTTCCACTCCCCATTTTATTCTATCTCCTCTATTGGCATTAATCAGTTCATAAGCAAAAGCTACAAAAAGTCAAGTTTCAAATTTTATTTCACTAAAATTAAAAAGATAAACAAAATGTGTATTTCAAACCTTATTAAACTCATTTATTTGAAACATGTTTACATAGAGGACAAACAGATATAGGATTTCAAGTAACTTACGGTAGACCCCACTGTCCATTTAAGAATATGCTGCTTTCTTTCACAAAAACTCTGCATGAAGAGGCAAAAAAGAAAAATTTCTTTTACACTGCATAAGAGCTGGATGCAAACTTCTGATGTATATTTATTTCATTATCAACTCTGATGTTGAAGCTGGGAGGCACAAATGTTCACAGCTCAGTTAAATGATGCAAAGAAGAAGCTTCTGTTTCCCTCAGATACAAGCAAAGCCTCCATTCATGTCTCTTACAGCTGTATCACATCCTTGATTCTCAGGCCAGATCACTTCTTCTTCTTTCCTTTCCCTTTCTTACTTCCCTCTCCTTGCTGAAGACTTTGGTCGCCACCTCCTGTTTTTTGTGTCCTTGTTTTCAGTTTAGGTATCATTTCTGCAGCATACAACATTACTGACTTACCTAGGAACCAGAAGTTAGGCTTAGTATATAAACTGAGAAACAAGATGTAAAAGGTCATCATACTTGAAAATCATAAAGTTCATGAAGTCATCACATCAAGAAAATAAGAATTTAAAAAGAAAAAATTAAATAACTAGGAAGACAATGATTTGCAGAAATCGGGACCTTTCCAGGAGAAAATGTATTAAGAACAATGCTGAAATTAAATTTAAATAAACAAAACAAAAATTTAGAACACTTTATTTGAAATAAAAAATTTTACCTTGATCCTAGTAACTGACTTGAAGATCAAAGAAAATATCTAAACATAACAAGCTGGCAACAGAATCAGGCTGTTACTGTATCTTAAGCTAGGAAGCACAGGCTTCTGAGTCTAACAAAAATTAAATGTCATTAAGCTGTAAAAGATTTTTTTAAGGAATAAAATGCTAGAGATAATGAAACAGTCTTCTCTGACCATCACACTCCTGGCACCTCTCCTCACCGCCTGCTTGCCTTAGGGTAACCACTACCTTAAAACTTGATGTTTTCTTCCACTCCATTTCAAATATACATATATATACACACACACACAGAGAAGGCAATGGCACCCCACTCCAGTACTCTTGCCTGGAAAATCCCATGGATGGGGGAGCCTGGTAGGCTACAGTCCATGGGGTTGCGAAGAGTCGGACACGACTGAGCGACTTCCCTTTCACTTTTCACTTTCATGCATTGGAGAAGGAAATGGCAACCCACTCCAGTGTTCTTGCCTGGAGAATCCCAGGGATGGGGGAGCCTGGTGGGACATGACTGAAGCGACTTAGCAGCAGCATATACACACACGGAGCCAAAGCAAAAACAACACCAAGTTGTGGATGTGACTTGTGATGGAAGCAAGGTCCGATGCTGTAAAGAGCAATACTGCACAGGAACCTGGAATGTTAGGTCCATGAATCAAGGCAAATTGGAAGTGCTCAAACAGGAGATGGCAAGAGTGAATGTCGACATTCTAGCAATCAGAGAACTAAAATGGACTGGAATGGGTGAATTTAACTCAGATGACCATTATATCTATTACTGTGGGCAAGAATCCCTTAGAAGAAATGGAGTAGACATTGTAGTCAACCAAAGAGTCCAAAATGCAGTACCTGGATGCAATCTCAAAAACGACAGAATGATCTCTATTCATTTCCAAGGCAAACCATTCAGTATCACGGTAATCCAAGTCTATGCCCTGAGTAACACTGAAGAAGCTGAAGTTGAACAGTTCTAGGAAGACCTACAAGACCTTTTAGAACTAACACCCAAAAACAATGTCCTTTTCATTACAGGGGACTGGAATGCAAAAGTAGGAAGTCAAGAAACACCTGGAGTAACAGGCAAATTTGGCCTTGGAGTACAGAATGAAGCAGGGCAAAGGCTAATAGAGTTCTGCCAAGAGAAAGCACTGGTCATAGCAAATACCCTCTTCCAGTGTCTCTTACAGCTGTATCACATCCTTGATTCTCAGGCCAGATCACTTCTTCTTCTTTCCTTTCCCTTTCTTACTTCCCTCTCCTTGCTGAAGACTTTGGTCGCCACCTCCTGTTTTTTGTGTCCTTGTTTTCAGTTTAGGTATCATTTCTGCAGCATACAACATTACTGACTTACCTAGGAACCAGAAGTTAGGCTTAGTATATAAACTGAGAAACAAGATGTAAAAGGTCATCATACTTGAAAATCATAAAGTTCATGAAGTCATCACATCAAGAAAATAAGAATTTAAAAAGAAAAAATTAAATAACTAGGAAGACAATGATTTGCAGAAATCGGGACCTTTCCAGGAGAAAATGTATTAAGAACAATGCTGAAATTAAATTTAAATAAACAAAACAAAAATTTAGAACACTTTATTTGAAATAAAAAATTTTACCTTGATCCTAGTAACTGACTTGAAGATCAAAGAAAATATCTAAACATAACAAGCTGGCAACAGAATCAGGCTGTTACTGTATCTTAAGCTAGGAAGCACAGGCTTCTGAGTCTAACAAAAATTAAATGTCATTAAGCTGTAAAAGATTTTTTTAAGGAATAAAATGCTAGAGATAATGAAACAGTCTTCTCTGACCATCACACTCCTGGCACCTCTCCTCACCGCCTGCTTGCCTTAGGGTAACCACTACCTTAAAACTTGATGTTTTCTTCCACTCCATTTCAAATATACATATATATACACACACACACAGAGAAGGCAATGGCACCCCACTCCAGTACTCTTGCCTGGAAAATCCCATGGATGGGGGAGCCTGGTAGGCTACAGTCCATGGGGTTGCGAAGAGTCGGACACGACTGAGCGACTTCCCTTTCACTTTTCACTTTCATGCATTGGAGAAGGAAATGGCAACCCACTCCAGTGTTCTTGCCTGGAGAATCCCAGGGATGGGGGAGCCTGGTGGGACATGACTGAAGCGACTTAGCAGCAGCATATACACACACGGAGCCAAAGCAAAAACAACACCAAGTTGTGGATGTGACTTGTGATGGAAGCAAGGTCCGATGCTGTAAAGAGCAATACTGCACAGGAACCTGGAATGTTAGGTCCATGAATCAAGGCAAATTGGAAGTGCTCAAACAGGAGATGGCAAGAGTGAATGTCGACATTCTAGCAATCAGAGAACTAAAATGGACTGGAATGGGTGAATTTAACTCAGATGACCATTATATCTATTACTGTGGGCAAGAATCCCTTAGAAGAAATGGAGTAGACATTGTAGTCAACCAAAGAGTCCAAAATGCAGTACCTGGATGCAATCTCAAAAACGACAGAATGATCTCTATTCATTTCCAAGGCAAACCATTCAGTATCACGGTAATCCAAGTCTATGCCCTGAGTAACACTGAAGAAGCTGAAGTTGAACAGTTCTAGGAAGACCTACAAGACCTTTTAGAACTAACACCCAAAAACAATGTCCTTTTCATTACAGGGGACTGGAATGCAAAAGTAGGAAGTCAAGAAACACCTGGAGTAACAGGCAAATTTGGCCTTGGAGTACAGAATGAAGCAGGGCAAAGGCTAATAGAGTTCTGCCAAGAGAAAGCACTGGTCATAGCAAATACCCTCTTCCAGCAACACAAGAGAAGACTCTACTCATAGGATATCGCCAGATAGTCAACACTGAAATTAGACTGATTATATACTTTGCATCCAAAGATGGAGAAGCTCTATACAGTCAGCAAAAACAAGACCAGGAGGTGACTGTGGCTCAGATCCTTATTGCCAAATTCAGACTTAAATTGAAGAAAGTAGGGAAAACCACTAGACCATTCAAGTATGACCTAAATCAAATCCCTAACAGTTATACAGTGGAAGTGAGAAATAGATTTAAGGGATTTAAGGGGATTTAATAGATTTAAGGGATTTAATAGATCTGATAGAGTGCCTGATGAACTATGGACAGAGGTTTGTGTTATTTATTGTACAGGAGACAGGGATCAAGACCATCCCCAAGAAAAAGAAATGCAAAAAAGCAGAATGGCTGTCCGAGGAGGCTGTACAAATATCTGTGAAAAGAAGACAAGCAAAAAGCAAAGGAGAAAAGGAAAGATATACCCATTTGAATGCAGAGTTCCAAAGAACAGCAAGGAGAGATAAGAAAGCCTTCCTCAGCGATCAGTGAAAAGAAACAGGAAAACCACAGAATGGGCAAGACTAGAGATCTCTTAAAGAAAATTAGAGATACCAAGGGAACATTTCATGCAAAGATGGGCTCGATAAAGGACAGTAATGGTATGGACCTAACAGAAGCACAAGATATTAAGAAGAGATGGCAAGAATACACAGAGTGAAGTGAAGTCACTCAGTCGTGGCCAACTCTTTGCGACCCCATGGACTGTAGCCTACAATGCTCCTCCGTCCATGGGATTTTCCATGCAAGAGTACTGGAGTGGGTTGCCATTTCCTTCTCCAGAGGATCTTCCCAACCCAGGGTACCAAGGGAACATTTCATGCAAAGATGGGCACAACAAAGGACAGTAATGGTATGGACCCAACAGAAGCACAAGATATTAAGAAGAGATGGTAAGAATACACAGAAGAACTGTACAAAAAAGATCTTCACAATGCAGATAACCATGACAGTGTGATCATTCACCTAGAGCCAGACATCCTGAAATGTGAAATGAAGCGGGCCTTAGGAAGCATCACTACAAACAAAGCTAGTGGAGGTGATGGAATTCCAGTTGAGCTATTTCAAATCCTAAAAGATGATTCTGTGAAAGTGCTGCACTCAGTATGCCAGAAAATTTGGAAAACTCAGCAGTGGCTGCAGGACTGGAAAAAGTCAGGTTTCATTTCAATCCCAAAGAAAGGCAATGCCAAAGAATGCTCAAACTACCGCACAACTGCACTCATCTCACATGCTAGTAAAGTAATGCTCAAAATTCTCCAACACAGGCTTCAACAATACATGAACCGTGAACTTTCAGATATTCAAGCTGGTTTTAGAAGAGGCAGAGGAACCAGAGATCAAATTGCCAACATCGCCTGGATCATCAAAAAAGCAAGAGGAAAATCATCTCTTTCTGCTTTATTGACTATGTCAAAGCCTTTGCCCGTGTTGATCACCAATAAACTGTGGAAAATTCTGAAAGAGATGGGAATACCAGACCATCTGACCTGCCTCTTGAGAAGCCTATATGCAGGTCAGAAGTCAACAGTTAGAACTGGACATGGAACAACAGACTGGTTCCAAATATGAAAAGGAGTACGTCAAGGCTGTATATTGTCACCCTGCTTATTTAACTTCTATGCAGAGTACATCATGAGAAATGCTGGGCTGGAGGAAGCACAAGCTGGAATCAAGATTGCCAGGAGAAATTTCAATAACCTCAGATATGCAGATGACACCACCCTTATGGCAGGAAGTGAAGAGGAACTAAAGAGCCTCTTGATGAAAGTAAAAGAGGAGAGTGAAAAAGTTGGCTTAAAGCTCAACATTCAGAAAACAAAGATCATGGCATCCAGTCCCATCACTTCATGGCAAACATATGGAAAAACAGTGGAAATAGCAGCAGATTTTATTTTTGGGGGCTCCAAAAATCACTGCTGATGGTTACTGCAGCCATGAAATTAAAAGACGTTTACTCCTTGGGAGAAAAGTTATGACCAACCTAGACAGCATTAAAAAGCTAAGACGTTACTTTGCCAACAAAGGCCCATCAAGGCTATATTTTTTCCAGTAGTCATGTATGGATGTGAGAGTTGGATTACAAAGAAAGCTGAGCACCGTAGATTGATGCTTTTAACTATGGTGTTGGAGAAGAGTCTTGAGAGTCCCTTGGACTGCAAGGAGATCCAACCAGTCCATCCTAAAGGAAATCAGTCCTGAATATTCATTGGAAGGACGGATGTTAAAACTGAAACGCCAAAACTTTGGCCACCTGATGCAAAGAGCTGATTCATTTGAAAAGACCTTGATGCTGGGAAAGATTGAAGGCAGGACAGAAGAGGGCGACAGAGGACGAGATAGCTGGATGGCATCACTTACTCACTGGAGGTTAAGTTTGAGTAAACTCTGGGAGCTGGTGATGGACAGGGAGGCCTGGCATGCTGTGGTCCATGGGGTCGCAAACAGCACACACGACTGAGCGACTGAACTGATACACACGCATATATATATAAAATCAATAAATAACACTGCACCCACATCTATCAATAAATAGTAATAGTCTATATTTAAATTTACACCTTAGAAGCACCACACTGCATACTTCTTGCTTTTTTTTACCCAATATAGTTTTTTAGATTTATCAGTATTAGAAATTAGTAACAGACCTCAAGCGTTTCTAGATGTGAAATAGCAATAATATCTGACAATCATTTCTCATTCTTAACCTGAGAACAACAATGTACATCCACAGGTTCATAAAATGTTCATGGAACAATTTTTTTTTGGGAGAAATGATTACTAGGTTTCATCAAATTCTCAAATGTCCTAACATAAAAGAAATTAAAAGCACTGTTTCTCTCTCTCCATCAGCAGTAGTCCTTTTTCTAAATACATTTTTGGCAATGTAGAGGAATAACCTATCCCAAAATTCATTCATTCATTAAAAAAAGCTTACGTGATGGGAACTGTACAAGACAGAGGCTGCCATCTTCCTGTTTGAGCTGGACCCGGACTCTGCCCCTGTACTGAAGATCACGATTCCATTCTCTAGAGTACATTTTATTTTTCTTAACAGAAAGAAATAAAAACAAGATTTATGAAAGTTATCACATCAATGAAATGAGTATGGAAGTTAGCAAATCAAGAACTATATCATACCTCAAGAAATACATTAAGTCCAACTGCTGCACATACATCTTGAATCTCTGTAGCTGTAGGATTTTCAACAGCCTGAAAAGTTAATTAAAGATGAAAACAGTAAATAGGTCAGCTTTAAGTGGATACTGCTACACTGTTGTATAAATCATTTCAAACATTATGAATAAAACACATACCAAGACCCTTGGTTTCCTTTAAAAAAAAACAAAAACAAAGAACAAACTAGGTACAGTTGTTTCAACTATAAGTTTTAAATTTTTGGAACTCACATATTCAGACTTTTGTGTCGATTTCCCTTCCATGAGAACATAAACTTCACAAGGTTAAGGACTGCTTTGTTCATCGATATATTCACCTGGCATAATGCTTGGAATATAGTAGTGTTCAATGAATATTGGTTAAACAACTATTACAGATACAACAACTTTAGAAAATTGTTTGGCAGAATCTATGGAAGTAAAATAAAATAAATGCATTCTTTATGGCCATGCAATTCCACTGCAAGGTATATACCCCTCAAAAAAATACAAAATAGAGAATCTCAAGAAGCACTATTTATAACAGCTTCAAACTAGAAATAACCCAACTATCTGTCAATAGTAAAATGGACTGTGGTACATTCATACAATGCAATACTACAGAGCAGTAGTTTTCAGCAAGGTAATCTTGCTGACACTTATCAGTGCTTGGAGACATTTTTGATCATCACAACTAGGGTGGGGTAGGGTACTGGCTGCCAGTGGGTAGATGCCAAGGAAGCTGCTAAGCGACCCAGACAGCACAGGACAGCATTCACAGCCATGAACTATCTGGCTCAAAATGTCAACAGTGCTGCTGTTGGGAAACCCTACGACAAAGAGATGAGATTTAACAAACTATACTCAAAAGTGCAGGTAAACCTCATAAGCTTAACATTCACTGAAATCAGACAGACATAAAAGCACATAGTGTGTGATGCCATTTAAATAAAATTAAAAAACAAGCAAGAGTAATCTATGGTATTGGAAGTCAGGACAGTGGTCATCCTTTGTTATGACTATATGTGCAAGGGGACACTGATTGGGGGGTGGCACGCACATAAAGGAATCTTTCTGGGTGCTAGTAATTTCTTTTTGTTTTTATACTTGGTTAACCATGTGTACTCACTTCATGAAAATTAATCAAGAAAAACACTTAAGATTTATGTATGTTTCTGTATGTAAGCTATCAATAAAGTTAAAAGTAATTCAATCATTCTCCAAATTATCTGAGAGCCTGCTACCAGAGGCCTCTGTCAAAGTGGCTCGATGTTAGGCATTTTTCTGAATTAGTGCTTTGGCATCTTCTCTGTTATGCTGTAGCCGAAAAGCAGAAAAGCAGCAAAATGGGGGATATTAAATAACACAAAAATAATGTATTGCTTCAGGCCAAGTTCCTTAAATCCATTAGATTACAAAATGTAAATCAGCCTTAAAAAATAGTATATAACATTAATTGTGAAAATAAAACGCTACGAAGATCCCCTCACTTGGCTCTAGGCTCTTTCTAAACTTAAGCTACTAGGCCAACTAAGAACTTGGGTTTTTCTATCGAAACAGCACAAGGGAGAAATCATTTCTTTTAAGACTATAAACACCTACTTTAAAAAAGTGTTAATTTTAGAGTAACTTAATCCAAGTCAAAAGGATGATGATGATGATAAAGGGCCTAAAACTGTAAAACTCAACACGTCTGAATTTTTTGCAAGTCTTGTTTAAAATAAAAAACTCAACTACATTCTGGACATGATATTGTACAGTGCCATAATTTTGGTTTCCTTTATTAAGGAGAAGATTGTCATTGGTTTACAAAAAGAAAAAAATGTGCAAACCCTACAACATTCCACCCCCAAACTGTTTCAAACAAAGGCTCATGAAGAATCACTTAAAAGCAGTCTAGTCGTTGGCTGCTCATTCTCCTTGGGCCTCAAACAACGCAGCAGAGTAAAAGAAGTCTTTGTGGCCTAACAGGACAAACTGCCCAGGTCCTCGTTGCAAAACATGCTTACCTTACTTATGGGGATTCGCCGCCCCTCCGCGATGGTCTTCTTGTTATTTAAATAAGCAGGATAAATACAAATGAACCTGCCACAGGAAAAGCCCAGCTGGTATCATTAAAGCAATATTTCGCCAAATTCATTCATTCTTTCACCATCATCAAGATTGCCGATGCACCTATACAACTATTCAGTTCAGTTGCTCAGTCGTGTCCGACTCTGCGACCCCGTGGACCGCAGCACGCCAGGCTTCCCTGTCTATCACCAACTCCCGGAGCCTGCTCAAACTCATGTCCATCGAGTCGGTGGTGCTCCCCTCTATTTAAAAACCGAACTTTAACTTATTACCTTAGATGAAAAAAACATCACTTGCTAGACAAAGCTTTTTTTAAAAAAGAAAAGAAAACAATACCGGAACTGTTCATTTACATACAACAGCCTGTCAAAAGCTTCTGAGGGCGGGCTCTGCTCTCACACGCCAACGATAGAAACAAAAGAGTTGTCACTTAACGGCTACTTACGTCACCCACGGAGCTCGCAATATCCTCTGTCTCAAGTACAGGTAAATATCGAGCTACGTAAAGTTGGACTCTAGGGTCCTGCGAACAGCGGCCTCCGAGAGGTACAGACGCCCGAGAACAGGCCAGGGCCTAGCGCCCTCTCAGGAGCCTTCCTTAGGGTTGGGGAAGGAGGCGCAGAGCCGGCGGGCTTGCCCCAAGTCGCTTCCTCTTTCCGGACTCACCTGTCCTGGTCGGCCGGGGACCGCGCCGCGGCGCAAGCCATCTTCTCCCGGGTCCAGACAGCGTCCACGCCCAGAGAGCACCCGGGCCGGGCCTACAGGTAAAAAAGCCGGCCGGAGACCTCTGAGAGGTCCCAGACCACCCCGTTTCCGGCGGAAGTCCCGCCCATCGGAACGTCTACTCGTCTGGGCGCTCTGGTTCCCGACGTGGCGTTGAAATCCCTTCCTCTCGCGAGAGGGTACACGAACGTGACTAATTCCTTCCGTTCTGTGAGCTTGCAGAAACCAGCCTTTGGAACACTTGCGCCGTCGCTACAATTGGTTTACGCTTTCACACACGGCACCCCCACCCACCCCACCCCCCACCTTTTTTATGCTACTTTCTTTTGGAGTGTGGATGGTGCATGTTTCTCTCATCCTTAGAGTACGGCTCAACACCGCGGGTTATCTGTGAGTTCTGAGCAAGTTGTTACAGTAGGCAAGGAAATGCCCTGTTTGTTTAATCTTTAACCGCTCCTGGGCCCTGCAGCTTGCTTTCAACTTGGCAAAAATGGATTTTTATAGTGGTGGAACTAGCAAAATTACTGCACTGTTTCAGTGTTCCGTGTAAATGTTAGGAATTCGACTATACACTTTTAAGAATCTCTACCCTAAAATTAAACTCACTGGTAAAGAATCTCCTTGCACATGGCTTGGATCCGTGGGTTAGGATGATTGATCCCCTGGAGTAGGAAATAGTAACCCACTCCCCTGGTGGCTCAGACGGTAAAGCATCTGCTTACAATGCAGGAGACCTGGGTTCAATCCCTGGGTCAGGAAGATCCTGTGGAGAAAGAAATGGCAACCCACTCCAGTACTCTTGCCTGGAAAATCCCATGGATGGAGAAGCCCGGTAGGCTACAGTCCATGGGGTTCCAAAGAGTCGGACACGACCGAGCGACTTCACTTTCACTTTTCAGTATTCTTCAGATCTTTATTTTGATGTGGGAGGGTAGTGTGTAAGTAAAATTTCTTTTAGTGAAACTATTTCATTACAAATCCTTTAAGGCATTTGAACACAAGTAGTACTGCTTTGGTACTCTGAGGGGAAGTGTTATACTAAATCCCAAAGTGGAGGACAAGTGTTCTTCCCACTTCCGTAGGGACAGAGTGCAGCTTTTGGACACCGAGAACTGACAGGATGGCACCCAGTATGGTGCCTCTCACTTAGGCACCACCAAGCTTCTGGCTGGTGTCTAATGGAGAGCAGTTTTGGTAGATCTGGTTGGTTTGTAAAGAGTAAGGTGAGAATATTCAATGAACTGAAGACTCAAGATTGAAAAGACTCAGGATGAAAAGGGCTGTGGAAAAAAAGACACATAGCTGGGTTTATGCTAGTAAAATTGCTTTATTTCAAAGATTAAAAACAAAACCCTAAGAACACCAGACAGGAAATAAGTTTTCTATAGGGGAAACAGAACTTAGCCTGATATCTGAACTTTTTAGCCACAGTAAACATTAGAAGAGTTTTGAAGAAAATGAATTGTGACTAAAGTTGTGACTCAAATTATCCTTTGTGTGAGGGCAAAAGAAAAACAATTTTAAGCAAGCAAGGATTGAGAAAGTATATTCCCAACCTAGCTTTTCTGGAAAACAAACAAACACTATTTAAGGACATATTCCAGCCAAACCAAATTATATTAACATAAAGAAGAAAGTGTTTCCACTATGCAATATAGAGGAAACAGTGAACACTTACATGTAAGTAAATTTAAATAATTTAATAATTTATATAAAGTGATGAAGATAACTGTGATTATTAAAAAGATTCTGAAAATTAAGTGAATACATTATTACTGAACAAAGATTTTATTTTGAACAAAGATTTTATAAAGAACCTAGATTTCAACTGAAATAGTTTATGTCTCTATTTCTAAAACCATTACTTGTCGCATCACCAGGGTTTTCATAGGACCCTGGCTTCCTGCCATTTTTTCTTTTCTGTCTCTCCTCTTGTGCTCACATCTCTGCTCCTCAACCCCCCATTCCTGGGTACCCCCAACCCCGAGTTCTTGCCTCTCTTAAGCACACCTATGCGATTTTCTCTAACCCTCCTCCCACTAAACTCCAGGCTTGGCTTTACAGATCCCAAATCCATCAAGGTCCTCAGCTAAAGAAAAGGACTTTTCAATAATTTTGTCTTAGCAAGAGTCACCCTTTCTGGAAGGAAGTTGTGGTTTTAAGTAGTAACCCTCCTTTGGTTGTGTGTAGACTAAGTCATCTGTCAAACACAACCCTGTCACTGGCGCCACAGTTTTTGTCAATCTCTTTGTGTTTGTAATTTTGTTTCATACACTTGATGCTTTATCATTTGATGTTCAAAGAAAGTCATAACTGTTCATCTTCTTTTCATTGTTTGATGCCTTTCATCCAGAATTATACTTTGACATAAATTTACCTATACTGCTTCCTTTGCATTTGCCTGTGTGTAGTTGTGCTTTTAGTTTTGTCCGGTCTGGATCATTTTAGGTGTATCTTTTACTAATGGCATATAGGGAAAGGATTTTTTTTTCACTTGACTCCAACTTTACTATATGTGCTTAATCCACTCATTATTTGTTATTACTGTCATTTTATGCTTTTTTGTAGCTAATCCTCCCTCTCCCCTTTTCCCTATTCTTTGATACCCTGTTCAAGTGTTCTTGTATTTATAGTTATTTTGAGTAATGATTTGGATAGAAAGCTTTCTTTTTAACATTGTTGTTAGCACTAAATAGAAAAGTTGAACTTGTATTTTTCCAAGTTAAAATAGTATCTTTGACACTGCCTACTTAAAAGAGTAGAAATTTAGCATGCTTTTGTCTTCTCTCCCTCATTTCCCAGTTTAGGGTGGAATAATGGAGGAGCCTGGAAGGCTGCAGTCCATGGGGTCGCTAAGTCGGACATAACTGAGCGACTTCACTTTCACTTTTCACTTTCACGCACTGGAGAAGGAATTGGCAACCCACTCCAGTGTTCTTGCCTGGAGGATCCCAGGGACGGGGGAGCCTGGTGGGCTGCCGTCTATGGGGTCACACAGGGTCGGACACGACTGAAGTGACTTAGCAATGTGGAATTTAAATTAAGCATTTCATCTTTTCAGTTCTGAGTTATGTGCACATTCACACTGAGATTCATTATCAGATTAACCACAATTACTTACACATTTATCCAGTTCAAAGGTTTTATTGCTCAAACTGTTTCCTTAATACGTTCCCATTTAATTGCTCAGGCAGCAGGAGTACTATGGTAGGAGGTATGTCATGGATTCTGGTTTCCCAGTGGTGCCTATGAAATGCCCCTTGTAGGTTTGGAGAATTCATGTCCTAGGCATCCAGCTTCCTCAATGGAGAAACCAAACCACTGAGCTTCCCAGGCTCTACAGGCGTATGACACAGCTCCGCCAATAGTGTCCATTCAGCAAGACTGCAGTCCAGAATTGAGCGGTGTGATAAGGCAAGTGCTGAATATATTCTTAATTTATGGGGACGGTGGTGTCAGAGGGCTCCAGAGTTGACAGGTAACAACTGGGTCTTTTTGAAGCAGCCTCACAGTATGGTTTGGGTATTGTTTCTGTGGTGGTTTCCAAGCCTGATTTTCTGGCCCTCATACAGCTCCTGTGAGCTATCTGATTCCTTAAATGAGTGTCTCCTCTTTTAGAGAAAGTTGTTAACAACTGTAACAAAAATCCCAAATGATACAAGTGTTTCAGATAAATTAAGTGCTAGTTTGGCAGGTTTCAGAATTCTTAGGTAATATTTCCATTTGCTTCCAAATGGTATATATATTGTCCTCTTGCCTTTTTTTTTTTTTTTTTGACATTCAGTATTTCAGAGAAGAAATCTGGTGCCAATGTATTTTTTTCCTTTGTAGGCAGCCTATTCCTCTTTCCCCACAGATGAATTCAAGAAAGAAAGAAAGATTTAAAGAAAGAAAGCTTTCTTTATATTAAAAAAACACACACACACACACCTCACTAAACTGTGTCTAAATAGTTTTCTGTTTCAAGTTACTTCAGGAACAAAGTGGGTTTGAAAGTTCACAAATGTTCCAAACACAAGGAAAAGTAGAACTAGCCCCCAGAATCAGCAAGAACTGTGGTAACGCCAGGAGCTAGCCATTCTTGTATGTCTCACACTTGCTTTCTATGCCTCCCTCATACCTGTTCTTCTCTCTCTAGCGACCCACTTTCTCTTATTTTAGCTTCATGATGCCAATCAGAGCACCTTCAGTCTTAACTCTACAAGGGCTTTCAGTTCTAGCAGTCAATCTCCAACCGGAAATTTCGTGACTCTTCTATTTAAAATTGACCTAATCTTTTTTTTTTTTTTTTTTTTTTAAAGACAAGCCATATAAGTCTTTGGTAACTAGTCTCCTCTAGGTCAGGTACCCGCCCTGGTGGAAACAGCCATGGCTGAGGGAAACAATGAGTACAAGGTTCCGTGATCAACAGTGAGACTGTATGTCAGGATTCCAAAAGGTTGTGTAGGTGGGACAGGTAATGTCTGCAACAATAGCTAGTAACAATAGCTAATTTTTGCAACATTCACTAACGTTGCTTTCTATTCAGTGGTCACCTTCACTAGTACAATGCTGAGTATTTTTAATTAAAAAAAGGAACAATCTCATAATGTCAAGAACATAAGCAAATAGTCACAATTGTAGAGAGTTATCCTGAATATCAGAAGTGTATTTAGCACCGAGAACAATATTATACACACACAAAACATAACAGGTTGAAAGAAGGATCAATGGTCTAACAAAAACCAGAATATAGTTTTATAGACCACAGAAGAGAGAAGGGCAGAAAAAAGACCTGGAGTTTGTAGGAGTCAAAGTCCATAGGTTTCAACACTTTGAAGTAGTATTTGAAAGTCAGCATTAATATGAAGGAATTAGAAACTAAAATATAATTTATATACTCTATTTCAACCCTTGTGACTCTTAAGAAATTATTTTTGTTAAGTGTGAATGATCTGACTACTCAAGTATTCTTCAGCTCTTGGCAATTTTCTTTTTGCATTTCTGGCACTCAGTTCTTTTTCTATTTAGATACAAGGAAACTGTGAAAACATGATACAGCGCAACTGCCTCCCATCTTCAGCAAGACTCATCCCTTCAGCTCATTAACCTTGTGGGAACAATCCATAGTTTATGGGGAAAAAAGTGTTTTTAACTTTCCTGTCAGTGCAAAGAGACTTGTAAAATTTTTTCTCAAATACCGAATTTGCCATTGGTGGTGGTTTGTATACTAACGGCACATTTTTCTTTCATCTGAAGTCCATTTGCCCTCTCTTCAAAGTTCTCTTCTTTGCCCTGTTCTTGGTGTGTCTCTTTTGATATTATTCCAAATCCAAATTAGGTTTTTGTTGAAATTTTGCCTTTTTGATAACTGTTCCAAAGGGAACATGTCAATCCCTCAGATATAGAATTACCTGTTCATTCTTGTCTGCTAAACTTGTGGACTATTGGGAGTTGAGATGGGCTGTATCAGATTGTAACTCAATATTCACATCTTTTCATGCCTAAAGGAGAAGGCAGTTTGGTGTACTTTCTCAGATGCTGAGTCCAGTGGTTGAGAATAGCTGGAACTGAAGGCAGTCCCCCGAGGAGCTTTACTGCAGTCACACACGGCAGTAACTCTGAGTGGTCCCAGACCAGCAGCATCAGGATCGCCTGCTAGTTCCCAGGCCTGACTCTGAATCAGGAAGGATGGGGATGTGTTTTAACAAACATTTTTGATCTGCATGCACTCAAGTTCGAAAACCACTGCCTCGGTTCTGTCTGCTGCAGTCCAAAGATAACAGGGCACTGCCCTACTTCTCAACAGGCGTTGCAACTCAACTAACCCCCAGTGCTGGCTCGGTGTGCCATTTCTAACCTACAAGTGTAAACTGAGGACTATTTGGCTTGTTATCAGTTATGGGAACACTCCCTGAACTTATAAAATTAGAACTGAGATTTTCTCCTTTACTAATTCATAGCCATTGTCTCTAACTAGAGGGTCTCATACAGAACTTTTTCCTCAATGGTCAATGTATACTGTACCTTCTCCCAGTAGGCACTGCTTACTGGAATTCCTGAGTTTTCTGGGATATGGAGGGCATCCTTTTTTCATTTTCAGCACTGAGGTTTTTTTTTTTTTCTTTTTTCCTTCCTTGAGAAAGGCAATTTTATTCTAATTGACTTATATCCCATTTTTTTTCTATAGAAGTATTTGAAGTGGTTTATAAAAATTGTCATGCAGTAGTAACTAAAAAAAAGAAAGAAAATCAGGACTAAACAGGAAAGAAATATGACCTCTATAAGGCATCCTTTGAGAAAAACAGAATAGTCTTATGACTTACAAATGATTTCACTCAGATAAAACTTGACTAAAGTTTAAATGTAGGTATATTCCAAAGGTGAGCAGTAGAAAGAGTATGGGCTTTGGAGTCACATGCCTTTCTTCAAATCACAGCACTTATTTACTGGCATTTTAGTAAATGACTTAAAAAAAAAGTCCTTACCTGTAAATAATAAACACAGGTAAGCAGTAGATAACTAACTCTATGATATGATCTCAAAGACAGCAGGTAGATATGCTTACTCCTCACCACCTTTCCCCAGTGTCCTGCCATATCTAAATATCTTTTCCCTTCCCCCAATGCAAGTGCATGAATTTATCATTAAAAAATAAAATTTCATTTATTCAACAAATATGTGAACATTTATCATCATCCTTACTCTCTGATCATTTAGAACAAATTCTGGAAAGATATATTAGCTTTTTAAATAAATCTTATCAGTCTATCTTCCTTCATGAAGGAGGATCCTCTCCTTGCTGTGTGAGGAAGGGGGCATTTGAATACACACCCCACAACCCTACTCATCAAAAACAAAGTTTTCGTTAACAGGCAGTGGTTTCTTAAGAGTCTCTTGAATGTCTTAGCATTTTCTGAACATGGCAAGGTGCTGATTATATTTGGCTGCTGAAATTTTGCTGTAACACAAAAGGTGATGGAAGGTGTTCATTCCAGACCCAGGAGCAACAGGAGGGAGAAGACCATGACATTCCAAGATGGGCTTGGAAGAGACTCCTTCTACCTCAGAATAATTAGTTTCTCAAGGACAGAATTCTATTAAGAAAAAAGAGATGTTCCTTGTGGGCCTATTGTGTTCAATGCCCATATGCAAGGCAGTTCACATTGCTATTATATGAATTTAAAAAATCAACTCCAGTGGAGTAAGAAAAAAAAAAAACACAGAAAAATACTAAACAGGAAGTGCTAATCACACATTAAAAAAACTTTCAGGAAAGGTTAAGTGCCAATGCATGGAATGGTTAAATGCCAACAATCAGCTTCAATTGTTTTTTTATTACAGTAAGAGCAAGTTTACTCTTAAATGCATAGAATTTGAAGAAAAAAATTTATATAAGTAAGCTTTTAAAAGAGGCCCTTTTTGACAGTTATTAATACAAATGTGAAATAAGACCCTTCAAACAAATACCAATTTCAGTAACCGTTTACATACAGCAATAATTTATTCTGAAATGTTCATTTAGTTTCTGTTGAGACACGATTCATGTCTCAATAATAAAAGAGCAGCCATCTCACCTCAAATACCAGAATATACAACAAGTTACAGCATAGCAAAAATTCTACCTACTTTCAGATGTTCAGGTAAAATAGTTTCATTCAATGTTTTACAGTTACACAGATTTTTTTGTTTTGCGCACAAAACAGTGTAAGTTGTTACACTATAGCTATCTATATGCACGTCATGTGACCACAGAACTGTTAATCATTACTTCTGAAATTGAACCATCAGTTTCATTCATGCAGGAAAGCAAAGCAGGCTGGGTAAACTTGTTCATTGGGAACCATATTACTGTGAATTTCACAGCCACATGATTAATTATGATGTTAGATGGACTCTCAAGGACTAAAACAGAATGGTTTTTTGCATAAATACCAATTTCTCCCTGATGTAAGTTTAGTCAGTTTATTATCTAGAAATGATTGATAACAGCAATATATCATATTTTCTATCTGTAGTGTTATTTTTAAGACAAGCAATAATTAAAGGATGCTGGGATGGGATGCTACTTAAATACATGAAAAACATACTGTACAAATATACTTGGCTTTACCATTTTCTTCCTAACTATCAAGAGTGCCTCCCAAAATATGACCAGTGAAGACAAAGTATACTATCAAATATGGCTTCCAGAACAAAAACCCTCTAACGTTAAAGAATCAAACCTATTTACAAAATTTTTCAGTCTTTTACAGTTTCACTTGAAACAAAATTTCTACATAGCAGTTGTAATGAACACATATCACATTCTTGGTTTCATCCTTCCAGCTCGTTTCACACAGACGTCACAAGGTAAGACCCGGAATGACGTTTCGGACTTTGAGTCCCACTGGGTTCCGTGCTGTCGGGTTTTGAGTCGCGCTTCTTTGTGTTGTTACTCACTGGCGTTGGGATCTGAGACGGTCGGGCTGAAGTGCCATCTGTGCTGCTTTTCCTTGGGCTTGGGTTGTAATTAAAAGGACTCACCCTGGCGGCGACAGTCCCACTTGGTGAACTGTGCTTGCTTGAACTGCTAGAACTAAACGGGGTACGCTCGGCTATAGAACTTTCATTAGTCTCGGATGGAGGGACAGGGTTATTACTTTGTCCCGGTTTTGTCTCAGTTCCTTTTTGGTCTGGGGGATCTACCTGAATAAAGGAATTCAGGCGGTTTTCAGGACCCATGGTGCGTGTAGGGGCACTACCATTGCTCACGTTTTGTTTTCCCTGATGATCTTTTGAATCTTTAGGGTTCGGGCTTCCCTTTTCTGAAACAGTGTCAATCACGGGGGGAGAATTTCCTGTTGGAGATCTTCCAGATCTAGGGTTGTTAATGGGGCAATCCTCAATTCTCACCCAAACATCCTCTGTTTTAGAAACAGCAGGTGCCATTTGATAAATCAGAGTTTTTGATTCAGCACCATTTGCAGCACCTGAAGAAGTGGTCTGAGACGTACTATTTGTGGGAGAAATTTCACTTTCTTTTATTTTTCTCCATGTTCCTTTTGTGGATACCTGGTTTTCTTTAGTTTGTTTGCTTCCTGAAATAGAGTTCACTTGTTTTTCATCCTCACTTTTTGCCTTTTCACTAGATTCTGATGAAGCAGAAAGAATTGAGGATGAACTTCCAGTTCTTCTCCAAGTGCTTACTCGAGGAAGTGATGATGAGTGTTTGCTGTGCTCACGTTTCCAGGTCCCTGACCTATTGATGGGAAGTCTGGAAGGGCTTTCGGAATGAGAGCGCGCTATATCATGGCGCTTTACTGGTCTTCCATCATTATATTCTATGGTGGGACTGAGGTTAGGTGGCAGTTTTCGCCATCCACCAGACTGAACAGACGAATGTGTAGGCAGAGACATATCAGGAAGGGAAGGACTTAAAACTGGAGTATGTGCTTGGGACCGTGTGGGAGAATCGGGTCTAGAAGATGGAGAAAGAGATTCAAATGAAGCAGATTCCTCCAGTTTTCTCCTTAGGGTTGGGCTTGGAGCTTCTTTGATGAAAGTTGATTGGCGTACTAATACAGGTCTCTCTGACCTATCGGATTCACTTCCACTTGACTTTGTTGAAGACATTCTGGAAAGTTCTACTTTTTTATTGGATCCATTACTACTACTCATTTGATTTAGCCCTTTGGAGGCAGATTCACTTCTTGGGATACCACTGCCATTCTTGGCTAAGCCCGTTTGTTTGGTGAGGTTCTGCTGGCTCATCTGTCTGCCAGGAGATGTGTAAGACATTTTCCCAGAACCTGAGGACTTAGTTGAAGCAGTACTAGGGGATGACGTCCTTGGTAGTTGAGATAATTTGTTAGGGGGACTTATTCCATTTCTACCAGGAGAGATTGAGTTTCGCCCTGGAGACTGCATTGGTCTACTTAATGGTTGCTGGGCAGGTCTTGAAGGAGTGGAATCTCTAGATCCTGACCTAGAAGGTCCTTTGTTTGATCCCGCTGTCTGGGATGCCTGCCTTGTAACAGGGCTTAATTCTGACTTCACTGACGGCTTGGTTCCTCTGGGAGAGGTGGTAGCCGGCTGACCTTCACTAGGGCTTTTGGAGGCTGGAGTCTTGAGGGGTGGGCCTTTTTTAGAAACTGGGCTTGTACTTGAAGAGCTATTCCGAACTCCTGGAATATGAATCATTGTCCTACCTCGAGAGATTGAAGGCATGTTTGTTTGAAGGGGTTGTTTCATTTGGCTCGAAATTTCCGAATTAGATCGAACTTTTCCAGTAATCAAACTTTTATAAACCTTTTTGCCTCCTTTTATTCCTTTATTTTCAGATTCTATTTTTTTAGTTTCCAATGTACTTTTCTCCCCAGGTTTTAGAATTCGTGGGCCTTTATTACTCATAAAGGGTTTTTCTTCTTGATCAGGTGTAAGATGAAATGGTGATCCCAGAGAGATGCCCGATTTCAGTGAAAGGATGGAATCTGAATCAGATGAAGCTTGTCGAGATAAACATGCAGCGGCAGCAGCTTGATGTAAACTACTTACTATGGAATTTGCACCTTCCTGGATAGCTTTCCAATCAAAATTTTCTGAATCTGGGGATAAACCATGTTCTGAATCTGGTCTCTGTATATCTTTCAAATCGAGTGTCAAATCTTCCGCTAATATGCCACTCATATTTCTGGGACTATGCTTTTCATTATCAGGCTTAAGCCTTGAAGGCTTTTTCTTTTTTGGCATTGCAGAACTTATACATTCCTGTAACAGGTCATCTTCAGAATCAATACTAAGAGAACTGAGAGAACTGTTTCTTGAGAAACAAACAGGGGTGTCTTCCACGTGAAATGATTTAGGAGCATAACCTGAGGCCTGGGGTTTACCTGGTTCTCCCTGTGAGGCAGGGGGCTCTGTCTCTTTGATAGGTTCATTTTCCTTGTTGTTGTTGTTTTCTTGATCAATGTCACTAAGAGAGCTTAGAGAGGAATTTCGAGAAAAGCAAACTGGAGTATTTTCAATAGCGAAATTCTGTAATTTCTCATCTGTTGCTGCCCCTCTGTCTGGTATATCTTTGGAAGACTGGGGAAAAGTGGACTGCTTCTGCAGCACGGGTTTAGACTGACCTCTATTTATTGGCTGCTTTGTAACAGCTGGTGTCTTACTGGCTGATTGCTGGTTTGAGGTTAGTTCTGTGTGGTTGGTCACTTTAGCTTCTGATTCTTTATTTTCCTTCCCCTTTCTTAATTCAGCCTTTTCCCTGGAAAGGTCAACATCATCATCATCAAAATCTAGAGAACTCAAAGAGTCATTTCGTGAAAAACAGTATGGAGTGCCTTCAATGGGTGTGTAATGATGAGGTGAATCAAAAGTAAAACTTCCTCTGACTCCGTCTTCATTATTTGGCAGTTTTTCATTGAGGTCCTTGGAGTTATTTTTCAAGTGCTGTTTCTTTGAGTCTTTGTTTTCCGAGAAATTTCTTTCAGCATTTAAATTATTTTTTGAGTCTGTATTTTTTCTTACACGTGTCCTGTATTCAGTACTTTGTGGTATAGGTTTTACTGGTGAAGTAGGTTTCTTTGCCTTACCATCTAATTGATTTTTGTTAGTTCCAGATGAAGACATAGATGCTTGTTGGACCTGGTCCATGATCTTTTTCACACGGAAAGGCTTGTGACTTTTTCCTTTGGGCATAGCAGAATTAATGCATTCTGCAAGAATATCACCTTCTTCTGTTTTATTGTCATCCAGTTCAGGTACAGTGACAGATGAGGCTTTCCCTCTCTGAGCCTCATCTGTACTTCTGCCTTCAGTAGGAATGGTATCTCGTTTTTCAAATTCATTTGACTGTGCCCCTGCTCTAACCCCTTCTCCAGCAGCTAACTCATTTGGAGGGGATTCTATCGTTAGATCACTCAGAGATGTAGCTGTGGAAAAGTTTATAGGTGTCCCTTCTACACAATACACCCGTGGCATATCATCTCCTGGTGTAAAACTAACATGCTTTTGTGCCTGCAACCTGTTTTGTGATGGCAGAAGTTTGTATACAGGGAGCTGACTTGGTTTCCTTGCCACGGGTGGAGGTAATTTCGAAGTAGTCTGGGCTGGTTTTTTGGCTTTGCGTGAAGATTTTGTTGGCATGGCAGAAATTATACACTCTTCTAGTATTTCAATATCATCATCATCTGACTCATCTAAAAGATCTTTTTCAGAATCAGTGGGTTTTTCTGCCTCTTTTTCCTGGTTTTCATTTGATTCTTCAGGCTGCTCACTTTCTGTTTCATTCCCGTTGTCATTTTCCTGAACTGGAGGCATTATTCTTAGTTCCACATCTTTCTGAATAAATGGCTCATCAAGGCTCAGCGCGCTCAGGCTAGATGAACAAGAAAATCCATCAGGAGTACTCTCTGTGGCAAAATGTAACAGGGTATCAGCATCTGGAAGAACCTGGACCCTTTGTACTGCAGCATTTACGGCAGCTTGCTTAGGTCCACTTTCTCTCTTTTCAGTACTAGGTGCTTTATTTTTAGGTACTTCCTGCTTCGTTTGAACTGCCTGAGGAGGAGGAGGAGGAGGAGGAGGAGGGGTTTTACTTCTGCTTGGTGGCATGGTTTGTCCAGGGCTATCTGGGAGGTCACTGGGGCTTATAATGCCACTTACCATTCCACTGCAGGGTTCACTCTGAACAGAGCTGGCAATCGAGCGGCTCTCAAAACTATCGAGTGAACTGACCGAAGTACACCTGCTGAACATGAGTGGGGTCTCCTGAACGTAGTGCTCTGGCGGACTTTTGGGTGTCTGAGCACCACTCTTGGAAGGAGATTTGGCTCCTGAAGAAAATTCAACAGCTTTGTGCCTGGCTGACTCTGAAGGCAGACCAGAAGCCTGGAGTCTGCTGGATTTGGTTCTAATGTGCTGTGACACTGCTGGAACTTTACTCACAGAATCTTCATTTGACCTAGGCCCGCTGTTGTCCTTGATTTCGGCTATTTGCAGGGTGTTAGCGGACTCTGCTTCCTGTGTTGTCTGATCACACCCTACTTCATCTTCAGCAGATGACAAAGATGATAATGAACTGCATCTTGAAAAGCATATTGGGGTATCTTCTACACAGTAAGTCTGTATTGTTTCTTGGTTGATAGAGGGGACTTTGCAAGAGGAAGAGGTGGCTTTTGGGGTCTGACCACTTCTGCTTTGTGCTGAGCTTGGATGCAGCTGATTCTGCCTCTTGGCGTTAGATGAAGTTGTGGACGTATTCTCGCTGCTTGAAGAGATGTGTTCAGTTTTTGTGCTCTGTCCAGATGAATTCTTTGAGAATGAAAATGCTGGTTTCTGTGAAGAAGGAATGTCTGTGGTGTATTTTAAACTATAATCAATAGGCTGATCCACGTGATGTTTCTCTTCACTGTATTTTATGCTGTAATTGGTTGGTCTCTCTTCTTCCTCATGCTGCCCTTCCTCAGAGTAACGTTCACTATAGTTGGTTGGTTTGTCATCTTCATAGTCATCTTCTTGACACAAAGACTGGTTCACATTTTGACTAATTCCATGATTAGAGCCTACTCTATTTGTTTCAGATCCATTGGCTGCTCTTGACCTGTACGGGGAAACACATTCTTGCTGCCCAAAGTGTGGCTGGAACTTGAGATGTTTATCATCAGTGCTCTCAGGATATACAGGATAAGCTGTGTTTTGACTCCTTGATTGTCTCTGCTCATTCGGTTTTATTTCATCTTCTAGTATATGTTTGGGTCTTGCCCATCTTTCATTCTGTGAAGGGCTCTGCCTCCCGGAGTTCAACTGTTCATCGGAATATTTAAGACTATAATTTATCGGTGTATCTAGTTCTCCATCATTATCATCCATATGATTTGCACTATGTATTTTATGGGCTAGGTCAGCTGGATACTGACCATAGCTGCAAAATTTACTTTCATCATCTTCAGAATAGGATTCAATTGAAGGTTTCATCTGACCTCTTTTACCATAACCATCACTACTGCTGACACTATTTAAACTATCATTTGAAGATCTCTTATACTCTACTTTGGCATATGGCATTGGACATGTTCTGTTTGAGTTTTCTGATTTGGTAAAGTTGTAAGTGTTTGCATGTGTGTGGGTGGTAGAGCTTCTTCTTAGTGCATTCCTCTCATCTGTCCCACAGTGTAGTTCTGTGGTAGACCCAGAACTTCTGTCTTCCTGGGAGGTATGAATAGCTGATACTTCTTCCATGACTTTGGCAATCTGGGCTGCAGTGGTAGAAATCTGCAAACCTCGCTTTGAAGAGGTTCCTGGATTTTCTGTTGCTGGGTGATAGTTGCCTAGGCTAATACCTCGTTCTCTCTCCAAACTTCTATCTTTCTCAGAACGAGAGCTATCTAAACTTCCCCTTGATGAAGAAGAGCTGGGCAATACCGTAGTATTTAAGTACGGTGATAGGACAGTCATATTTCCAGTATTAAAATTGTCTGACCTGTTATCATCATGTCGATTGGTGTCAAAAACATAGTCACCATAGAGATTCTGCTTGTGTCTCTGCTTACTACGATGAGATGCTTTGGGACTTAAATTGTCAATATTGTCAAAAGTTTCTGATAAATGCTGAGCATCTAATTCTGCTTCCAGGGCCTTTTGTTTCCTGACATGAAGAGAAGGCAAACTTGAACCAGGAGACATGATATTGGCATCTTTATACTTTGCAGGTCTATTTGCCATGAGATTCCTTAAAGCTGCAGCACTTCCCATAGCAATCATCTTGTGCTTTGAATGAATGAGGTTCTTGAGCATGCTGACCGCTCCCATGTCCCACAATGCTTCCTGGTCTTTAGGGTTTCTTGCTGAGAGGTTCCACAAGGTTCCACATGCATTACTGACTATTGTCAAACTGTGAGATTTCAAGTGTTGTAATAAGGTCTGTAAGCAATTATTCTCTCTTAGGATTTGCCTGAAATAAAAACAAGATATTACAAAAGTAAGGTAAAAATCTGTTTGCAGTGACAAATAAAAGCAAAGAGAACAAATTTAAATCTAAAGATAACTGCTAGAACTTGTAACAACAAGCATAATAAAACTACACCGAATTATATTATAAATTTCAAGCACTGCCCATCTCCTTTTGTTCTACCTTAGTTCATTTAATATTTATTGTTTTATAGTACTCATCTATCAGACTAAAAGGTAAAAATGTTCAGTTTCATCAATTCTGCATTTCCTATTCTGATCTAACAGCTTTAAAATTTTTTCTTGAGCAAATATATATTTACTTTACATAGTGACAGAGTTTCTCAGTTTACTGAGTATAAATATATTATGAAAGCTAAACAGGGACTCTGTGGTAATTTAACATCTGGGTGGGTTCCACAATGTTGATAACAGAGACATCTCAGAAGAGGGAGAGAGAAGAATCAGTTAACAGATCTTTACAAAGTCAGAGAACACACTGTAAGCTCAGGTCAGCAAAATGACTTTTAGATAATCTCTCTCTGGTTTGAATTTGTAATACTGATATTCCCCCTTTTAAGTGGTCTTGGGAAAATTGTGTGTGTAGTTTTTCTAGAAAGTTTTTAAAACCTTTAAAAGTAACTATAAAAACAAGAGTTGAGAGTCAGCATAATGAATGTTAGGATCTGAAGAGCTATGGCTTGTTTAATGCATGGTAAAATGAAGTTTAATGAGAGCATAGTCAGCTCTAGTGGGCTTTAAAACTGACAGGCAAAAAGGTACAATAAGCTTTAGCAATGGCATCTATCTCAGCAGTCCAGCAGACACCTGAGTGCTTATTGAGTTTAAGAGTTCTTCCATGAGAAGAGGAAAGGGCTGTAAGGCTTGTAGTTTGTGCATCAAAAACTTAGAGAAAAGATGTTTACATTCTTTACAAAGGCCTTTTACTACAAGTACCCCATAGTCTTTTTTTTTTGAAAATGAGAGAGGAACAATACAGGATAAAATAAATAGTACACTGTGAAAGATACTATATTTTTGTTGAGATAATGCAAAGCTCAAGTTCTGAAAATGTATGCCTTCCATCTGAGGTGCTCTGTTAGGTTTCACAGTTCTAACAAATTGGATGAATGGCTGTTGGCTGAAAAATATTTTGATTACTGATATTATGGCTCCACTAGAAAAATGTCAATCATTGTACTTTCTGGATCATAACCACAAGTTATTTTTTTTAATAACCACATATTCCCTTAATCCATACTACATGTAGGAAAGGATTTTGTTCTCTGTAATATTTATGGCTTTCATTTTTTATTCTACACATGGGTTATATCTCTCAAGTATCACTGGTTTATTTTTAGACATCTTTGTGATACTATGAACTTTTATTAGCATAAATGTTAATGAATAAATCAGGTATTAATAGTTAATAGTTTCACTGTCATAAATGTAATTTGGCTCAGAACTTGCATAATTACACACAACACTGCTCAGTTAGGTCTTTCTGAAGATATGAATCTTACCAATTCATTTAAAAGTAACATAAAACTCTGTACTTACCTGTGGTCCTCATTTGTGGCTATCAAGCTGGATACATTCCGTAATATGCCACCTCCACTTTCAATGATGGCTAAAGTGTTGGTCTGGCTGCGATAAGTGAGAGTGCCAACCAGAAACGCAAGCGCGCCGTCCACAGCACATATGTCGGCTTTATTCTCAGTGCAGTGTGCTGACAGATTCCATAAGGCACTCAAAACACTCTTGAGGGTTGACTCCTAGCAAGAAGCAGAATATATGTCGTCTAGTTAAGGGCTGTAACTGTAACTCTTAGAACGTCTATACTTACTTCTATAGAGAAAGCTCTCTCTTTTTTAAAAATATCCCCTGGCTGCCCATCCTTTACTGGAAAAGCATTAGGAACTCCTCACTTAAAAAACTTTCATAAAATACCAAACAGAACTTAAGACAGTGATATCCCCATGAAACAAGCAGAACACAACATTAAAACAATGACCATCACGTTCATCTAAACAATGAACGTGAAATGTTTAGATGGCGCACACTTATCTCACAGAAGCTTATATTAGAAAATGAAACAACTGATGTGCATTCTGAAAAGATAACATTTTCAGGATAATATAAACTAGAAAAGACCCTCTGTATGCTGATTTGAAAAGATATCCAGACCTATCATTAAATGAAAAGAGCAAGTTGCAGACAAGTATGTACAACATTCTGTTTGTATAAAATACACATCCATATTTATGTGTGATTGATGAAAAAGTAACAATTTATTAAAATGGAAGCATACCAGAAATACTCCAATTTCTTAAAATCCTCAAAGAAACAAAGTCATTATAAAAATGAGAACTCCCTGAGGTACAGTATCATAGTGAACTGTCAAATTACAACTGCCAGAGAAAACACTTTGTGTATACAATTAAGAATGCTGGTTAAAACTTGCCATGCTCCTGACGACAGTCTTCTTACTAAAAATCAATCAGGGAACAAACGAACATTCATTAGAAACCTACTCTGTGCCTATCACAGTTTACAGGTACTCTAGAGGATACAAACAGAGCAACCGACACTTGCTTTGAAGGTGCTGTTTACTTTGGGGAAAAAAGAGAGTAACACTATACTTAAAACCAAGGGCTCTAATGAAAAGATTACTGTCATGGGAACTTAAGTCAAATAAATGAAATAATCTTTGGAGGAGAGCACCTCTGCAGATAAAAAGACAGGTACATTCAGAGGAGGCAGGGGAAGTAGAATGCGTAAAGCCATGGAAGTGGGAATAAGCAAAGGGAGGACTAAATAACAGAAAGAAGACACAGAAGAAGTCAAAGTCCACGCTGGGACGTTGTGGGAAGTAAGGTCAGACAGGGAAAATGTCATGGCAAACATTTTGGGCTCAACCCAATCAAGAGCCACTGTATTCTCTTCTTCAGGGTATTAAATGAATAAAATAGATACTATTCACCATGAGGCAGAGAAGAAATGCTTTCACCGCTGAAGATGTGAAAAGGACAATAGCTCAATTTAAATTATAATGTGATTGAGGAAATGGGACAAAATATCTTGCCATCAGAAAAAATGGGAACAGTTTAGAGAAGTGAGCTAAACTTACAACTGACTTAGAGATGAGAGTTGAAGGTAGGAAAACAGAAGTTACTCTCTTTGGGACTACATGTAGGGGGCCATGGGTTTTGTTTCAAAGAAGCTTTATAGTCAGAGGAGACAAGATGAAACGATTAGATGTTGAAGTATAGGTGGTAAAAACAAAGGGAGGAGATTCAGTAATGAATGTGATCAAAGGTATCAAATACAGGTACAGGTAGAAACTATATCTTAGTTAAGCTAGGATATATCCTTAACTATATCCTAGTTAAGCTATAAATCTAGATTTTTTGTTAGGAGCAAATTTAGAAAGGACCGGGGAAGATATGGCCAGTTAGGAAATGAAGGGAGTGACTACTTGACTGCTTGTTCAGGGTTTTGGTTGTTACAGGAGATTCTCTGAAGAAGTTGGAAGAAGCAATGAAAATGAACATTTTTGTTTTTATTTTCAAAATATTGGGCTTCTTAGAGATAAGTGAAACATTAAAAAAGCCTCCTTCTCTATAAACAGTAGAGAAAGTATAGCGGACAAGAGCAAGGGACGAACAGTTCTGAGTAACAGCAATGCCCAGAGCACAGGGTGCAGGTGTAGGATAGACTGTTGTGTAGAAGAGGAAGGGCCAGTGAATGAGGTGAAAAGGAGGCAGTACGTGGGGAATATGGAAGGGAGTTTTGGTTGTTGTGGTTGTGAGGAGTAAATGAAGTTGAGAATGAAGAGGTGACAAGTTAACAAGAGAAAGAATGTTCATATTGGCTGCTGCACTGAATGTAGAAAAAGATGGAACAAATAAATTCTAATACCATTAACCAGAGCAAGACCAAACCAGAACTGGATAGTATAACTTTCTGATGGGCTAGTTTTTTCAAGATTGGGCTTACATTAAAAAAAATTTTTTTTTAATTATTTTAATTGGAGGCTAATTACTTTACATGATTGTAGTGGTTTCTGCCATACATTGACATGAATCAGCCATGGGTGTACATGTGTTCCCCATCCTGAACGCCCCTTTCACCTCCCTCCCCATCCCATCCCTCCAGGTCATCCCAGTGCACCAGCCCTGAGTGCCCTGCCTCATGTATCGAACCTGGACTGGCAATCTATTTCACATATGATAATATACATGTTTCAGTGCTATTCTCTCAAATCATCCCACCCTCGCCTTCTCCCACAGAGTCCAAAAGTCTGTTCTTTACATCCGTGTCTCTTTTGCTGTCTCTCATATAGAGTCATTGTTACCATCTTTCTAAATTCCATATATATGTGTTAGTATACTGTATTGGTGTTTTTCTTTCTGGCTTACTTCACTCTGTATAATAGGCTCCAGTTTCATCCACCTCATTAGAACTGATTCAAATGCATTCTTTTTAATGGCTGAGTAATATTCCCTTGTGTGTATGTACCGCAGCTTTCTTATCCATTCATCTGGCTATTGTAAACAGTGCTGTGATGAACACTGGGGTACAAGTGTCTCTTTCAATTCTGGTTTTCTCGGTGTGGACTTACATTAAAAATTTATAGATGAATTTAGGGAGAAATGATCTTCAATGATCTCTCTCTCATCTATGAGAGAGAAATAATCTACTCTTCCTTTACAAGACAGGCTATGTCTTGATGTGTATTAAAATCCTCTTTTACACTTTTCAGCAGGCTGTGTCTGTTAATCTAACTTTCTTGGTATGTAGCAGTTGGTTTGTATGTAGATCTTTGAGGTCCCTGAGTGATAATACACTGAGCTATTCAGCAGCAATACAAGTTCTAATAATCTATACAAAAACATTAAATCTTTCTGAAAATACACAAGGTTGATTAGAAAGGAGTCTTAAAATGTACATGGCACTAATTTTTTTGTATAATTTTAGTAAGGTATTAAGGCAACCAATAAACTGGACTTTGATCCTCCTCCAATTTCCTCATACCCCTTGTAATCCACCCCCAAACCCAGGCAACTACTGTTCTGATTTCTGACATAACTGATTATTGCAGGTATCAATAGTTCATTCTTTTTTTTTTTTTTAATAGCCAAATAGTATTCCACAGTTTATTTACCCATTTACCTACTGATGGACATTAGAATGTTTTTCCTAGGTTTTGGTTATCACAAATAATCTTTATGTGAATAACTGTGTGTCTTTGTGTAAATTTAAGTTTTTGTTCCTCATTGGTGGCCAGGTTGTATGGCAGGTAAATGTTAGTTTGAAAACACTGCCAAAAGTTCTCTTAAGTGGGACAGACAGACCTCAGAGATATTGCAGGTATGGTTCCAGACCACTCCAATAAAGCAAATATTGCAATAAAGCAAGTCACACCATTTTTTTGGTTTCTCAGTGCATATACTGTAGTCTATTAACTGTCCAAAAGCATTATGTATAAAGATGTACATATATTAACTGAAAATAACGCTGTTGGGGAAAATGGCACTAAAAGACTTGCTGAGTGCAGGGTTGCCACAGACTTTCAATTTACCAAAAATGCAGTATCTGCAAACTCCAATAAAGTGAGGTATGCCTGTATACCATTTAACTTTTCTGCCAGCAGTGCATAAGAATTTCAGCTCTTTAACATCTTTGACAACACATGGTCAATTTTAAAGATTATAACCAATATAATATGTATAATGGTATCTCACAGTTGTAATCTGTATTTCCCTGATGACTAATGATGCTGAGTATATTTTCAAGTGCTTACTGGCCATTCATAACCTTTTTTTCTAGAGTGTGAGTACAAATGTTCTGCTGATTCAGTAGTGTTCTAAAGGTATCTTTATGCAAATCCTGAGTATATTTG
Source organism: Cephalophus harveyi (assembly GCA_006410635.1). Classification (NCBI taxonomy): domain Eukaryota; kingdom Metazoa; phylum Chordata; class Mammalia; order Artiodactyla; family Bovidae; genus Cephalophus; species Cephalophus harveyi. Next base: position 159,720 of record SJYT01058213.1, on the reverse strand, counting down.
AACAGTATTGTTCTCTCCCAGTTTTGAGACATAACTGACATGTAACACTATTTAAGGTATACGGCATAATGATTTAACTTACATATATCATGAAATGATTATCATAGTGAGTTCAGTGAACATCTATTATCTCATATATATATATGTATATATACATACACAAAAATTAAAGAAATAGAAAACTTTTTCCTTGTGATGAGCACTCAGGACTTACTCTCTTAAAAATTTTCATATATGATATGGTAGTGTTAACAACATTTATTATATTGTATATTACATTCTAGTATGTATTTATCTTATAACTGGAAGTTTGTACCTGTTGACCACCTTTAAACATTATCTTTATAGCCAGTTACTTAACTGAATATTTTTCTTATTTCTAATAATTTTCCAGTTGATTTTCCTGGAGTTTCCAGGTATAAAACAATGTAATTTAGAAAAAAATACATAAATTAAAAAATAGCCCCAGATTGAAAAGGAAACTCTGAAGAGAAAAATGTAGGCTCTGGGTCAAGGAGGGCTGGTTGGGTGAAAGAAGCTCAGATTAGCTAAAAAGACGAGCTTAGTTTAGTTCTTCGCAAATTTCAATTAAAAAAAAAATCAGCTTAGTTTCTAAAGTAGATATCCCACCTGGATATTACTTCCTTTTGTAAACAATTATTTGATGGATTTTTCATCTTTGGGTCTGATTACCTCTATAAGGTGACTATCAAAATCTGGGGTCTCTGGGAGATTGGGATTTGGGCAGCAAGGGATCATCTGGGGGTGATTCTGTCCCTTTTCCCTTAGAGGGGACATCCGGTAATAAATGGAGACATTTCTGATTATTATGACTGAGGGGAAGGTATGTCGGCATTTAGTGGGCAAAGGCCAGGAATGCTGCTAAACATCCTACAAGGCACAGATCAGTACCCCCAAACAAAGACTTATCTGTCCAAGATGTCAACAGAGCTGAAACACCCCAATTTACACGAGGTCACCTTGTAGGCTTCTCTGCCTTAATACTTGCAGAGTTTGGAGCAGTCTAAGTCTTGGGATTGGTAAGCTAAGAGGGTCAGAAAATAGTGAGTCTCAGAGGTGGGAGAGGGCAGCGAAAAAGTATCCAAAGATGAAATGCATATGGTAATACCAAATGTTCTCAAAGGTACCTTTTTCACTTCCAGAGCACACTCCATCAGTGCTTTCACACTTCCAACTTCACGCAAAGTCTTTTTACTATTTACATCTGCTCTCCAAGACAGATTCCTCAAAACACTCGCAATAACCTGCAAATGGATCAATTTTAGAATAGTTTGTTTATAAAATTATTTATACTAGTTGCTTTCTTGTTCTTAAGGTTAAAAGTAAGAAGAGAGTGTGCATGCGTGTTAAGTTGTTTCAGTCGTGTCTGACTCTTTGCAACCCTATAGACTGTAGCCCACCAGGCTCCTCTGTCCACGGGACTGTCCAGGCAAGAATACTGGAATGGATTGCCATGCCCTCCTCCAGGGGATCTTCCCGACCCAGCGGTCAAACCCGTGTCTCTTATGTCTCCTGCATTGGCAGGTGGGTTCTTTACCATCAGCACCACCTGGGAAGCCCAAAACTAAGAGTAGAAATATATTAATAAATACATTTCTTCTTAAAGCTAATATAGAGCCAAAAGGAAGTCTAAAATAAAATTCTTTTCCTCTATTCTGGTGTTAATGCAGCCACAATTTAAACATGAGATGCTGAATACTGAGTCATAGCTTACATTAACCTAAGTCAGGGTATTAAGCCACTAATATCCAAGAAAACCACACGGAATCTGAGGAGTACCTGCTGCAAGTCCTCGCTCTCGGACTGGAGCTGAGCCACAAGCGCTCTCATGCAGCCTTTCATAGAGCAGAGAGTAGCCTGGAAAGTCAAGGGGTACACGGGGTTAGCAACAAGGCAACCTGCAGCCACCCGTAAAAGAACTAGAACCATAAATTACATAAAGGAAAGACAAACACCCTCCTAATCCTTTGCAATATTCATTCCTTTCTTGGCAAACTGGAAAAATAAAGTGAATAAATAATAAGAAATGATAAGAAAAGGGTTTGAACGTAAAGTCTTTTATTTGGATGGAACTAATATGTGTCTGACACTTTCACCGATCATCAAGATTTCCAGATTTTTGCTATCATTCCCAAGAACAGTATTTTTTTTTTTTTTTTGTTCTCAAAGGTACCTTTTTCACTTCCAGAGCACACTCCATCAGTGCTTTCACACTTCCAACTTCACGCAAAGTCTTTTTACTATTTACATCTGCTCTCCAAGACAGATTCCTCAAAACACTCGCAATAACCTGCAAATGGATCAATTTTAGAATAGTTTGTTTATAAAATTATTTATACTAGTTGCTTTCTTGTTCTTAAGGTTAAAAGTAAGAAGAGAGTATGCATGCGTGTTAAGTTGTTTCAGTCGTGTCTGACTCTTTGCAACCCTATAGACTGTAGCCCACCAGGCTCCTCTGTCCACGGGACTGTCCAGGCAAGAATACTGGAATGGATTGCCATGCCCTCCTCCAGGGGATCTTCCCGACCCAGCGGTCAAACCCGTGTCTCTTATGTCTCCTGCATTGGCAGGTGGGTTCTTTACCATCAGCACCACCTGGGAAGCCCAAAACTAAGAGTAGAAATATATTAATAAATACATTTCTTCTTAAAGCTAATATAGAGCCAAAAGGAAGTCTAAAATAAAATTCTTTTCCTCTATTCTGGTGTTAATGCAGCCACAATTTAAACATGAGATGCTGAATACTGAGTCATAGCTTACATTAACCTAAGTCAGGGTATTAAGCCACTAATATCCAAGAAAACCACGCGGAATCTGAGGAGTACCTGCTGCAAGTCCTCGCTCTCGGACTGGAGCTGAGCCACAAGCGCTCTCATGCAGCCTTTCATAGAGCAGAGAGTAGCCTGGAAAGTCAAGGGGTACACGGGGTTAGCAACAAGGCAACCTGCAGCCACCCGTAAAAGAACTAGAACCATAAATTACATAAAGGAAAGACAAACACCCTCCTAATCCTTTGCAATATTCATTCCTTTCTTGGCAAACTGGAAAAATAAAGTGAATAAATAATAAGAAATGATAAGAAAAGGGTTTGAACGTAAAGTCTTTTATTTGGATGGAACTAATATGTGTCTGACACTTTCACCGATCATCAAGATTTCCAGATTTTTGCTATCATTCCCAAGAACAGTATTTTTTTTTTTTTTAAATGCTTTTTGGCCTCACTAGGCAGTAAATGGGATCCTAATTCCCCAATCAGGGATTGAACCTGTGCTCCCTACAGTGGAAGAGTGGAGTCTTAACTGCAGGACCACCAGGGAAGCCTGCCCAGGAATAGAATTTTAAATGTGATTACATAAGTTCACTTCTGTGTTCCATCTTTTGCCTTTGTTTAGGCATTAGACATCAAATGGGTACGGATATGCAGTGGAATATAAAGTACAGGTTTTTATTAGTCAGTGTTTAATGCGAGAGTGACAAAAAAGAAAAGTCAGTGAAAAGTAGTCTGTATGAAAAAAAAGCTCATACCAGACCTATTTTAAGAAATCGATCTTATAAAACATACCTTGTTAGCTACATCTCCGAAAGTCAAGTTTGTCAAAGCCATTCCTGCATATCGTCTTAAAGTAATACTGTAGTGGTCATTAGTAAGCCCATACATTTCACAGTCCACTTGCAATAATTCTGCAATGGCCTGTAGTCCCCCTAATTTAAAAAGGGCAAGAGGAAAAAGTCAATAATCTAAAATAACACAAATGGGTACCAAGTTTATAAATTACTAGAGAAAAATCTCAAAGAATGAGTTTAATTCTGTCTTCAGAATTACAAGCTACAAAAAATGTTATAAAGCACTCTTGTGTAATACACTTATCAAGTACGAGTGACAACTATTTCATTTTCTGCCAGTTTCTCCACCCTCCAGCTCCTGTCTTATTGAATAAGATGAATATTACACTCTATTTACTGCAATACACTGCATCCTGTCAAGGAAGAAGACTATATTCTACTATTAGGTCCTCCTGAATGTAAGCAGAAAAAGGTAACTTTAATATTAGGACTGGCACACACTATGGCCTAATTACTTTAATATATTTTTATCTCCAAAATAATTTTTAGTATCATTAGGAATACTAAAACTTCTAAGTGAAATAGTGCAGGAAGCAAAGCTTATTATTTTTTTTATGAAAAAGAATTACCTGTTCAACTTATTACTAAGCTGAATAGAACCATTTTTATGGTTTTTCTTTTTAAATTCTTACTTTTCTTTGATACATACAAGTGTCAAGTACCAATACTAGGATTTAGTATCTTCTTTCCCCTTGATTCCCACCACTGGGTATACTTAACAATGTCCATAGTGGTCAACAGTAGGAAGGCAAGGAGAAAAATGAAGGGAAAGGAAAGGAAAAGACATAAAGGAAGGGGTAGTAGAAAGACAACACAAAACAGAAGGACAAAAGGTGAAGCAAAATGGTGAGGGAGTGAATAAAAAGAAAAATAAAAATGCATATGGAAGTTATTCAAAATATTACTCGTCATCAATATGAAACTCATCATCATTATCGTCATCAATATGAAACTTGTCATCATTATGAAACTGGAGATACTGTTAGCTAAGACAGAAAAAGAGATGATGAATATAAACAGGTAATTCTTGGATACTGTGAGTCTAAACTGTCAGGTCATTAATCTGAAAGAGGATCTGTACATTTGTCATTTTTGTAAATAATCTAGAAGGATCAGTATGCAGAGCAATCAGCAAGTTTGCAAAACAGACCAAGTTCAATTCTGGGTCAAGAATGCCAAGCCAGGGATTTAACTCTTGCAACATTTGTGTAAATCTTTATAACTGGCACCAATGACAGTTAAGTCTGAATGTAGGTAAATAAAAATTAATTTGGTTAAGGAAAATCCAAACCATATTTAGGAAGATTTTCCTCCATCCACCCATGGTGATGGGAAAGATAAACAGCCCATGAACAAAACAGCCAATGAACAAAACAACCAATGTCTTTATGGAGCTTACAGATTAGCACAGACAGCCATCAAACAACTAATTTAAATGTCATGATTGTGTAGAAGCACGGGGCGTGATAACAGGCAAACCTAATGTAGGCTGGCGGAGAAGGCAATGGCACCCCACTCCAGTACTCTTGCCTGGAAAATCCCATGGACGGAGGAGCCTGGTGGGCTGCAGTCCATGGGGTCGCTAAGAGTCGGACACGACTGAGCGACTTCACTTTCACTTCTCACTTTCATGCATTGGAGAAGGAAATGGCAACCCACTCCAGTGTTCTTGCCTGGAGAATCCCAGGGACGGGGGAGCCTGGTGGGCTACCGTCTATGGGGTCGCACAGAGTCGGACACGACTGAAGCGACTTAGCAGCAGCAGCAGCAATGTAGGCTGGAAGGATCAAGAAAATGGCTGAGGAACTAAGGTTTAACTTGAGACTTAAAGGATGAATGACCATCTAAAAAGGGTAGAGGAGAAACAATAAGGAAGCATTTCCAGCAGATAAAATAGCACGTGTAAGGGCTGCTGGGCCTGAAACATTAATATACAGCAACAAGGAGGGAGAAGGCAATGGCAACCCACTCCAGTACTCTTGCCTGGCAAATCCCATGGATGGAGTCGCTAGGAGTCGGACACAACTGAGCGACTTCACTTTCACTTTTCACTTTCCTGCATTGGAGAAGGAAATGGCAACCCACTCCAGTGTTCTTGCTTGGAGAGTCCCAGGGACGGTGGAGCCTGGTGGGCTGCCGTCTCTGGGGTCGCACAGAGTTGGACACGACTAAAGCAACTTAGCAGTAACAGCAACAAGAAGGGGCCACAAAAATGCCATGTAATACAAGACTTTGTGTACCCCACCAAGGATTTAATGCAGGAGAAAAGAATAATCAGATGTATGTTCTAAACAGATTCCTATGATTAAGGCTATAGAAATGATTACGATTGGAAGTGGGGAGCCAAGTAAGACAAACTGTGGGAGATTAGCAGTGAAGAAAGAGGCTTTGCTTGTGTTGGGGATAAAAAGAATAGCAGTGGTATAAGGCTGCCGTCTATGGGGTCACACAGAGTCGGACACGACTGAAGTGACTTAGCAGCAGTAGCAGCAGCAAGATGTATTTAAGAACCAGAATTAAAGCAGTTAGCAGATACAGGGGACAGGAATAGAGTCCAAGATGTCTTCTAAGATTTTGGCTGCAGCAAGTGGGTTGACGGGAAGGCTGCTGTCTGAGAAAAGGAACCCTGGTCAAGAGACAGTTCTGGGGATGGAGGAGACAGATTCAGTTTCTGTCAGTTGAGTCAGAAATGTCTGAAACATCTTCTCGGTGAAAATGCTGGAGGAGCAGTATGAAAATGTGTGTAAATCTCAGGAGAGGGAACATGGATTAAGACGTGAGTTTGAAAAACACTGTCAGGGGAAGCCATGTAGTAGAGCTTATAGCCCTACTAGGGAGAGTGAATGGAAGCAAGCCTAGTACAGAGCTTCAGAAAGTCCCACCCTGTAATCCTTCAGCAAAGGAGGAGGAACTGGAGTCCTGACTGGGAAACAGACCTGAGAGTCACTGTTGACTTAAAGACAGTAGCCTTGTGTACTGATCACCAAATGTTGAGGATTATAAAGCGGACTATCAAAGCCATACAGAGCACACTCTGCTTCACGCCTACATAAAATCCTGCCCGGCACAGCAGCATCTGGGACACTGTTCTAAGAAAGTAGCATGTGACATAATCTCAAGAACCTCCCAAGAAGGCCCTTGACTACTTTTATATGGGAAAACCAAAAATCTTAGGACTTGATTCCAAAAAAGAACCTGATTAACGCCAATAAAATGATGAAGAATGTGCTAATGAAAAAAGAACATTCAATAAAACTTAGCGTATTAGATAAAAGAGAGAGACCCTTTATGATTTCCAGGAGTTAAAAAAAAAATCTCCCAGTGAATTTTAAGGCAAAGAATCTATACACTTTAAAAATGGATTCACAAAAATATGATGTGAATTCATGACAGACAGGAAAAAAACTGGTTGCCCTAAGAAACACTAGGATGTTTCAAGGTAATGTAAAGGTCATGAGCACATCCTTCCACATTTTCTTGGTGTCTGTGTTAGAGAACAGTGGTCCAGATGAACCAAATATTATCACGTATGGTATCTCATAATCTTATTGATAGTAGACAATCAATGTCTTCAGGTGACATTTACCAAAATCCTTAAACTTATCAAAACAAGATAGTAGAAAGATGACAGAATTTTTTAAAAAGTATATTACTTTTCTTTTACTTGGTTTAGATAAGTCACCATTAGCATGAAATACCTCATTCTAAAATAAGTAGGGCTCAGCAACAATATTCTACATATTGGTAGTTTCACAAAATTTCCTGATCATAAGAATCACCTGGGCCACTTACTGGATTTGATTCCTAGGTCCCCTGCTCTGGAGATTCTATTTTCCTAAGCTTGCTTACCATGGGCCAGAGAACTACACGTTCTGACCACTGGCCCTGGTGATCATCATCATCTAGTCTGGGAAACACCAATGCATATTAACTACGAGTTCCTTGAAAATCAGGACCACATCTTAATCCTTTTTGTATCTAGTGCCTAGCACAGTTTCTAGGACAGAGTTGGAAATTAATAAATGTGTACATTCCTGGTATTATAGTCTAAAACTTGCAACACTAATAGTTGCAAACTTAAATGACCCTAACAGTTGTAGAATTTTCTTGCATCTACAAAAGACAGTCCTAGCTGACTGGGCTTAGGCATTTTTCTTCATCTACTTGGGACTTAGTAGATGAAGTCCCTGTCTGACAGTGAGGGATAGTTTCCTCCTATCCCTCACTGTCAGGTCCCTTGTGCTGTCTGACTGTGTCTATCCACAGTCCACACACCTTGTTCCTTCTTTGGCTCCAACGCAAAGTCAGAGGCTAGGAGTGAAAAGGTAATCCCCTGTGGCTACATCCCCACAGTCACACCCCCAGAGGCCCCGTCCTGCTCCTCACCTGAAAGCCCCTGCCCTAGCTCCTGGGATGAAATGCCCCGGGTAGCCTTCCTACCTGAAGAAGGAAGAGGAACAAATACTGAGTCTAGATTTTACTTGGAAATTCAGATGATTAACGTGGGTCAGTCCTAGTCTATACAGTTCATTGGAACACAGGGACATGTAGAAAAAACATTTGTGGGAGCTTAAAACTGGATTAGTTTTCCTGTTTGTTCATTATTGTCCCCATTATTGCGAGTGTTAAAAAAAAAAAAAAATCCCACTCAAACTTGAAATGTCACCAATGCTGGATTGTATTGAGGAGGGGAGAACTCACAAGTGCATACTCAATTTCACAGGAACCTGGGGAATAAGGAAAGAGAATCAAGTGGGCTAGGGCCTGTGGGGAGAAGAGTTCAGCTGGGGGCAGGTGGAGACCAAGTATACACAGCCTCCCAAAATGACGATCTGAAGAAGACAGCACTCATTTTCAGCCGTTCAGGTGCTCTGTGTTTTAAGAGACTCACGACTTTGTCACTTTTAAGATAAATGATGAATGAAAATGGTGAGTGTGGCAGGGACACAAAGTGGGGGCTGGAATGAAAGGTGACGTAAACAGCACAAAAAGCAAGGGCACAGCTACACTAGGGTGGAGACCCAGTGCACGCTTCTCGCTCGTGGCTCAGCTCGAGCGATCCAGGTTCACATGAGATGGCTCAGCATGATGCAACTTATAAATACCACATGTGCAAAAAGAACCTAGAAATCAAAGAGAAACCATCACATGAAAAATGGGGGCCACACAGGCAGGTTTTACAAGGTTCAGAGTATGTGAGAACACATACTAAGAGTAATCCTTCCAAAATTAATGGAATGTTTTCTAACATAAATTAGAGAATAATGCTTTTCCATTATTAGTGAGTTTCAGAGATACCAACCACGTTGCTTATCATGAAAATCCAGTAAAGTACAGATAACCAAGAAGATAAATGAGAATCTTAATAATAATTGCTTCCTGTGTCCATCAGAAGTGACTGAGTTCAAGAATAATTACAAAGCTCCATATCATCACATCTCAAAACAATTCAAATTACCCTCCCACTGACTGTCACCCAGGGTCTACCTTGACAATATTGGCAAGAGTGGCCCATTCATTTATTTTTGCCCATCTCTGGCTAAGATTTTAAAAACCCAAGTTCGGTTATAAAAGGGTAGCAGTTTCTGTCACTTAGGACGTTGTCTTCTCTGGAAACCAGAGTCACTTGCTACAAGGAGGAAGCAGATGGTAACAGAAGTTAGTGGCCTTATATACTAATTCAACAATGACGAAGAGTCTTCAGGATTCTTCTATGGCATTAAGAAACATTTTTATCTTACCAAGTTCATTCATTGCATGTCTATGCTCTTCATCAAACGAAAGTTTCATTAGCACACACACAGCAGGACAGATCTGATGTTCAACAGGAGCTGGCACTGAAAAACAAAATTGACATAAACCATAATGCTTTGTTTTCTCAAAGTAGTCATGTTTATTATACCTAAAAAATACTCAGGGTTTGCTGATACACTTCTCATGCATGGTAGCTTAGTGAATCAACAAGTATTTGCTGAAGAGATGAATACATACTATACACACAGAAAGGAAAATATAGGTAAAGCGCTTTTCTTGGTTCCATAAAAATGTTTACCTCTCATCAGCCTTTGACTAAGTCTGTTGGACTAACTCCCATGTAGGTTTATGCTATAATTCAACTAATAACTTAAAAATAATATCGGTTATTTGAAATAATAAAAACATTTTAGTATAAAGCTATTTACTTATAATCTTTATTTTCAACTGAAAGGCACATGGCTGTATAGAAATGTATAGAAAAAACCTAGTGCAACTCTAGTAGAGAGAGCTTATTATATAGATACCAGATAGTAAATACAAATTTAAAGGAAAAGTGTCTAAGAAAATGTACTTGCACATTTAATATTATGCATGAAGTTTCAAAACTGTTACTTGAAATAAAAATTTAAAAACCAATCTATTTTTCAGAAGTAATAGTATTTATTCTATTTAACTTTTCTGAGGACAGGTATTAAGAGCACACAATACAAGTCATTACATAATTGTGGACAGCCAAAGAAAACGATCCAGAAAGATAATATTTCCCCAGTAAAGCATCTTATTAATTCTCCCTAGCCCTAGGACAAACAGAAAGGACATTTCTGTGATATTGTTGAAAAATTTTTAATTTTTATTAAATTCACCTTTATACCTAACCCTAAGAGAAATCTACTAAATCTTTATAGATCAAGTTCTCATCATCAGTCTTTCTCCTGCTCCCCCAATCGAGATATTGATTCGATAGTCCTTTGTTGTGTGTATGTCTATGTGTGGGTTCTTATCAGGTGAAAGGAGGTCTTACCTTATATTCTTACTGCTTTTGGTTCTTCCTATAGGAATGAGTAAGTTATCTCCTCAAGGGTCCCAACTCCCATGATCCCTGCTCCTGGAGGAGAGGGTTTCTCCCTGAGAAAAGAGCTGGGTGGCCTAGGATCTGGCCTCTGATCCTAGATCCACCACCCACCACCTACCTGTGAAACCACAGGCAAGTCTCTTAGCCTCCCTGAACCTCAGTCTCTTCATCTGTAAAATGAAGATGATAATATCTTCCCTTCCTGCTTCTCAAGGTTGTTTTAAAGATCAAATAACGGATATTAACACAGCTCTGCATCCACTGAGTAAAGTGATGTGCGAATATGAGAGAACGGCTTGGTCACTCACAGCTGAAGGAACTTACGTAAAGTCACTTTCCTGAGCTTAATCTCGAGAGAAGGAGAACATAATCGCTCAAGTTCTTTCTATATCAACTATGCTATGAGTGTTTAAGTCTACTTTGATTTTCTGTTCTTTCCTGGTTGCACTGTAGTACACACAACATTTTCCTTTGCTAATTTTTTTTCTAGGGAAATAGAGAAATTAAGCTTTAAACTATGTGAGCAGTGTAGGTAGCTAATACGAATTTCCCATTCTGATTCATAAAGACACCATCCTAATTAAAACACTTTTCATTTCAAAAACTTTTACATTTGCTTTGTCACATGCACCGTATGGAACATACTTGGATTTCTTTCCTGGTCCAGGCCTTGTTCATGAGCTTCCTGCCACTCCCAGCAGGCTTCACAGTATGCTCGTATCTGCTCCAAAAGATGGAGGACTCGGATCTCGCGCCTGCCCCTCTTGTCATCGGGCTGTGAGTGGATGATGTTGTGGAGCGCTGCGCTGGCCCTGGCCCGAGCCTCCTTGCTGCCCCGGGAATTTCCCAGCAACACAGAGTCTTTGTCATTGCCATGTAAAAGCTGGATGAGGAGAGGAAGACATCCAGACTGTCGCATGGATATACAGCTGTCTTGGGAGCTAGACATAGCTAGCAAAGTTCGCGACATATCATCCTTATCATGAGTACCAAGCATTGACAACAATGAATACACCATTTCCACCTGTGGGCCAAATGAGTTTAGAAACAAAATTATGACTTTAATAGCCAAAAGCCAACACCAATGAAGTGACGAATGGGATATTAATTGTAACTTAAACAAAAACTTCTTTCCAGGATGAAGTAATGAGTGTTATTTCAAAATCCGTATGCTATAATCATCATCACCATCTTGTTTACAAATAAATATTAGTAGGGGTCGTATATAGTCATAAGGAGACAGTGGGTTCTTGCTATTGTCTGGATCAGTGGGTGATAATCTGTTATTATAACGAAAGACAATCAACCGATTTCTCTCTTTCTCTCTCACATCTCCCCCACCCACCACACACACACACACACACACACACACACACACCCCTACCGACACACACAGAATAAGAAATGTGGTTTTTCTAAAATTCTTTACACAATTAAAACCTTTACTTTTTCAAATCTACAATCATAATCAATAAAGAGAAAATATTTTTTAGCAATTACTATTTACTAAGTACTAGTTTTCAGCAATTGCTAACCCTCACCAGATTATAATATTCTTAAAATTATGATGTCTCCCTTATACATGCAAAAGTATTTTGTCATAAAAAGAATGCCCTGATCATATAGGGATACAAAGTCAATATTCTTATTCAATTTTTTTTTTGAAGCAGCTGGTAAGCATCATCACTCCCTTACTGTAAACTCTAAGAATTGACTCAGAAGCAGACTAGAAACAGGAAACAGCACCCAGTCATCCTGTCCTGTGATCAACCGCAGTTTTTTAAAGCAAGAGCTACTGCATAAAAGTTGAGCTATATTATATAAATGCATCATATCTATAAATTAGTGGTTCCAAACCAGGGGCAACTTTAGCCACCTTGAGACTCTTCTGGCAATGTCTTGGAGAAATTTTTGGCCATCACACTTTGGGAGGAAACACTTTGGGCATTCAGTGGGTGAAGACCCGGGATGCTGCTAAACACCCTACAATGCAATGAGCAATCATCCAGCCAATAATGCTGAGGCTGAAAAACTCTACTCTAAATGTGTATACACACTACTTTGAGATTTGAAAGTTTTATTAAGAATGCAGTACAGGACTGCCTTCCTAATGAAAAAAAAAAAAGGGGGGGGGGGGGCTTTCAAATTCTGACTCCACTATTTGTAAATGAGCTGTGAGACACAATCAAGTTATCTGAGTTCTCTGAGGTCCAGCTGTCTCAGTTGCAAAATGGAATAATTTACCTAATAGGGTTTTCTTTGTGAAGATTAAATAAAGTAACACATGTATAGGACAGTAACTGGCATTCAAAAATGTAGGAAGGTCTTAATATTATCATACATAAATAATTCCAAAAGCAAATAGTATTCAAGCTGCCAGTTTTCAAGTAAGAGTACTCTTAAATATTAAAGGTGCTCTTTGTAGTAAAAACTACTCATTGATGTTGGACAGATTGGGGTGGAATTCTAATCTTTTGGCTTCAGTATTCTCATTCAAAAGAGGGGCAAGAATAATACATTCAAAGGGTTTTTGAAGAGATCAGAGGTAGTAAATGTACAACTCTTAGCAGTTACTGGCATACTAGTGATCCCAAGTAGTAACTATTGTGAGTTACTAAAAGGATTAAGCTTTATATTAATAATATCACTGCTACTCTAAAATTCATGTCTTAAACCGACATTAGTCCCATAATGCTTCTCCTCAGAGCCATTATATTACTAAAGTAAAGAAAGAGTATGTAGAATATGCTATGAAAACAAGGAAGTATTTAGATGTGACGGAAAATACACTGTTTAAAAAACAGTCCGTGTGCTCCAAATGTACTGATTCAAAGGAGGCAGACACAGACTGCATGGGGAGGCAAGAGGGCCCTGGAAATGAGAAAATGTTTTGTGAAGAAGGGAAGCCCAAGAAGAGTTCTGAAGGCTGGCGAGGACTCTGACGGTCATCTTGCAGTGGGGTGGGAAGTGGAGGGGTGCACCCCTGCAGACGGGGCACCAAGGCAGAAAGTCATGGGAGGGGAGGGCTTAGGGAGCAAGCTAGCTTGGGCTGGACCTTAGGATGCTTGCAGAGAATGGGCTGTCATTTCTTTAAGAGACTGTGATGATGGAAACAAAAGAATTCTTTAGCTAAATTTAAAAGAAGAATGAAGTATGTTTTAATAAAGTACTCAGAGTTCTAGCAACAAGACTTTATAATCTATTACCTTGGTTCCCAGATGACTTGTCAGCCTTCGAGGAGCAGAATGTATGCTGCTAGAACTCAAAACACTGGCTGTTTCATGATCTATTCGTGTAGTTGAACCCTAGAAATTAAGCAAATTATAGACAGTATAATTTAGATTATAGATATATGTAGCTAGCTTCACGTTAACATACTCCAAATGAACTGTCTTTAGGGTAAATAGCTAAATATACCATTGAAGTGTGAACATTTTTAACTGCTCAAAATGAGTATTTTTATGTATTAACTTGAGTAGAATTTAGAGAAACACTGAAGGAAAAAAAAAAAAAAACTGTTGCAAAAGACAAAGTACCAAACACTGAAGAAATTCTAAGAGTAATATTCTTTCCCAAATCAAAAGGAATGAAACCACATTCAGTTAAATATAAATTGGTTGGTAGAAAGCTCCACTGAGTGATGAAATGCTCTGAATTACCATAAAACTAACTGAATTGGGTTCAGTCCAAGTTCTCCAGGAGCTGAGAGCAGAGAGAAGACTGCCTGAAACTTCTATTGGAGAAAGACATGAAAAAATAAATAACTGCACTGAGATGTCTAAAGGGACTAACATGGGGAGCAAGTTAGAAGATAATATAGGCAGAGTGCTCTTTGACATAAATAGTAGCAATATTTTTTTGGATCTGTCTCCTAAGACAAAATAAATAAAAGCAAAAATAAACAAATGGAACCCAACTAAACTTAAAAGCTGCTGCAGGGCAATGGAAACCATAGACAAAACAAAAAGACAAACTAGAGAATGGGAGAAAATATTTGCAAATGATGTGAGCAACAAGGAATTAAAATCCAAAGTATTTAAATAGCTTATAAGACTCAATATCAAAAAAACGAAAAACCCAATCAAAAAATGTGCAGAAGACCTGAGTAGACATTTCTCCAAAGAAGACATATAGGCACAAGAAAAGATGCTCAATATCACCATTTACTACAGAAATACAAATTGAAATGAGATACCATTCTCATAGCTGCCAGAATGGCTATTATTAAAAAAAAGTTTTAAGAGAAAAATACATTTATAAATATAACTGTAGGAAAAAACTGTAAATGTGAAACTCACTTAACTGTATATTTCAAATAGGTACATTTTACTGTATGTTACTCTTTCCTCAATAAAGTTTATTTTTAAGAAGTCATAACTTGAGAGGTCTTTTTTATGTCTCCCCAGATAAAAGCATGAAGACCTACCTATTCATGCACACACTGGGAAATCTAGGGTTAGATTAAGGAAACTAGTACAGAGTCCCAGACAGGCTACCCTTTCTGGACTCCACTCCTTCTGCAGGTCTGGATGCTTTATGTTGATTAATCTTCTAGGGGTATTTCTCAATTAGAAGCAGCAGGGTAGCACCCTCAGGGCAGGAGAAGGGGCAGAACAGAAAGACATCTCCTTCCACTGTCACCGGCCACCGTGTGCTTCTGTAATGGTATTTCAGTTCACAGGCATGCAAGCAACAAACATTTACTGAGCTCCTGCTCTTTCCTTCAGTTCAATTCAGTTCAGTTGCTCAATCACGTCGGACTCTTTGCGACCCCGTGGACTGCAGCACGCCAGGCCTCCCTGTCCATCACCAACTCCCAGAGCTGGCTCAAACTCACGTTCAATGAGTCAGTGATGCTATCCAACCATCTCATTCTCTGTCATCCCTTTCTCCTCCTGCCTTCAATCTTTCCCAGCATCAGGGTCTTTTCAAATGAGTCACTTCTTCGCATAAGGTGGCCAAAGTATTAGAGTTTCAGCTTCAGCATCAGTCCTTCCAATGAATATTCAGGACTGATTTCCTTCAGGATGCACTGGTTTGATTTCCTTGCAGTCCAAGGGACCCTCAAGAGTCTTCTCTAACACCACAGTTCTAAAGCATCAAGTCTTCGGTGCTCAGCTTTCTTTACAGTCCAACTCTCACATCCATTCATGACTACTGGAAAAACCATAGCTTTGACTAGACGGACCTTTGCTGGCAAAGCAATATCTCTGCTTTTTAATATGCTCTACATTTCAGTGTAGACATCAAATCACCTTTAAGCTTCAGACTTGGTATCTTTCTACAGATTCTTGATTTTGGGACACTCTCCACTCTGCTCTCCCAAACTGTCTAGCTAGAAACCCAGATGGATTTATTATAAGGAGATTCCAAGAGAACATTCCCATACCCATACTACCTATAAGCCAGAACTCAAGTCTTGAGAATCTTTCCTGGGCCTTTTTATTATGATGAAGTCTGTACCATCATCCTTCAGAGGGACCAGAGAAGCAGTAACCTGTAAGAAATGGTTATCGTTGTTCAGTCGCCAAGTCATGTCTGACTCTTTGTGACCCCACGGACTGCAGCATGCCAGGCTTCCCTGTACTTCACTATCTCCTGGAGTTTACTCAAACTCTTGTCCTTTGGGTTGGTGATGCCATCCAACCATCTCATCCTCCTCTGACCCCTTCTCCTCTTGCCCTCAATCTTTCCCAGCATCAGGGTCTTTTTCAATGACTTGCCTCTTTGCATCAGGTGGCCAAAGTTTGGAGCTTCCAGATCAATTCTTCCAATGAATATTCAGGGTTGATTTCATTTATGACTGACTGGTTTGATCTCTCTGTAGTCCACGGGACTCTCAAGAGTCCTCTCCAACACCACAGTTCAAAAGCATCAATTCTTCAGTGCTCAGCCTTCTTTACGGTCCAACTCTCACATCCATATACGACTACTAGAAAAACCATAGCTTTGACTAGATGGACCTTTGTTGGCAAAGTGACGTCTCTGCTTAATATGCTGTCTAGGTTGGTCATAGCTTTTCTTCCAAGGAGCAAGTGTCTTTTAATTTCATGGCTGCAGTCACCATCTGCAGTGATTTTGGAGCCCAAGAAAATAACATCTGCAACCGTTCCCACTTTCCCCCCATCTATTTGCCATGAAATGACAAGACAGGATTCCATGATCTTCATTATTTGAATGTTGAATTTTAAGCCAGCTTTTTCACTCTCCTCTTTCACCCTCATCCAGCAGTTCTTTAGTTCCTCTTCACTTCTTGCCATTAGAGTGGTATCATCTGCAAATCTGAGGTTGCTGATATTCCTTCCAACAATCTTGATTCCAGCTGGTGAGTCTTCTAGCCTCGGATTTCACATGATGTACTCTGCATATAAATTAAATAAGTAGGGTGACAATATACAGCCTTGATGTACTCCTTTCCAGATTTTGAACCAGTCTGTTGTTCCATATCTGGTACTAACTGTTGCTTCTGACCTGCACCTCCTTTTTGCACACATTAGAATCAAGCACCTCTCTATTTTCTGGTCCTCCTCTATCCACCCTTCAATACCCACTGCCATCACGGGCACTCAAATGTGTGCCGAAGGTCCCAGGAAGGACTATGCCTGGCAGCTTAATCAGCACAGCTGGGACACGGTCAATTTCAACTACATCTGCTGGGTACAAACCCCTCTTCTATCATGCTCACTTTAGGAAGTGACTCAAAAATAGTATTTTTTCTGAGAAAACAAAACAAAACAAAGTGACTCTAAAAAGTTTACCATAGAGGTAGCAACAGTCTCCAACTCACTGTGAAACTATGTAAGAGGGGGAAGAAGCAAAAGAAGCTAGTCCCCTCCCCACCTGGCCTTTTTTCATACAGATGGTATATGGAAGTGGTCCAACAGTAGATAAGGAGAAGTTTCTCTTTATTAAAGTAGTACAGCTAATTCTATAACCCTTAGTGAATTAGTGAAGCTAGACATTAAGTATAAATGCTGTTAATATCACAAAAAGAGAGCCCACCAGACGTTATGTGCTTCCTGGTGGAAGACCATTATGCTACCTATGAAAGTCTTGGCCATAGAATGAGGGCCTGAGACCAAATCTGATCACATCTCTAGAGCCAGATACCAATTTACAGGGAATACAGAAGACAAAGAGAGCAGTCAAACCTCACCATGCAGATGTTCCTAGCAAAATTCAGACTATGGAAAACTTGAGAAGACAAATAACTTTGGTTATTCAACAAATATATAGCAAAAATCTAAGAGACAAAGAAGAAACCTATAGATTAAAAGAAACTTCAAAGACACATTAACCAATCTCTGTGCATGAACTTTATCTGGCCCTTGTGTCAAATAAATTAAAAAACTATGACATTTATGAAACAACTGCAAGTGTGAATACTGACTAGTTATCTGATGCTACTGAGGAATTACTGTTAGTTTCTTTGGGAGTGTAATAATGGCACAATAGTTATGTATTCTATAGGTGTCCTCTGTCCACAGGATTGCTTTAGCAATTCTGGGCCTTTTGTGGTTCCATATAAATCCTAGTATTATTTGTTCTAGTTCTGTGAAAAGTGTCATAGGCATTTTGACAGGAATTGCATTAAATCTGCAGACTGCTTTGGGACTTCAGATAATACTACTAAGCTACAGTAATCAAAACAGCATGATACTTGTACAAAAACATGACAGACAGACACACAGACCAAAAGTACACAATAAAGAGCCCAGAACTAAACCCACATACCTACAGTCAATTAATCCTTGACAAAGGAGGTAAGAATACACAATGGAGAAAAGAAGGTCTTTTCAGCAAGTGACACTAGGAAAGCTGGACAGCTACATGTCAATCAATGATGTTAGAACACACCCTCACACCATAAACAAGCCCCCCCCAAAACCCTCTCAAATTGTTTTAAAGACCTAGATATAAGACATGATACCATAAAACTTCTGGAAGAAAACACAGGCAAAATAGTCTCATAGTCTCAAATTATGCAATATTTTCTTAGATCAGTCTTCCAAGGGAAAACAAATAAAAGCAAAAATAAACAAATGGGACCTAGTCAAACTTAAAAGATTTTTTACAGTAAAGAAAACTATCAACAAAACAGAAATATAGCCTACAGACTGGGAGAAAATATTTGCAAGTGAAAATATTTGCAAGTGATGTGATTGACAGTCAATATCCAAAATGTACAAACAGCTCATACAACTCAGTATCAAAAAAATAAAAATAATAAATAAATAAAAACAACAAAATCAAAGGATGGACAGAAGACCTAAACAGACATTCCTTCAAAAAAGACATACAGACAGCCAACAAATCGTGAAAAGACGCTCAACATCACTGATTACTGAGAAATTCAAATTAAAAATGGCCACCATCAAAGCAAAAAGTCTGGAGAGAATGTGGAGAAAAGGAAACCCTCCTACACTATTAGTGGGAATATAAGTTGGTATAGCCACAATGAAAAACAGTATGGAGGTTTCTTAAAAAACTAAAAATAGAGTTACCACATGATCCAGCAATCTCACTCCTGGGCATAAATCCAAAAAAGATGAAAACTCTAATCTGAAAAGATAAATGCACCCCAATGTTCACAGCAACGTATTTACAATAACCAAGACATGGAAAGAACCCAAGTACCCATCAACAGATGATGGTTTAAGAAGATACAATGGTTTAAGAAGTCACAAAAAAGAATGAAATGTTGCCATTTGCAGCAACATGGATGGAGCTAGAGAATGTCATACTAAGTGAGGGAAGTCAGATAAAGACAGATATTACATGATATCACTTATATGTGGAATCTACAAAGTAATACAAATGTATATATATTCAAAACAGAAATAGACTCACAGACACAGAAAACAAACTTATGGTCACCACAGGGGACAGGGAAGGACAAATTAAAGGTATAGGATTAACAGATAGAATGATGCTTGGGGCTGGTACACGGGGATGGTCCAGAGAGAGAATACGGGGTGGGATGTGGGAGGGGGATTCAGGATTGGGATCTCATATACACCCATGGTGGATTCATGTCAATGTATGGCAAAACCAATACGGTATTGTAAATTAAAATAAAGTAAAAATTAAAATAAATAAATAAATAAAAGAAAAAAAAGAAATAATCCAAAAAATATGTATATATTACTGAATCGCTTTGCTGTAGAGCTAAAACTAACACAATAATGTAAATCAATTGTATTTCAATTTAAAAGGAAGTATTCTTGGACACAGAAAACAAACTTAAGGTTATCAAAGGGGAAATGAGAGGGGGGATAAATTAGGAGTATGGGATTAACAGATATATACACTTTGATATTATAAAATAATCAACAGGATTTACTTTATAGTACATGCATGTGTGCATGCTAAGTCGCTTCAGTCATTTCCAACTCTTTGCGACCCTATGGACCATAGCCTGCCAGGCTCCTCTGTCCATGGGATTCTGTAGGCAACAAAACTGAAGTGGGTTGCCACGCCCTCCTCCAGGGGACCATCCCAACCCAGGGATCAAACCCGCATCTCTTACGTCTCCTGCACTGGCAGGCAAGTTCTTTACCACTAGCACCACCTGGGAAGCCCTAGGGAATTATATTCAATATCTCATAACCTAAAATGGAAAAGAATTGGAAAAAGACAATATAACTGAATTACTCTGCTGTATACCTGAAACTAACAATATCATGAATCAACTACATTTCAATTAAAAAAATGTTGTATTCTGGAAATACACAGTGAAATAATTAAGCAAAAAATGATGATGCCTGGGATCTTTTCTAAAAATAAAAACAGAGGACAAAGTACATAGGGTACCTACAGATTACTATATTACTCTGTTTGCCTCTGTATATATTTGAAATTTTAGCTAGAAATAAATTATATGAGCTAGATCCCTACTTGTTTAGTACATAACTTTATGTGTAATTCACTTATGAATCGATTCTTAGCTTTTCCATTTAATTTTTAGAACCAGATCTCTAGTGATACAACCAGTAAGTAGCGATGAAGTTCAAACAAGAGTGGGAAATTTAAACCACCACCATATTTGAAATTTTCCATAATAACAAGTTTAAAAACATATTACTGGCAGTGGAAAAGGTTCTCCTACCATTTCATCCCTTTCCCATTCTTGTTTGAACTTCATCACTACTTACTGGTTGCATCACTAGAGATCTGGTTCTAAACATTAAATGGAAAAGCTAAGAATCGATTCATAAATGAATTACACATAAAGTTATATACTAAGCAAGAAGGGATCTAGCTCATATAATTTATTTCTAGCTTTCTCTTTTCATTTACCTTTCAAGGGAGATTAATCACAGATCAAAAATCCCTATTTCTAGAAGGGATGTTAGTTATCCCTTCCAACCTACATATATTCATTGCTATTATCTACTATTTATCAGGGACTGTGGGGATATAAAAATGGATAAAACTGGAAAGAATTTCTGTCTTTCTGGAGCTTACAATCTAGTAGGGAGAACAGAAATAACCACATCAGTTCAGTTCAGTTCAGTTGCTCAGTCGTGTCTGACTCTTTGCGACCCCATGAATCGCAGCACGCCAGGCCTCCCTGTTCATCACCATCTCCCGGAGGTCACTCAGACTCACGTCCATCGAGTCAGTGATGCCATCCAGCCATCTCATCCTCATAAATAAATATAAAACTGCAAATGTGGTCTTCAAAGTGAGAAGAACAAGCTAGGCCAGCCTATAATAACGGGATGTGAACAGTTCAAGCCTCTTGAGAGAAATCATGCTTAAGTTCAGACACACACAAACTGATGCTAACTGAGAGAAGTGGGATGAGAATGCACAGCAGAGAACAAGTGCCGACACTGTGCAGGCTGCAACAGAGGAAGCCCGTCAAGGGAGGTCCTGAAGGGCCAGTGTGGCAGAAATGCTGAGAGCAAAGGGGGACAGAGAGCTGACAAGTTTAGGCAGGAGCCAGATTATACAGGTCGTGATAAAGGCTTGTCTTTTTCCAAGGACCAAGGGATGCCAACAAAGGATTTTACCAGGAGGGGAATTTACTCGTGAAAGATCATCCTGGCAGAGTGGTTGTGGGCAGGAATTTACTCGTGAAAGATCATCCTGGCAGAGTGGTTGTGGGCAGGAAACCAGGCGAGGTACAGTGACAGCGGTAGAGATAAGGGTGCTAGGGTAGGGGCTTTGATGGATCATATGACTGTGATCCCGAGAAAGTCAGACAGATTATTTTCATTTCTGTTAGTGTTAATTGTTTTTGTCTCTGGAGCAAATAACAAAAGAAATGAACAAACCCCAAGAGTCTGTCATGTGTGTCAATCCTATTAAGACAGGTAAAGGGATTTTGGCATAACTAAATCACAGTCTCACAGATACACCACTTATCTACATTAGGATCTGGAAGCTGCTGTAGCGTCATTAATGTGATCTTGGTTTTTGTCTTCTAAGTTTGTTATGATTTTATGGCACACTGAAGTCTTACATTTTTAGATGAAACCTATCATTCTTTTACGGTTTCCTACTCACTTCATGATTATAAAAATTCTATCCTCATTTTCTTACCTTTTAATATTTTTAATAGCTTTCATTTGGGCGACTTCCCTGGTGGTTCAGTGATTTAAGAATCTGCCTTCTAATGCACGGGATGTGAGTTTGACCCCTGGTCTGGGAACTAAGATCCCACACGCTGCAAAGCAACTAAGCCCAAGGGCCACAACTACTGGACCTGCACGGTGCAACAGAAGATCCCGCATGGCACAGTGAAGGTCTCACGTGCCGCGACTAAGACACAACGCAGGCAAATGAGTAAATTGTTTTTTAAAGTTTTCATTTTTGACATTAAATCTAATATATTTAGCGTTAAATTTTGATGTAAGAAGTGAGATAGGAATTCAATTAAAAAAAATTAAATATCCAGCTTATTGGCTAGGTGAGGCTTTAAGGGATATAATAATTGAAATATGCCCCAAAGCATTAATAGTGGGTCTTAATCCTAAAGCAAAAAAAAAAAATGTTTTTGTCAAGAAGACAGAACTTCTTTCTACATATGTGTAGGAACACATGATATTCCCAAAAAATTCCCTAAACAGTAGACAAAGAACCCAAATGTCCTATTTAAATATAATTTCTTTGCCCTAATTTACCCATCTGTAGAGTATTACCCAGTACAATGTGGACCAGTAATATTAAAATGAAGTATATTTTTACTTAAATGTGGTAAATTTAAATATTAAGTATGAGACATTTTAATGCATTAGAATCATTTATTTCAATGCTGTGTTTATATAATCTTGAAATACAACTGAAGATGAGAATATTAACTCCTTATGATTTAAAAAAAAAACAAACATAAAAATGTCTTAGAAAGAATGCCACAGAGAAAGCAAATCTATTCAATGCATGCAATAATAACTAGGTCAAATCACATATGGCCAAAATGCAGCTTAGTATTTATTTTTCAAAGAAACTCTACTCACATTGATCATTTTAGGCTAAAACAGAGACACATAATTTAGAGCTATAAAATATACTTGGAAATTTTGAAAGCATCATTGTTAAATATAATAAAGAAAAATGACATAGCATTTTAGTACTGAATTCTTCTGGAGATATCCATTTAGGAAAGGAAACAGATAAGATTTACAGAGCGTTGTGAGAATCATCTCACTCAGTATTTCTTTTTAAATATTTAAATAGTTAACTAGAAAAAAATTAATAAAATAATTTATTTACCTGACCGCTACCCGAGGTTGCCATGTTGATTTCTGCCACTCCTTGACCTTCATTCTGCCGTTCAGCTTCATGTGAGCCCGCTTCATGCTTGCTCTGAGATGACCTCTGTTAATATGGAGTTAACATCAGTACATACAAAAATGGTGCATGCTTTCTTAGCCCACAGCTTTCCTTCTTTCCTGCTTTAAAGCTCTGAATGCATCTATAAATACAGGTTTACAAAAGCCTGGAACTGCACTTCATACTTCATAACCTCCAGCAGGGTTGTCAGTTGACTATTTCGGTAAAAGGAAAGTGAAGTGTGTCCCTCGAGCAATAGAGCCGCACAAGACAAAGGATTTTCTGAGACTCACAGAAACACCATCCTCCACCAGCTGTGCTCACATCACTATCAGGGACATAACCCAACTAGAACAAATAACTGTCTTTTCCACAAGGTCACATGGTTCTGGTATTTAATAGAGCTGCAAATATAACAGTTACTACCTAAGCTTATAAATACCTTCTATGTAAGTATATTTATACACACATATATATTTTTATATACATCTGCTAATAAAAGTCATATGAAACCAACAGATAAGCTCTTAGATTCTAATATGAATAAAACCAAAACCTTTTCTAATGTAACCACCATCTGTTATGTAAAGTGAAAGGGCAAGATTATATCCAGTAAAAGCAGTCATTTCAAGACAGATTATATCCAATACAAAGCAGTCACTTAGAAAAATATCACCACAGAATCAAAGAAATAAAATAATCTATCAATCATCTTTTATAGAAACAATTACCAGTGTGCCTCCTCTAGGAAAATTATTGGCAAAATTAAAAATCACACATTAAAAAGTGTGACATAATAATGGACAACTATATTACAAAGTGGCTTCTACTGGAATTTCTTTAAACATAAAGCATTCCTAGACCATTTAAAATGTGACTTAAAAATAATTTACATATACTATTTCCATCACTAAACAAGTGTAAGTTATACATAGGCGAAAGAGGTAGTCCCAATAATTCAGAAACAAGAAAACACAGTACCATGGGAAAGTGACACTATAAAATTCAACAAAATCATCTAAAGTAGAGAATACAAAGTCATTGAAGAGAAAAAAATGGATCAATGAGCACTAAATCCACAAAGATTTGACACTAACATCACTGAAGGGAAGTCGCTCAGTCGTGTCCGACTCTTTGCGACCCCATAGACTGCAGCCTGCCAGGCTCCTCTGCCCATGGGATTTTCCAGGCAGTAGTACTGGAGTGGCTTGCCATTTCCTTCTCCAGGGAACCTTCCCAACCCAGGGCTCGAACCCGGGTCTCCCGCATTGTAGACAGAGGCTTTACCCTCTGAGCCACCAGGGAAACATCACTGAGGATGTCAATATAAAAGCAATTATTGATATGTGCTATGTTAGTTACTTGTAATAGGGCTGGAGAATACAGCAGACGAAACCAGACATTGTTCAATGCACTCTTCAAGATTTAGTCTAGTCAGGGATACTATCAAATAATGAAAGAAACAACAATAAAGTTAAAAACGTTGACAAGTACTCTGAAAAAAGGGTACAGGGTACTTATAAAGATACATAACAGAGAGACGTCAGACACTGTGGGAGTCCAGGGAAGCGCTCTCTTAGGAAGTGTTGTTTGGACTGAGATCTAAAATATAAACAGGAGATCTAGGAAATGGGATATGGCAGAGGATGAAGGAAACAGAGACCATATGCAAAGATTTAGGGAAATAGAGACCATATGCCAAGGAGCTGGGATGGGAGGAACATGGTTTGCTCTAGGATATCAAAGAATTACAGTGTGAAGCGTAGAACAGAGAGATGGTTAAAAAAAGGAACTTACTGATTTTGTTGAATTTCAGTGTGATTCTCAGATGGCACACATGCCCCCATATAACCAATACTAGTAACATTAAAGGAAAAACGTGGATGTATTCTGATTGATTAAACTCAAATTTTAAATGGTCTAAGTAGGTGGGAAACAGAAGAGGTAAACTTGCAGACTATATATGAACGTAAGTGGGAGAAGACGGTCCTTTACACCCAGGGAAGCACTGATGTAGATAACAGCAGTGGAAACAGAGGTCAGTCTGGAGGACTGCATGACAGACTGGATACAGTGAGTGCAAGAAGAGGTCAGGGGCCACAAACTCCTCCTCTCTTTCTTAGCTCACACAGCTGAACAATGCTGGTGCCATTCACAGAGACAGATAATACCAAAGGAGAATGCGGACTGGGAGGATGTGGGGGTCCCAAGGAGGACTTAGGAGGAGACCATCATTAATTATGCTTTGGGTATGTTGGATTTAAAATGCCTTTAAGACAATTCACTTTAAGTGTACAACTCAATGACTTTGAATAAACTTACCAAGTATCACCATACTTCAGTTTTAGACCATTTTCATCATTCTAAAAAGATCCTTTGTGTTCATTTACAGGTAATCCCCATCCCCACTCACAGCTTCAAGTAACTATGGTTCTGCTGCTGCTGCTGCTGCTAAGTCACTTCAGTCGTGTCCGACTCTGTGTGACCCCATAGACAGCAGCCCACCAGGCTCCCCTGTCCCTGGGATTCTCCAGGCAAGAACACTGGAGTGGGTTGCCATTTAAGGTGGTACACTGGTTGCCTCATGTACCTTCTTGGAACTTCCGAGATTTGAATCAAGTGCAATAGTTATATCATCTGAGTTATATCCTGCATCTAGACCCTAAATCAGAGTCGTTAGCAGGTAGGGCAAAGATAGTGTTATAAG
Source organism: Cephalophus harveyi (assembly GCA_006410635.1). NCBI lineage: Eukaryota > Metazoa > Chordata > Mammalia > Artiodactyla > Bovidae > Cephalophus > Cephalophus harveyi. Next base: position 133,759 of record SJYT01058213.1, on the reverse strand, counting down.
ATGCTTCATGGTGGATAAATTATTTGGCAGACATCTTTTCTTCTCTATACTGTATGTGAACTAATTTATGAGTATCTGATCCCCAGTTTTCTCCATTTTCTAGCTTCTCCTTCTGATAGTAATAAAGAAACATCAAACAGCAAAATTAAAAAGTTTTCCTTCTTTCTTAAATAAGACATGACACCTTTTAGTTTATATTCACTGAATAAATGTAACCACTTAAGGCTATGAAAAATATGGCCATTTTTATAACAAAAAGAAACAAGAATAGACTGTTACAGTGATAGACAGTTGGTCCCAAATTCAATGATATAAATGAAATCTTGAACAGATAAAAAAACATGTAACAAGCCCCCGACCTGCAATAAACCTATAATTGTGCTGACAATGAGAACTGTTATTAACAAATGACAATTTTTCTTAGGAATTTCTAGAGGCCAGAATGTTGGTAAAGTTTGGAAATGTACTGACAGTGAGTATACCAGGCAAGTGATGACCAAATAAGCCCCGTGCAGCAATACTAATAGCAAAGAAGGCTATTCCACACACAGAAAAGAGTCAGCAAGTAGAAAAAATAAATGTAAATATTGACCTAGAAATTAAAAAAAACCCTGCTGATGTAGCCAGACAGTAAAAATCGTAATATAAGAAAGATGGTGAATAAAAACTAACTATAACTAAAGAAGCTAGAAAAACAACAGCAAAAACTCAAAGCAGAAAAAATATATATAAAAAGAAAATATAAATGCAGTGCTGCTCAATAAAAAAGTTACCTCTCTAAAAACAGTTTTAAAAATAGAGTATAGTATTTTTTGATCTAGAAAACACACACACACACACAGATAAACTATCCTGGAAACCCGAAGGGGCCATAATAACCAGAATGCCACATACAGCAATGCCAATGACGGTGAAAAAGGAGTAAAGAGATCGTTTTGTTTTATTGTGGAAGGAAAAAAACAGTCCTGAAGGGTTAACATTGCAAAAAGGACACATTCTGTATATTACAAATATTTGGCTCATACTGACTTAAAACATCCAGGTTAAACTACTTTTAACAATATGACGATTACACTGAACTTGACTACTTAGCAAATACATGTTTCTACATATTTCAAAGTCTGATGTACTGAAGCCAAAGCTTCCAAGATATTTAAAAAGCAAGGCATGGATGAAGAGAGTCTTAAAGACACTGTTTTCAAAAATTAAACTTTTTAACATTAGAATTAGTTGTCTTCCCTGTGTATAAATGGGCCTGCACTAAGTTTCTGCCTCCCAACAGAACTATTCATTATCTGGTCAGGTTTTACATGGGTGGAGTGTGCTGGCGATGAGTGTCGTTGCTGTTGTTTAGTTGCTACATCATGTCTGACTCTTTTGCAACCCCATGGACGGTAGTCCACCAGGTTTCTCTTTCTATAGGATTTCCCGGGCAAGAATACTGGAGTGGGTTGCCATTTCCTTCTCCGGGGAATCTCCCAGACACAGTGACAGAACCTGAGTCTCCTGTGTTGGCAGGCGGATTCTCTACCACTGAGCTACCTGGGAAGCATGCCAAATTGGTTTCGCATACAAAAGTTTTCTCTCACTGTAAAAGCTGTACAGTTACTATAAAAACATTACAAAACTGGCCAAACTAAAAAACAAGGAGGTATTAACAATGGTTATCTGCTTTTTCATATTATTTCTGATACACTGTTTATTTGTGCATATTAAAAAATGGGATCAAAGTGTACATACTATTTTGTATATCATCAACATTTAAAAATATCAACAAGCACTTCATCATGTTTTTAGTAATTATATTTAGAATAAAGCACTAGGTCCATGTTTCATTCTTTGCATTCTCTTTTTTCCTGTATGATCTGGAATGTGAGTCTCAATCTGGCTGCACATTAGAAACTTTGCATTGATGTATCCCCAAATACTGAGCCAATTTTTCCTAGCAACAATTCTGTATTATTCAATGTGGGCTTTTATTCAACACTTTTTGCTCTTATTGCATAGAGACAGGTCTTCCTGTAGGTGACTTAAGAAGCAAATACTTTATTTTCTCTGAGCCTCCCACATGCTGTTTTTCCCTATTCAGCAATAGTTCATGTAAGTTCCATGTAGGTTTTCCTTTTATTTGCCCATAAACAAGGTGAGAAGTGCCCAGATTCAGTGGCTATAAACAGACAGCTGAAGGGATGGTTTTTATATCCCATCCTTCTGTGTGGTGATCAAAACCAAATTTTAGCTGCAGAGCTGACAAACATGGTTTTAACCCCCTTTTTAATCCTCATATCCAGAAGCACCTACTGTAACCAATTCTGGAAACTTTCAGGACTCCACAGTGTAAAATGAGTTGCTTTGTGACCTATTAGTGCTCACTCCAGGGTCAACCCTCTACCATAATCTAGAAGAATGATTTATCTGCTTTGCAGTTCTCCTAATTTTATTAATTGTCACCTTCCCTGGTATTTTTGCTTTTTCATTTTATCCCCTTACTGTCATTTTAGTGAAATTTGTAAAGTAAGCATAGATAAATGTATATGATCAATTTTTACTATGGATTACACAAGGAGATAGCTTATTTACAAACTGTTAGTAGCCAAATTATATGTAAACAGATAACTGAAGTAAGGTATCTATTTATGGCTCTATAAGCTTTAATTGACTAAACGTTATGAAGAAATCATAGTAGTATAGGTTTTTGAAATCTACTTAATTTAATGAAAAAGCTTATCAAATGTCTCAATTCTCTAGAATATCTATTTCAATGACACTGTGCTAACTGTACATATCTTCTCTTCTTAGAATAACCACCTATCATTACATCTGCAAACAAAATAGACAATTTACTAACCTCTGCTTCTGTTGCTTGGGACTGTAAAAGCTGTCGTATACGAAGTATGTCCTTTTCTATTTGTTGAATTCTGGTTATTCTTCGCTAAAATAAAATAAGTAACCAAATTAGGTCTATTTTTATTAAAAACATTAGTTTTTAATATTAATTTAACATTAACCATTCTATGGTTACCATTTAAAAGCTTAGGATTATATAAAATCATTCTTTTTTTCTATACCAAATCATTCTTATGTGAAAATTAGATACATATACATATACATATTCATATACCGAGGACATCAGTGGATCAGTTTAACTTTTTACCATATCTAACTTTATAAAACAGATCTCTAGATTTAGGAAAACTGTACAAATGCAAGTCATGTATCTACTTGGACCATAAAGAAAGCTGAGCGCTGAAGAATTGCTGCTTCTGAACTGTGGTGTTGGAGAAGACTCTTGAGAGTCCCTTGGACTGCAAGGAGATCCAACCAATCCATCCTAAAGGAGATCAGTCCTGAATATTCACTGGAAGGACTGATGCTGAAGCTGAAACTCCAATACTTTGGCCACATGATGCAAAGAGCCAACTCACTGGAAAAGACCCTGATGCTGGGAAAGACTGAAGGCAGAAGGAGAAGGGGACGACAGAGGATAAGATATGGTTAGATGGTATCATGGATTTCAATGGACATGAGTTTGAGCAAACTCAGGGAGATAGTGAAGGACAGGAAAGCCTGGCACGCTGCAGTTCAGAGTAGCAAAGAGTTGGACATGACTGAGCAACTGAACAGCAAATGATACATAACAGTGTGAAATTGGTATTTAAAAGCTGTTCTCAAAAACTATTTCAAAAAGAAAATTACATCTGAATTTAAACTTTTATATTAATTCAGATGTCAGTGCAGTAAAATGGGTTTATATAAAGTATGGCATCCTGTTAAGAGAAAGAGCGTCTGATTTTTTTTAAGAAGCGACAGTATGTAAAAAATAATAATAATCTTCCCCAAATTTATTCCTGTTACAGGTCAGCAGTACCTTTCAGAGTTAGCTTTCCCAAATACTTACTGCAGCTAAACATTATTCCCAACACTAAAGATCACAATGATGCTAAGAGTTATTGCTTCCCCCATATACTGAGATCTCCAAGTGAACACAAAGCAGTAACTACAGATCAAACAATGTAGAACTGAAAAACGTGGGAAATGTTTTCAAGTATACATGTCTTAAAAATAAGTACTGCTGATATTGTATCATCTTCTGCCATAATTCCATAGTTGACATTGTAACATTGGTATAAAAAACTGTACCGTAAGGGTAATTGTTTCAATGAGGAAAAAGTATCACAAACTAGATGGAGTCATTTCCAAACTTTTTATGATTATGTACCCATCAATGAAAGATTTTTGAGCACGTATACTTCAATAGATAATTAAAGTATTATAACAAACAGCTTTAAGTATATATAGCTAAAAAACTTACATACAAACTTACTCTTTGATCAAACATAGTTTTGTTTAAATACAATGCCCTTATGATTTTGTTGCCAGAGTAGGAATGATTATTGTTGCTGCTTCATTATGATAAACAAACATGGAAACGCTCAAAAAATTTGTGCTCACCAAAAAAGAAAACTTCCTCCCTCTGTCCCTCCTTTGTAACACTACAACTATGCTGATTCTCTATCACGATTCTGAAAATAGTGAACTTAAGGTAAATAATATTCTCTAAAAAAGACATTTTACCATGTCCCATTTTCACCATGAAAATACGCTGAAGAAGAAGTACTTTTGGTAGCTCTCTAAAGATTCTGCAGAGATGAGTGATCACTTCTACATCAGATACTACATACATCCTGGCAGTACAGAAACAACAAAACTATCTACACTTACTACTTTCATAATATTTCATTGTTTTCCTCTCTTTATATAACCAGCTCCCCCTCACCAATAAAGTCCCAAGTCAAAATTTTTAATATTTAGAGGATGAAAACAGGAAAATATATCTAACATTACTCTTCACAGAACCATATTTCTGTATTGCTATTAGGTCACTAAACCCTGTAATCAAGTCATCACCTTGATCACTGCTTCCACAATAACCTGTGTGCTTTTGTTACTCAACATAAAATGGAAGAAGCCAGTGGCGTTTCTTTCCATTCTCTATATGACAATCTTGAATATTTATGAAATTAAATTAAATGCAAAATGCTTAATTGTTCAGTCACACAGAGATGGTATGACTCTTGAAAAACTGATATAAAAATTATATAGTAATATAGTTTGATATATATATTGAAATTGCATTTAGACTCAAACTCCATACCCACCAGAGACACTCAGAGGGCTCAAATGAACTTTATGTGTGCGAGGACCAAGAGACCCCACAGAGACTGAGAAAGAACTGTGTTTGGGTATCTCCTGTGGAGGTATGGGTCAGCAGTGACCTGCCACAGAGGCAGGAGGTCTGGGTGCAGCAGACTTGGGTATTGCATAAGTCCTCTTAGAGGAGGCCGCCATTAACCCCACCATAGAGCAGCCAGAACTTACATAAGCCTGGGAAATAGACTCTTGGAGGGTGCAAACAGAACCTTGTGCACCAGGACCCAGGAGAAAGGAGCAGTGACCCCACAAGAGACTGACCCAGACTTGCCTGTGAGTGTCCAGGAGTCTCCAGGGGAGGCGGGGGTCAGTGGTGGCCTGCTGCAGGGCTGGGGGGACTGAGCATAGCAGGGCCTGCATGGGATCTTTTGAAGGAGATCACCATTGTCTTCATTACCTCCACCATAGTTTCACTTCAGTTCAGTCGCTCAGTCGTGTCCGACTCTTTGCGACCCTTCTTCACTTTCTGCCATAAGGGTGGTGTCATCTGCATATCTGAGGTTATTGATATTTCTCCCGGCAATCTTGATTCCAGCTTGTGTTTCTTCCAGCCCAGCGTTTCTCATGATGTACTCTGCATAGAAGTTAAATAAGCAGGGTGACAATATACAGCCTTGATGCACTCCTTTTCCTATTTGGAACCAGTCTGTTGTTCCATGTCCAGTTCTAACTGTTGCTTCCTGACCTGCATACAGATTTCTTAAGAGGCATGTTAGGTGGTCTGGTATTCTCATCTTTTTCAGAATTTTCCACAGTTTATTGTGATCCACACAGTCAAAGGCTTTGGCATAGTCAATAAAGCAGAAGTAGATGTTTTTCTGGAACTCTCTTGCTTTTTCCATGATCCAGCAGATGTTGGCAATTTGATCTCTGGTTCCTCTGCCTTTTCTAAAGCCAGCTTGAACATCAGGCCACCATAGTTTGGCCCCAGGTAAATATCAGGGAGGGAACACAGCCCCACCCATCAACAGAAAATTGGAGTAAAGATTTACTGATCCTGGCCCCGCCCCTCAGACCAAGACCCAGTTTCCCCCTCAGTCAGTCTCTCCCATCAGGAAGCTTCCATAAGTCTCTTATCCTTCTCCATCAGAGAGCAGATAGACTGAAAACCACAATCACAGAAAACTAATCAATCTGATCACATGAACCACAGCCTTGTCTAACTCAATTAAACTATGAGCCATGCCTTGTAGGGCCACCCAAGATGGATGGATCATGGTATCGAGTTTCGACAAAACATGGCCCACTGGAGAAAGGAATGGCAAACCATTTCAGTATTCTTGCTTTGAGAACCCCATGAACAGTATGAAAATGCAAAAAGATAGGACACTGAAAGATGAACTCCTGGGGTTGGTAGGTGCCCAATATCCTACTGGGGCTTCCCTGGTGGCTCAGAGGTTAAAGCGTCTGCCTCTCATGCGGGAGACCCGGGTTCGATCCCTGGGTCGGGAAGATCCCCTGGAGAAGGAAATGGCAATCCACTCCAGTATTCTTGCCTGGAGAATCCCACGGACGGAGAAGCCTACTATAGGTTACAGTCCACGGGGTCGCAAAGAGTCGGATACGACTGAGCGACTGAACTGAACTGAACTGATAACTCCAGGAAGACTGAAGAGATGGAGCCAAAGCATCCAGTTGTGGATGTAACTGGTGATAGAAATAAAGTCCAATGCTGTAAAGAGCAATACTGCATAGCAATGTTGCTGCTGCTGCTAAGTCGCTTCAGTCATGTCTGACTCTGTGCGACTCCACAGACGGCAGCCCACCAGGCTCCCCCGTCCCTGGGGTTCTCCAGGCAAGAACACTGGAGTGGGTTGCCATTTCCTTCTCCAATGCATGAAAGTGAAAAGTGAAAGTAAAGTCGCTCAGTCATGTCTGACTCTTAGCAACCCCATGGACTGCAGCCCACCAGGCTCCTCCATCCGTGGGATTTTCCAAGCAAGAGTACTGGAGTGGGGTGCCATTGCCTTCTCCTTGCATAGCAATGTTAGGTCCATGAATCAAGGCAAATTGGAAGTGGTCAAATAGGAGATGGCAAGAGTGAACATCAACATTTTAGAAATCAGCAAACTAAAATGGACTGGAATGGGTGAATTTAGCTCAGATGACCATTATATCTACTACTGTGGGCAGGAATCCCTTAGAAGAAATGGATAGCCATCATAGTCAACAAAAGAGTCCAAAAGAGTACTTGACGCAATCTAAAAAATGACAGAATAATCTCTTCCAAGGCAAACCATTCAATATCATGGTAATCCAAGTCTATGCCCTGACCAGTAATGCTGAAGAAGCTGAAGTTGAATGGTTCTATGAAGACCTACAAGACCTTCTAGAACTAACACCCAAAAAAGATGTCCTCTTCATTATAGCGGACTGGAACACAAAAGTAAGAAGTCAAGAAACACCTGGAGTAACAGGCAAATTTGGCTTTGGAGTACAGAATGAAGCAGGACAAAGGCTAATAGAGTTTTTCCAAGAGAACGTGCTGGTCATAGCAAACACCCTCTTCCAACAACACCAAGAGAAGACTCTACATATGGATATCACCAGATGGTCAACACCAAAATCAGACTGATTATACTCTTTGCATCCAAAGACGAAGAAGCTCTATACAGTCAGCAAAAGCAAGACTAGGAGCTGACTGTGGCTCAGATCATGAACTCCTAATGCTAAATTCAGACTTAAACTGAAGAAAGTAGGGAAAAACCACTAGACCAATCAGATATGACCTAAATCATATACCTTATGATTATACAGTAAGAAGTGATATATAGATTCAAGGGATTAGATCTGACAGAGTGCCTGAAGAACTATGGATGCATGTTCCTGATATTGTACAGGAAGGAGGGATCAAGACTATCCTCCCAAAAAAGAAGTGCAAAAAGGCAAAATGGTTGTCTGAGGAGGCTTTACAAATAGCTGTGAAAAGAAGAGAAGTGAAAGGCAAAGGAGAAAAGAAAGATATACCCATTTGAATGCAGAGTTCCAATGAATAGCAAGAAGAGATAAGAAAGCCTTCTTCAGTGATTAGTGCAAAGAAATAGAGGAAAACAACAGAAAGGGAAAGACTAGAGATCTCTTCAAGAAAATTAGAGATACCACAGGAACATTTCATGCAAAGATGGGCAAAATAAAGGATAGAAATGGTATGGACCTAACAGAAGCAGAAGATATTAAGAAGAGGTGGCAAGAATACACAGAAGAACTGTACAAAAAGATCTTTGTGACCCAGATAATCATGATGATATGATCACTTACCTAGAGCCAGACATCCTGGAACGCGAAGTCAAGTGGGCCTTAGGAAGCATCACTACAAACAAAGCTAGTGGAGGTGATGGAATTCCAGTTGAGCTATTTCAAATTCTAAAAGATGATGCTGTCCAAGTGTTGCACTCAAAATGTCAGTAAATTTGGAAAACTCAGCAGTGGTCACAGGACTGGAAAAGTTCCCAAAGAAAGGCAATGCTGAAGAATGCTCAAACTACCACACAATTGTACTCATCTCACACGCTAGTAAAGTGATGCTCAAAATTCTCCAAGCCAGACTTCAACAGTATGTGAACTGTGAACTTGCAAATGTTCTAGCTGGTTTTAGACAAGGCAGAGGAAACAGAGATCAAACTGCCAACACCCGCTGACTCATCAAAAAAGCAAGAGCATTCCAGAAAATCATCTAATTCTGTTTTACTGTCTATGCCAAAGCCTTTGACTGTGTGGATCACAACAAACTATGAAAAATTCTTAAAGAGATGGGAATACCAGACCACCTGACCTGCCTTTTGACAAATCTGTATGCAGGTCGGGAGGCAGTTAGAACTGGACATGGAACAATAGACTGGTTCTAAATAGGAAAAGGAGTATGTCTAGGCTGTATCTTGTCACCCTGTTTATTTAACTTATATGCAGAGTACATCATGAGAAACGTTGGGCTGGATGAAACATAAGCTGGAATCAAGATTGCTGGGAGAAAGACCTCAGATTGCAGATGACACTACCCTTATGGCAGGAAGCAAAGAAGAACTAAAGAGCCTGTCAATGAAAGTGAAAGAGGAGAGTGAAAAAATTGGCTTAAAACTCAACATTCAGAAAATTAAGATCATGGCATCTGGTCCCATCACTTCATGGCAAATAGATGGGCAACAGTGGAAACAGTGACAGACCTTATTTTTTGGGGTTCCAAAATCACTGTAGATGATGACTGCAGCCATGAAATAAAAGACACTTGCTCCTTGGAAGAAAATTTCTGACCCACTTAGACAGCATATTAAAAAGCAGAGACATCACTTTGCCAACAAAGGTCTGTCTAGTCAAAGCTATCGTTTTTCCAGTAGTCATGTCTGGATGTGAGAGTGGACTATAAAGAAAGCTGAGTGCTGAAGCATAGATACTTTTGAACTGTGGTGTTGGAGAAGACTCTTTAGAGTCCCTTGGACTGCAAGGAGATCTAACCAGTCTATCCTAAAGGAAATCAGTCCTGAATATTCATTGGAAGGACTGATGTTGAAACTGAAACTCCAATCCTTTGGCCATCTGATGCAAAGAACTGACTCACTGGAAAAGTTTTATGAAGAATATGGACAACAGAGGATGAGACGTTTGGATAGTATCACAGACTCACTGGACATGAATTTGAGCAAATTCTGGGACAAAGTGAAGGACAGGGAAGCTGGGTGTGCTGTAGACCATGAGACTGCAAAGAGTTGGAACAGAGTTTCATGAAGAATATTATAAAACTTTTCTGAAGGGCATAAAATAAGACCCAAATGAATGGAGAGATATAAATCTAATAGCAATACCTAATATTTACTTGGAATTTGCCAAATTCCAAGGGTTTTATGCATATTAACTCATTTAATCCTCACATTTTTTATAGGGAATCATTTTCTACATTTTACCAATGAGAAAACTGAGGCAGAGTTTAAACAAGATCACCGTGCTGATAAGTGACAGGTAGGGAATTAGAATCCAGAGTCCAACCTGTCAACCAAGATCCAATCTTCATATTGTAAAGATATACATTCTCCTTAAATTAATTTATAAATTCAATGCAATTCTAATCAAAAGTCAATAAGGTTCTTCCTTGAATAAAATAAGCTGATACTAAATTTCAAATAAAAGAGTAACAAAACAGAATATAAACCCATTTTTACAAATGTAAATATGTAGGACTCATACTACAAGATTTAAAATTAATAAAATTATAGGAAATAAAACAAGTGTGGTATCGAGAGAAGCTAAAACAGGCTAATGGAACAGAGTTCATAAATATTCAGCAAATACAACGTCTCATATGCCAAAAACAGCATTACTAATCCATGGGGAAACAGAGGCACATCCAATAAATGATAACGGAAAATTTAGTTAACAACATAAATATATATCTATCTGTGCATATCTGTATGTGTGTATATATCACTAACTATATAGTTATTGAATAGAAATTATACTGCATATAATATATACTAAATATATACACACATATAAAAATCATATGCACGAGTGTGTATATAGATATATAAAAAATTAGGTTCCTACCTCTTAAAAGTAAACAATGATGCTGTGAAAGTTCTGCACTCAATATGTCAGCAAATTTGGAAAACTCAGCAGTGGCCACAGGACTGGAAAAGGTCAATTTTCATTCCAATCCCAAAAGAAAGGCAATGCCAAAGAATGCTCCAACTACCGCACAATTGCACTCATCTTACACTCTAGTAAAGTAATGCTCAAAATTCTCCAAGCCAGGCTTCAGCAATACGTGAACTGTGAACTTCCAGATGTTCAAGCTAGTTTTAGAAAAGGCAGAGGAACCAGAGATCAAATTGCCAACATCCGCTGGATCGTCGAAAAAGCAAGAGAGTTCCAGAAAAACATCTATTTCTGCTTTATTGACTATGCCAAAGCCTTTGACTGTGAGCACAATCAACTGTGGAAAATTCTGAAAGAGATGGGAATACCAGACCACCTGACTTGCCTCTTGAGAAACCTGTATGCAGGTCAGGAACCAACAGTTATCACTGGACATGGAAGAACAAAACAAGCTGGAATCAAGACTGCTGGGAGAAATACCAATAACCTCACACATGCAGATGACACCACCCTTATAGCAGAAAGTAAGGAAGAACTAAAGAGCCTCTTGATGAAAGTAAAAGAGGAGAGTGAAAAAGTTGGCTTAAAGCTCAACATTCAGAAAACGAAGATCATGGCATCTGGTCCCTTCACTTCACGGGAAATAGATGGGTAAACAGTGGAAACAGTGGCTGAGTTTATTATCTTGGGCTCCAACATCACTGCAGATGGGGATTGCAGCCATGAAATTAAAAGACGCTTACTCCTCAGAAGGAAAGTTATGACCAACCTAGACAGCATATGTAAAGCAGACATCACTTTGCCAACAAAGGTCGTCTAGTCAAGGCTATGGTTTTTCCAGTGGTCATGTATGGATGTGAGAGTTGGACTATAAAGAAAGCTGAGCGGCAAAGAACTGATGCTTTTGAACTGTGGTGCTGGAGAAGACTCTTGAGGAGTCCCTTGGACTGCAAGGAGATCCAACCAGTCCAAGCTAAAGGAGATCAGTCCTGGGTGTTCACTGGAAGGACTGATGCTGAAGCTGAAACTCCAATACTTTGGCCATCTGATGCGAAGAGCTGACTCATTTGAAAAGACCCTGATGCTGGGAAAAATTGAGGGCGGCAGAAGGGGACGACAGAGGAGGAGATGGTTGGATGGCATCACAAACTCAATGAACATGAGTTTGGGTAAACTCTGGGAGTTGGTGATGGACAGGGAGGCCTGTTGTCTGCAGTTCATGGGGTTGCAAAGAGTCAGACACAACTGAGTGACTGAACTGACTGACTGACCTCTAAAACATATATAATAAATTTGAGATAAATTAAAGATCTAATTGAAAAATAAAACATTAGATTTGCTAGAAAAAAATATGAGCGTATACTTAAAGATATGAAAAGATGTAAAAATAGGTCGAAGAAAGCACAAAGATGACAATATAATTAATTGAGCATTACAATAAAAACTAATTTTTTGTTATCGTTAAGCTAAAGTAGGTAACAGATTTGGCAGGGAAGGGTTGTGAAATACATCATGTATTGGGTATTAAGATGGGTATTAAGCATATATTAAAATATCTCTTTAGTATATATGAATAAGACATCTAATAATATGAAAAAAACAGCAAAAAAAATCTAAAAGTTTAATACATACATGAAAAGATATCAACTTCATTACTCATGAAAGTATAAACTAAATGACAAGATCATTTTTTCATATGCCCATTGACTGTTAATTATAAAGCTTGACTCAATTTCTGTCAAAGGAAACAGAATTCTCATATACTCCTGGGAGGAATGTAAACTGATAAAATCATTTTGAGTGCAATTTGGCAAACACTGTTCAGAACACTCCTACCTTAGGGCCAGCAATTATACTTTCAGGTATGTATACTAGAGCAGAGGTCAGCAAGATAAAGCTTGCCAGTCATCTGTGTCTATGAATTAAGTGTTATTGAAACACAGCACTGCTCATTTGCTCATATACTGCTGTCTATGGTTGCTTTCTTGCTACAAAGGCAGAGTTGAGTAGTTGCAACAGACCACATGGTCCACAAAGTCTAAAACCTTACAATACAGCCCTCTAAGAAAAGACTCTTGACCTAGAAAAACTTTTGTGCACGTTTATAGGATATGGATAAGTATGCTTATCAGAGTTGTTTTAACAGTGAGAAATTATAAACAACCTAAGGTGAAGGGTGAAGGTGAAGTCGCTCAGTCGTGTCTGACTCTTTGCGACCCCGTGGACTGTAACCTACTAGGATTCTCTGTCCATGGGATTCTCCAGGCAAGAATACTGGAGTGGACTGCCATTTCCTTCTCCAGGGGATCTTCTCGACCCAGGGATCGAACTCGGGTCTCCTGCATTGGAGGCAGACGCTTTAACCTCTGAGCCACCAGGGAAGCCCATAAACAACCTAAGTATCTTTGAATCAGAAAACAGGTAAAGCTACACAGAACTGTCATCCATATATTATAAAACATTACAGCAGTACAGAAGTATAAGTAGCCTTCACCCTACCAATCCCCAACTCCCAGAAAAAGCTCTTATGAACAACTTGATGTACATTTACCCAACCTTTTCTTACACGCGTAGAGGAGAGTAGGGGGCACCATACTAGGTGCCCAAATTTGTGCTGAACAAATAAATAAATAACCAAACTGTTAACGGAGATAGCTAGAGACTAATTCAAACAGGCATGGGCAAGAGTGGAGTTTTGTTTCAATTTCCCCTGAACTGTTCAACAGTCATTTGCATGTGTTTTATTGGTCATCTGCATTTTCTTTTCAATAAACTGAATGATTACATCCTCTGCCCATATAAAAAGAGTTGTCTTTTTCTTATTAGTTTGTAGAATTCTTACAGTACAGGGATATTAAACCTTTCTTCCTTGATGTGCTCCGTTTTTCCTGCAGGATGAATGCTTTTAAAATTTTACAAAATAAATACTGTGCCCTCCTATTGCTTTTGAGTTTCTAATCTTAATTAAGATCTCTCTTGTCCTATATTTTCTATTAATTTTATTTTTTTACATTTAGATATTTAACTCACCTGTAACTGTTCATGTACAAGATGTGAGGGAGGGATCTAACTTAATCTCTGTACTGCCAGATAGGGCTTCCCTGGTGGCTCAGTAGTAAAGAATCCGCCTGCCAACGCAGGAGATGTGGGTTCCATCCCTGGGTCAGGAAGATCCCCTGGAGAAGGAAATGGCAACCCACTCCAGTACTCTTGCCTGAGAAATCCCATGGACAGAGGAGCCTGATGGCCTCCAGTTCACAGGGTCTCAAAAGAGTCAGACATGACTTAGTGACTAAAAGACAACTACCACCAAAAAGGTTCCTGGTTATTACCCATGTGTTCACTGAGTTATTTACCACTCCCCACCCCACCCCCGCCCCAAACTTGCAACTTTTATCATTAAAGATTCCAGATTCCCTTCATCTTTTTCTAGTCTCTATTCTGTCCTATTTGCCTACGTCTATTCCTGTGCTATTAATATCATACTGTGATTACTGCAACACCTGTACAGTAAATTTTACTAAATGGTAAGGTAAATCGTCACTCATTATAATTTTCTTAAGTACTTTTGGAAATTCTTACTTTACAAACTTAAGAATAATTTTTCTGGGCTCTAAAAAAAACTAAGATTATGACTGGAATCATATTATATTTCTGAAAGACATTATTAGGATATTAAAATCTTCTCACCTAGGGATCTTATTTATTTTTAGCAACAGAGACATCAGTGGTTCAATGGAAGGGGGATCTTCCACACTTGAAACAAGGTCCTGGAGTGATACCCTACTATGTGCGACGGATGGCAGGCAGGACACGCAGCAGGCTCCCTCTCGCGTGGAAGGGNTTTAAAGAAAGACATTATTAGGATATTAAAATCTTCTCACCTAGGGATCTTATTTATTTTTAGCAACAGAGACATCAGTGGTTCAATGGAAGGAGGATCTTCCACACTTGAAACAAGGTCCTGGAGTGATACCCTACTATGTGCGACGGATGGCAGGCAGGACACGCAGCAGGCTCCCTCTCGCGTGGAAGGGGAGATTGCCAGTTATAGAGTGAGGTCAGGTTGGCTCATTAGTTACCAGGGAAACCAGCAGAGGGGGAAAGCCCTTCACTGCCCCAGTGATAAGCACAGTCAATAGCTGGGGCCAGGGGCAAGCGTGTGGGAAGGTCAGTCTTGTATGCAGGGTGCAGGGGAAGCAGGCACTCAGGATGTACAGACAGCAACAGAAGAGCCAGCTTGAGTGGTCTGACTACTCACTTCACTCCTCCATACCCTGCAGGACCCTTACAATCTTAGCTGGCCTCTCTTTTGCGATATCCCTGGCGTCGCTGCAACCAGGTAACACAAATACAATGCAGACAGCCACACAGGCTTCTCTACTTTCAAGGCCACATAGTGTGTCCTTTAGCAATTCTGTATTTTTCTTCATGTGGCTCTGTTTTTGGTATTTTAAAGTTTCCTGTCATTATGAAGAGATCCTTCTATCCAACTGCCATTTCCAAATGGTAGCCATTGCTAATAGAGAAACACTAATTTATCTTAACTCCAGCCACCTTACTGAGTTCTCTCACTAGCTAAAATACTTTTTGGCTCTTTGCCATGGCTTTCCTAGGTAGACAACTATATAATTCACAAATGACAATTATTTGGTCTCTTCCCTTCTAGCTGGAAAATAGTGCAGTAAACAACTTGTTTTCTTTCTACCTGAATTAGTGGAGCCTCCAAACAAGTTAAGTAATAGTGAGGACAGCTAGCAGCAAACCATGTTAACGACTGCAATGGCAATAATCTAATTATTTCTCTATTTTCTCAATCTAATATAATGTTGGCTTCTGTTTCTGGTACATAATTATTTTTTAAAAAACTTTTACTCTAGTTTTATTTTACTTGGAATTTGTATCCATCTTTTTTCCTTGCAAAGGAGGTACTACATTTTTTCTCATGGCCTCAGGCCTTCTTGGAATTCACTTCCATGTTCATTAGCTGGCCATTCCAGTCTTATGTGTTGAGTCACTCAAGCAGAGTTACAAGGGAAAGAATTACTATGGACAATTATTTTCATTATTCCCATTACCTAATTATTAATATTTGTAACAGCTGCATACTACTAATTTAATAACTACCCAAATGATGGACACTGAAATTGTCTCTCTCTGTGTCTTACAAATAGTGTTGCAATGAATATCATAAAATCTATACTTATATTCTTGCTGCTTTAAGTAGACATTCCTGGAGGACATATTCTGAGAGTCTTACAGAATTACTAGGTCAGAGGGTACAAACATTTTAACTTTGACAGGTAGTGCTACAGAGTCCTTCAGGATTGTACCAGTTTATTCTTACTACAGGCAGACGACAACGCTTCGTATTACAATCTCTCACAATCTCATCAGTATTACATGACACTAAACTTTAAAGCTTTTGCCAGTCTGATAGGCAGAAAATTAACCAACCAAACAATAAAGCACCACCACTAACAAAAACCAACATTATTTTATGTTACTTTTCCCTAATGACTAGTGATGTTTAAGTATCTTTTCACAATTATTTATTAACCACTTGTACTTCTGTGATGGGACTACTCATACCTTTTGATTATTTTCCCCTTTGGTTGTCTTGTTTTCAATTGATTTGTAGGTGCTCCCTGTATATTAAGGATATTAACTCCTCATATGTACTACAAATACTTCCATTTTTGGTTTGTGTACAATATTTCTTTAACCCTAACCTTAATATATTTCCAGAATAAATGAATGTTTGTTGTATTTATAAAATATGGACTAAAAATTCCTTAGAATATTAACTAGCAAAAGAAGAACACTATATTCCAGAACAAAATTAACATGAATACATCTGCACATATCTGGACAAAATGGCCAAGAAAGAACTCAAATTAATCTGTTATACAGTAAGCTGTCTGGAATATAGTTATTTATATTTATATATTAATACAAAAATTTTCATATCTATATCTCATTTCTTAAGTACCTCTAAAACACATTACCAGATACAGAAAAACATGCATACAGTATTCCATAAATTCACATTCTAAAGATGTAAATTCATATAAGCCACAGTAAAATTTCTCATAGCTTTTCTATCAACAAACAAAATCTGCCTGGTATTTTAAAATAATTTCATGAAAACACCAACTGTTACAAATACTAAATCTGTATTAATTGTATCATATAATTTAAAGTATTTTTGGAAATTCATTATATATTCTTGATTCCATGCCACTTATACGGTGGTGAATACCTTCTCCCAATAGGTAACTTATCTTTTCACCTTTTTCTTTTCTTTTGGCGGTGCCACTTGGCTTGTGGGGTCTTAGTTCTCTGACCAAGGCTGGAACTCAGGGCCTGGCAGTACGAGCACTGAGTCCAGACCGATGGACAGTTGGGAAATCCCCGAACGTGTTTTCTCCCCGTCTCATTTTCTTTAAGGTGCCTAATAAAGATAAACTCTTAATTTTAAAGTAGTAGAATTTTACCAGTCTTTACGATTAGTCTAATGTCTTAAGAAATCCTTTCTTATCCCAATATTCTTTCTTTACATAGTTGAGGGTAGAAACACGGGAATGTTCTCCATCCAATTCGTTTCTCTTCCCAATGTTCTCTTTATATGTTTCTCTCCTTGAATGAGACTTACCTTTTTTAATATTCTGGGTTTCATTACACAAACACAGAAGTAAAAACCTCAAAGGATAACTAAAATTAGCTAGCAACTAATAAGATGACCAGAATCGAATTCTTTTTCCCTCTTATAATTCCACGGCATAGTAGAACAGTATCAGAGAACTGAAATATGAGGGCAGAATTATGTGAATACTGGTTACTCTTCCCAGCAGCCATAGTAAATTATTCTTATTTTGAACTAGTGCCAAAGTAAAGACAGACTTTAAAATATCTTTAATAAAACTTAACCAAAGTTAACAGAGCTGTAATTCATTAGATTCTTCATAGAAATCTAGCTATTACTGTTTCAGGTTTAATAATAAATGTTACCTGTGCTCGTTTTTCCATATCCTGGCAAGTACCTAGTTGTTCTTCCATTGCAACTCTGATTTGCCTTGCCTCATATTCCAACTGCCTTCTGGTCATATCTGTTTGTAAGGAAAACTAAAACCACAAATAAAATGGAAATGTTAATATCTTGTGTTTATCAGTAAAAATAAAAAAGCATATAAGTATCAATAAAGAAAATGAATAAACAGATATATGTTATTATATATGAGAAAATTATTTTTTACTCTAAGAAGTCCTAAAACTTGATCAGTGTGAGGCTCAGCCTGGGTTTCTGATGTAAAGTGAAGAGTTGAAACACTTTTATTTCCCCATAGTCACAAACAGTTTTAATTAAATTGTACTAGCTCTTTAAAATATATATATATATTGGTTCAATTAAGGTAAGCCTATTTTTAGTTACCTTACAATTCTTCTGCCCTGAAGAAGCACTACTTTGAATTATTAAAAACTGGAATATTAATGTGGACAAAATAGAAAAATCAAGAATCAGGTTCATCATCCTTAAGTTGATACTTCACTTTAGGATTGTTATATACATATAGACTAAACTGAGAGAACTTTCCCACATGTAAAATGAAGAAGACAGAATAAAGAAAAGCTTTATATAATACAATCATAAATTACGAGATAACACAAACTTTTTGGTAAAAATATAAATATGAACCAAAGTTGAAACAAACCAAAAAAAGTACTTCTTCATGGAGTGGGTGTTAGTACATTCAAAACTTTATTAGCCCTCTAACTACAATTCCAGACACTGTGACATAACTGCTAGGTATAAAAAATGATGAAAAGGAGAAGGCAAAGAAACTTACAAAGACATGCTCCAAGGCTAAAAAAATGACCAGGCAAAATGACAGGTGACAGTTATAATGGACCATGAGGAGAATAATCAAGTGCTGTAGATTTTTCATGCTCTGTAAGTCCAATACAAAGCTGCATGTGGACAATTCCCTGCAGGTCCAGAAGTTAGGATTCCACGCGCTCACTGTCCAGGGAACAGGTTTGATCCCTGATCAAGAAACTAAGACCCTACATACACATACACACATATTCACACACACAAAAGCTGCATATATATGTGTCTGACTCAGAATAGCATTCTGTAGGCCTAAGAATCCCAAACTGTGTTGTCAGGTAAGTTAGAGGAGCTTTCACCCTTATCCCTTGCAATATACAGACAACATACGCAGAACGTGTTCCTATAGGCATATCCACAATATGTGCTGCAACACTGTTGAAAGAGTCTGCATGCTGTGAGTCATGTTATAACTACACTTATTTGTCCTCCACTTCTAAAAGTCCCTTGCACAAATGGTTGAAGATGACACATTATGCTACAATAATGTGGTTTATATCTGATGTTTTAAGCAATGCCTGCATAAGTATTTCCATATGAAAGCATTCTTAACCTGCCTTCCCAATAGAAAATAAATATTTTGTGAATTTAAAAATATTTATGAAATATAAGCAATTTACATTTGCTAATGTTGCCTAATGGTCTATAATGTCTTACATATCCTCTTAAATAAATGTGACTGACTATATGGTAAATTTCTTTTTTTAAATTTTATTTTTACTTTATTTTACTTTACAATACTGCATTGGTTTTGCCATACATTGACATGAATCCACCATGGGTGTATACGAGCTCCCAATCCTGAACCCCCCTCCCACCTCCCACCCCATATCATCTCTCTGGATCATCCCCGTGCACCATCCCCAAGCATCCTGTATCCTGTATCGAACACAGACTGGCGCTTCATTTCTTACATGATAGTATACACGTTTCAATGCCATTCTCCCAAATCATCCTTAATATGGGAATGATCTGACAACTGATCTTTGTTTCAGGTATTAACCAATTGCTCTTGAACTGTTTCATACACAACTGCATGCAGACAGCTGGACTCTAAATATTGTACATTTTAATCACCAAAGTGAATGTTAAGCAAAACACCACTTTAACATTAAGAGCAAAGATCCCTCCAAACCCTCCTGAGCTCCTAATCCTCACGCGTCAACACTCTCTGTGAACTGTTCTTTCATTTGTGGTGTCTCCTGGGCTCCCAAAAGGATGTTAAGGACGTTGTCAGGAAGGGAGATTCCTTCCCTCTCACAAACCTGGATAAGTTTGTGCTCAGGAGGCTGAGCACTAGTTCTAGCTCCCACCAGACAATGCCCATGCAGGAAACTGATTAACCGTGTGTTTTGGAAAAGGTTTTTCCTGGAAAAGGTTTTTCCTTTGTTGTACTTTTTCTTTTATTATGTCCTCTCAAAACTTTATTAGAAAATGAAAGATCTAAGCTAAGAGTGGAAGATTAATTTTAATTGGCCTATTAAATTGTTTTAAAATTTATGGGTGACAGTTAAAATAAAGTCTTACTTAAAATTATTAATGTATTTCAGAAATGTTCTTATATGTGTCATCCCATGAATAAAACAGTTAACTTGGAGAGGTTGGATAGGGAGGGAGAGGCTGACAGAATTAAGTTCTTTTTTACATAGCTATATTAGCAAAACAAACAACTTTTAGTGCTTGCAACAAGCCCTAACGTCTGTGCCTACAGCTACTGTCATTTACAATAACTAGAACAGGACTCAAGTTATTTCAAAGATACTTTCATTGCAAAAACCATCTGGCATGAGTCCTATAATATACTTCAAAAAAAAGACAGATGGTGATAAACATTTCTACAGAGTATCTCTGGTAATCCAACACGTCTAATAAAAAACCTAGTTGAATCCTGAATCTTAGTTGTTTCATCTTTATATACAAAATTCACTGACTATTATGTACCTATGTTGAAGTTGGACAAAACATATTACAGTTTACAAATAACTATATAGTTATAAACTTAGATATACTTTCAGATATAAAAATAAGCTATTTTGTCAAGTTACTTACATTTTCAGTTAAAGGAAGGCTATCTATTCTTTTAGTGAGATTCTGAAGTTGAGCATAATACCAGTCTTTTTCCTTTTCTTCTTTGTCAAGGTCAGCAAGAAGCAATGATCTGTTTTTCAAAAAAAGTTAAGTTTATACAATGCTAATACAGAGCACATAACAGCAACTCTCATAAGCTATAAATGTAATGTTTTCTATTTAAAATAATATAATGAATAAGTAAGAATTTTACTAATTTGAGATTTCTGAAGGTGGAACTTAGATTATAGTCATTAAAATTTGAATATTAAAAGTTTTAAACTTTTTCAACTAAATAACATGGCAACCATTCTTACTAGAATATTTACATTTCAACCAAATGCTTTCTTCACATTTATTTACAGTCTAAGAATTTGATATTGGTATACAGTAAAAAGTACAGATTTA
The DNA here is from genome assembly GCA_006410635.1 of Cephalophus harveyi. Lineage (NCBI taxonomy): Eukaryota > Metazoa > Chordata > Mammalia > Artiodactyla > Bovidae > Cephalophus > Cephalophus harveyi. Next base: position 112,596 of record SJYT01058213.1, on the reverse strand, counting down.
ATAAAACTCAGATATAAGAATAAAAAGTATAATAAAGGAGCAAAGAAAAGCAGTAATTATGCAAAAAATAAATCTAGAGTACAGGGAACTATTGCACGTAGCTTTCAGCTTCTTATTGGTCAAAATAAGAAATATATTATTACTGTGTAATAAAAGGAGGTTGTTCTGAGGAAGAGACACATTTTCTTAGGCTTGGAATCTGAAGATGAACTTGTTACATAATTTCTGACAACCCAATCAATGATGTCCTCAATAACAACCTATATCAATACTCTATATCTGATCAATATAAACATAAATGCAAAATAAAGTGTTAAGAGGAAAAAATCAGTAGGTACAAGAAGTATTAAAGATCCTGCATGGCTCGGAGGGTAAAGCGTCTCCCTGCAATGCAGGAGACATGGGTTTGATCCCTGGGTCAGGAAGATCCCCTAGAGAAGGAAATGGCAACCCACTCCAGTACTCTTGCCTGGAAAATCCCACGGACAGAGAAACCTGGCAGACTCCAGTCCATGGGATCGCAAAGAGTCAGACACGACTGAGCGACTTCACTTTCACAAGAACTATATGATCTATGTCCTTCTGTGTGATTCTTTCCCTAAGCGACCACTATTATTCTCTTATATTTATTTCCAGAGACATTCTATAAAACTGAAAGAATATATGTGTGCATATGTACACGTACATTTTAAAACACAAATAATAGCATATTATTATCTGTGTTGTCTTATAACTTTTTACAACTTTTTACCACTTAAAAGTTTATCTTGGAGATCATTCTTGAATCAGAATATAAAAAGGTCCTGTGTGTTTTTCTGCTAGCTGCAAGGATAGTTATGAATGCATACAAGAATAAATAATAACTGGTTCTATGTTATAGGGCATTTAGGGTCTTTTTTTTCCATTTAGGGTCTTTCTAATCTTTCGCTATTATAAATAGTGCTTCACTGAATATCCTTATATGTAACTTCATTGTACAAATATGCAAGCATGTACAGATGACAAATTCCTAGGATATGTAAATTTTTAACTTACTGTCCTTACTAGATATTGTACCAATTTATGCTTCTGCCACCTTTGACAATCTAAATGCTTTATCAAACTTTTAAGATTCTTTTACATTTCTAGGGTTTAAAAAATGGTAAATCATTATGGACTTCCTTGTTTTTGGCCACGCTACACAGCTTGTGGGATCTTAGTTTCCAGACCACAGATGGAACCCCAGCTCGTGGCATTAGAAGTGTGGAGTCCTAACCACTGGACCAAAAGGGAATTCCCTATTACTAAGGTTTTAATTTGATTTCTTTTAGTATGGGTAAGGGTAAACATTTTTCCAAGTTTAAAATCCATTTTTATTTCCTTTTCTGTGGCTTTTTCTTATTTACAGGACCTCTTCTGTGTAAAGAATGATAGTACTCTGTCAGTTATAAACGTATTTTCTCAATTAATCACTTGAATATGAGGATATTTTTTATTACAGCTTCTGGGCTTTGCTCTTACCGAGTCATTCCCCACTCTGACTCTACTATTAATACTTTAAAATTCTATTTGATTATATTTTCTTAATGAGTATGTATGCATGTATGTGGAAAGTTCTACTATTGCTAAACTTTCCTTTCTTTACTGAGAAGCAACTTGAAAAATAAGAAATAAGCCTTCACTTTTTGCTGTGGCAACCTCATGGGAAGGAATTCATGGGAAGAAGCCAGCTCCTGGTTACGATGTACCAACCTGAGGCAGAGGTGCTGACCAATGAGAAGCTGCCCTCTCCCTTCTATTTTTGACAACAGGAGCAGGAGAAAGCAGTGCAGAAATCCTGAACCCCTTTCACAGGCTGGGTATTACAACTAGCAAAAAAATGAGATCTGACCCTATTTTTTAATGATCCCCAGTGAGCACCTGTAGGACCTATCAGGACTAAGGTAAGGAAACAATGGATAGAGGGAGATGCTATTTCTTCTGACTCAGTCGTGTCCGACTCCTTGCGACCCCATGAATCGCAGCACGCCAGGCCTCCCTGTCCATCACCAACTCCCAGAGTTCACTCAGACTCATGTGCATCGAGTCAGTGATGCCATCCAGCCATCTCATCCTCTGTCGTCCCCTTCTCCTCCTGCCCTCAATCCCTCCTAGCATCAATCTTTTCCAATGAGTCAACTCTTTGCATGAGGTGGCCAAAGTACTGGAGTTTCAGCCTCAGCATCAGTCCTTCCAATGAACACCCAGGACTTATCCCCTTTAGGATGGACTGGTTGGATCTCCTTGCAGTCCAAAGGACTCTCTCAAGAGTCTTCTCCAGCACCATAGTTTAAAAGCATCAATTCTTCAGCGCTCAGCTTTCTTCACAGTCCAACTCTCACATCCATACATGACCACAGGAAAAGCCATAGCCTTACTAGACGGACCTTTGTTGGCAAAGTAATGTCTCTGCTTTTGAAAATGCTATCTAGGTTGGACATAACTTTCCTTCCAAGGAGTAAGCATCTTTTAATTTCATGGCTGCAGTCACCATCGGCAGTGATTTTGGAGCCCCCAAAAATAAAGTCTGACACTGTTTCCCCATCTATTTCCCATGAAGTGATGGGACCAGATGCCATGATCTTAGTTTTCTGAATGTTGAGCTTTAAGCCAACTTTTTCACTCTCCTCTTTCACTTTCAACAAGAGGCTTTTTAGCTCCTCTTCACTTTCTGCCATAAGGGTGGTGTCATCTGCATATCTGAGGTTATTGATATTTCTCCTGGCAATCTTGATTCCAGCTTGTGCTTCTTTCAGCTGAGCGTTTCTCCTGATGTACTCTGCATATAAGTTAAATAAGCAGGGAGACAATATACACCCTTGATGTACTCCTTTTCCTATCTGGAACCAGTCTGCTGTTCCACGTCCAGTTCTAACTGTTGCTTCCTGACCTGCATATAGGTTTCTCAAGAGGTAGGTCAGGTGGTCTAGTATTCCCATCTCTTTAAGAATTTTCCACAGTTTATTGTGATCCCCACAGTCAAAGGTTTTGGCATAGTCAATAAAGCAGAAAGAGATGTTTTTCTGGAACTCTCTTGCTTTTTCTGATTAGTCTTCAATAAATTGGCTTATTTAATCGAGATCTGGGTGCTAAAAGTCCTCAAATGAATAAGCTAATTTTAGCGATGGTACTGGAGTGAGAAAAATGTTAAGGAGAACAGGGCCAAGTTGTTGCTATCAAGTTTAAGACTGAACTCTGGCAAAATGCTCTTGCTTGGGAAGCCAAAGTCAAGAGCCAACATGGTAAAGTCAAGAGCCGACATGGTCACAAGAGGTTAACTGAGAGGAGTTACCTTATGACTCGCACCACAGTATTTAAGGCTCAAAACTGAAACAAGGCACTGGCTCGGAAGCTGGCGGGTCTTTATCGTTTAGCAGATTGAAGGCTTGGTTAGTGACTGTCAACAGTCTTTAAAATGTAATTGTTAGCTAGGAAGTTAGACAGGAACAAGGGGAAGCCTAGGTGAAAGGGATGCAAGCTGATCTCTGAACATCCCAGACACACCCATGAGAGCTCACAGATGTTACAAAATAACACAGAGACTTTTCAACTACTGCAGGTGGGTCCTGGGCACACAGTGGATACAAAACAACCACAGGCTTCTCCAAGTAACCTTAGGCAGTTAGGAGACTATTAAGGGCTCATGAATATTCTCAGTCGCTCAGTCGTGTCTGACTCTTTGTGACCCCATGAATCGCAGCACGCCAGGCCTCCCTGTCCATCACCATCTCCCAGAGTTCACTCGGATTCATGTCCATTGAGTCAGTGATGCCATCCAGCCATCTCATCCTCTGTCATCCCCTTCTCCTGCCCCCAATTCCTCCCAGCATCAGAGTCTTTTCCAACGAGTCAACTCTTCACATGAAGTGGCCAAAGTACTGGAGTTTCAGCTTTCGCATCATTCCTTCCAAAGAAATCCCAGGGCTGATCTCCTTCAGAATGGACTGGTTGGATCTCTTGCAGTCCAAGGGACTCTCAAGAGTCTTCTCCAACACCACAGATGTAGATGTAGATTAGATGTAGATGAATATCTAATTCATCTATTTTTAATATCAAATTCATCTAATTATAAGATGGAATTAGGGGAAGACACATGGTAAGGCATAACAACACAGCCTGCTGTTATACAACTTGAAGCTGTCAATTGGCCTTGAGTGTATGACCATTTGCATTCCTCTCGATGAGGTGGTGGGTACAAGCCCTACTCTGCACCAGGCATAACCAAAAGGAGGAGACTGGACATATAAAAGGGGAGCCAAGAGGGATCAACAGGAAAGATGAGGAGGGCTCCTTTGGGAGTATCTTACTAAGAAAAGATCTGTCTGCTTGAGCTGAACTGAGCTGTAACTTGTCTGATGTTCTACACCTTTTGGTCCATTGCTCCAAATTTTTATTGTGATGAGACAAGAACCAAGGAAGATAAATAAACTGACCTGACATAAATTTCATGTCTTCTTAGTCCTCTAGCTAACTCAGGATCATCTAGAAGAACATGGCACATGTATCAGGCATTTAAATATTTGTTAAAAAGTATTAATGGCTAATGTGACAATAACTATTTGAGTGTTTCAGACATAGAGTGCTAAGCAGTTTTAAAAAAATATCTAATTTCATCCTCACAACATACTTTAACTGGAAAACTGAGGTTCAAAAAGGTCATGGAGCTTCCCTGGCAGTATAGTGGTTAAGAATCCTCCTGCCAATGCAGGGACACGGGTTTGACCCCTGGTCCTGGAAGATCCTGCATGCCCAGAGGTAACTAAGCCCAGGTGTCACAACTACTGAAGCCTGTGCTCCCTACAGCCCGTGTGGCAGAACAAGCCCCCATTCTCTGCAACTAGAGAAAGCACCTGTGCAGCAGGGAATACCCAACACAGTCAAAAACAAATATAAATTAAGGGGGAAAAAAAAAGGGTATGGATCTGGGCTTGAGTTCTGGCTTGACTATTTTCTAACACTTACCTCACTTAAACTTACTGTATCTATAGGTAATACAGAGAACAAGAAAAAAAGATACAGAGATAGTCTCTATGACTTAAGGGATGTCTAGAAAGAAAGAATAGAAAAATGGAGGGGGTAAAATCATCAAAGAAATAACAATTTTCAAAAGCTGAAGAAAATAAATCCTAGACCTATTCAAACTATCAATCAAGTACAAGAGCAAAACACAGATTTTGTCACATAAACAAGGGCTAAATTTACCTTCAAACAACGGTGAGAACCAGGAGGATACAAGATATTGAGAACTACATACACACATACACACACACACACACACACACACACACACACACACACACACTCTTTGTGAATAAAATCAGGCCTTTGTCACATAAAGCAAAGTAAGTTCCTAGGAAAACTGGCATGCTCACATGCCTCTTAACAGCTCAAAGGGGACAAAGTGGTGGAAGAATGTACACTCCAGTTAGCTTCTGATTTTTCAGGACAGTGTTTCCTAGACTCTCAGAAACAGTCCTGGTTCAAGATATGAAACAGAGATTCATTTAAACTCCAGAGATTAAAGAAAGCTTAACACTATTTCTGGTCCATGATTATTGTTATTTTTAGAGATAGTCACATCTAAAACCAGAGAGAAAGTAATAAAAGGTCTTTTGCCCCTCAATGAGATATGCTGGGTATTTTCCATATGTTAATATCCATTGTTCATAACGCCACAAGGTAGAACCATATTCCTATTTTACAGAAGAAAATGACACAAAAACTTAAAGACTTGACCAAGGTCCCAGAGAATTTATACATTTATGCAAATTAACATTTATAAATTTGAGTATTTCTTGAAAGTCTAATAGAACTTTTAGGAATATAAATATAATATGGTATCAATCATGCATAAAGGAATTTATAATCTTATAGGAGGTACAAAAATACTTGACAAAGTTCTTGGTAACTATATATTCTGATACTTGCAGTGAGATGATTTTAAGTTCAAGAAGAAAAGAATTAAGATACTAGTTCTTAGAAACAAGAATTGATTCTGTGTCAAGCAACATTTTTTTAAGAAACTGAAACTGATAAATTGTTTCATTTGTTTAATAATGGAAACCAGTCAGCTTATACTGAATCTGGTAGCTATTTAATTCATTTGAAAAGATAACAGAAAAGTCAATCAAAACTCAGTTACATATTTTAGCCATTGAGATTATGTATACTATTTGTACACTATTCAATGTACAGAGCATTTGAGCATTAGAATCCCAAGAAACTGCCTCCTTCACATTTTTAGATGTAAGGTAAGGACAATCAGTAATACACTGCTGTGAGACAATAAATGGAAAATGCTAAGTGCTGCTTATGATCACCTACCACACATGCTTCATAATTCCTGTTCTGTATTGTCACAAAATGACAAAATCTAGCAAAAATAGGAGCATAAAAGTTTACTACTTAATGAAGAAAAGTTACCTCTCTTTTTCAAGTTCTTCTAAATAACCGGTATTTTCTCTGCTTCCATTTACAAACCCTCTTCTTGGAAATGAACCCATAGGAACAGGACTGCACTCTCCTGAGCGACTAGATACAGATCCTTCTCGGCTTCCGTAAGAACGGAGGGACATTTTGGACCGTAGTTTCACTCCAGGGAAATTACTGCTATCTAAGTTAAGTTCTAAATAAAATACAGACAAGTTTTTATAAAACAACTGCTTTAAGTGATCTAAAATATTGCTAATATATATTACCTTTCAATAATGAAAACTTAGGTTCACATTTCAACCCTCAAATGTTAAACCATTATATATATATATCACATAAAGTATGCACGAGTACTAAATTATGGCAGTTATTGAACAGAAGATCTATACAGGGACAGAGGGAATCCTTATCACAAATGCTGATGTTCAGAGAAATTCACTGACTACTGGTTCTATAAAAGAAACGTCCCGAAAAAAACCCAGACCAAAGCACATATAAAAGGGTACACTTGTGGTGGTGACCTTTTGCAATATACACAAATACGGGTCATTAATAAAAAAAAAGTGTTCATCTTTTGGTTTAGAATCCTGCAACTTTAGATTTCTATCAGAGAAAGCCACAAATGTATATGAGTGAATGAACAATTATTTAGGAATAGAATAGCTAAACTTTCCCTCCATGATAGCTGAATCAGTCCGGTGGAAAAAAGGCATACTAAAGAAAAATTAGACAGAATGTTCTTTCTTAGATTCCTACTAGGTAATAATATACTTGGGGATCCAAAGGTAATTTCTCTGCCCACCTTCAATTACAATTAAAACTTAGCTGATTTGACATTTGAATTTTTAAGTAATAAAACAAGAAAGACATTCTTTCAAAATTCTATTAAAATTAGCTTAAAATCTGTGTGTGTGTGTATATATATGTGTGTGTGTGTATGTGTGTATGCACAAAGATAAAGCACTTCTATTCTGAATGGAACAAAGAAAGGCACTGGCTCCTTCAAATGAAGCAATGGGTCCAGTCTAAAGCACAAAGCTTAATAAAGACCTACTTAATGACTGGCAGAAGAGCAATGCATTTTAGAAAGAGCTGAAAACTGTCAAGAAAGGTATCTAAAATAGTTATCTAAAATAGTTTATTTAAAAGCAGTTAAATGTTTTAACTGAAAAAATGACAAGCAAATAGACTTTTTTTACATATTTGTACTTCAAAAATTACATCCTAATGCATGAGGCTAAGAAAATCCAACACCAACATTCTAATCAAGAGAAGCATTATTTGGTTATATACACCTAAAGTTGACAACTGGAGCTTAAAAAATTTACTTTAAAACATTTTTTAAAAATTTACCTTTAAGACGCTCTAATAAATCAATCTGTCCAGAAGAAGCCATAGCTTCATCTTCAATACTTCCTTGTAGTTGTTTAAGTACTTCCTGTAAAAAAGAACACAGTATCTCAATGACAAAATTCTAAATAACTTTTTGAAGATATGATCTTAAGTTTCTTGGCATTTAGGAAAAAAGTTATTTCAGATCTATCTGAAAACATACAAATGCAAAGTACTTTACATATATATCTATTACTAATTATAAATAACAAATTACAGCCCAATGACAACAGTGATACTTTGTGATAATGGTGATTACAAGTCGTCTCCATACAGTATACACAGAATAGTTAAGATGTATTATTTGTAACTTCTGAAATAATATAACAAGGTGGATTACTCTCATTTTTTCAGATGGACCAACTGAGACTCAAAGATTTGCTGAAGACACAAAAATTTAGCTTGTACCAACATGGCCATGAAAGACAGCAAATTAACACATTATGCTGTTTTATTTAACACCCCAATCAATACCAAGCATTTATATACTCAGTGTATATACATTCTACTAGTGCACTGTTTATATTCAGCAGACAGTTAAGTGACTGTATGCTGTCTCCCAACTTGTGATCCATCACTTCCTTTCCCATCTAAAGCCTTCTCTTAACAAATTTTTGTCAGAGAACATTAAAAACTTTCACTTCCTACTAGTTTTTCTGTATGTTCCTTAACAATAATTTATACGTATTTTTACATTCCACATATTCTGAGGCATCCCATTCTAGTTCATAGCAAAATCTCTGCTGGCCAAGTAGGATTCCAAATGCAAAACAATGTATTTAACAGTTAAAATCCTACAGCTACGGGCAGTGTTCCTCTATGTAAAAAGGGATCCATAAATAGACTGAAAAGGAAACCTGTCAAGAAGAGTAAATATAGTAAAGACTATGTCAGTGGTTTACCTTGACAGTCACATTAGATGCATTAAGAAAAGAATTCCTATGTTAACAATAAAAAATAGCCTGTGACCTTAGTGATCTGACCTTCAAACAAAGACCATGTTGGAAGTTAAAAGGCTTAGATAAGTAGATGTGGGAACGTGGAGGTGACTGTTATTTACAGTCAGAAATTATGTCAGTGTATCACAGCTGCGAGATAGAAAATAAATTTGCACAGGGATGTCTTTCTTGAATGAATGTAGATTACTATAAACATCAGGACACAATTCTCTTCCATAAAGTTTGAGAATTACCACTGGAGGCTACCTGCAGTTTTCAGGATCCTGAGTCTCCTTCCATCCACTGCTGCTTGCAAGTCAATGATCTTTTAATCTTATTTCTTATTATCCCTAGTCTTACAATTCAACAATTACCTTTCTCAAGGAACTATCAATGATATGTCTCTAATCCTAGCCTCACAACTTCAGACTCATTTTCCCAGTATGACTGATAGATGCTTTACATTCAGTGTGTCTGGATGATATGCGCTGTATATGTAAACATCCAAGCTATCACCCTGTGCCATTAAATCCTGTTCCTTGCCTTATATCTGTTCAGTTAAATAGCAGTAGCCTTCTTTTTCCTTTAGGCTCAAATCTTCAGCCTCGCCNGCTTTACATTCAGTGTGTCTGGATGATATGCGCTGTATATGTAAACATCCAAGCTATCACCCTGTGCCATTAAATCCTGTTCCTTGCCTTATATCTGTTCAGTTAAATAGCAGTAGCCTTCTTTTCCCTTTAGGCTCAAATCTTCAGCCTCGCCTCTTTCATCTCCCTGATCAGTTATCAATTCTGTACTCTAGGCATATCTCTTGTTAGCCATCTCTTTTCTATTCTTATGTCTTTATCCTGGCTGTTGACCCCACCAAAACTACTAAAATAATCTCTTAAATGGTCCTACCTTGCACAGAACTAACAGATTAATAAGACTTTTAAAGCACAGCTCTGATCAGGTCTTTCTTTATACACGATCCATCTCTAGAGCCTATCATCAGGCGTTAACAGTGAGTATTCTATAGAAGCTGGGATTTCAAGCAATTTTTGTTTTCGGTTTTCTCATTTTAAAACAACAGATATTACCAAAACAAATATTGTTTTCAGAAAAAGTACAAGCATTTAAGAATTCAAAAGCAACAATGAAAAGAAATCCCTGGCATGTCATAGGACATATACTTCATTTTTGAAAACTAACGGCACATTACTGGTTTTTTAAAAACATTAAAAATAATAAGGAAAAATTAAAATAACACCAACAACAGAAATGAAAAGGCCATGTAAATCTGCATGTTCAACAATAAATGATTAAATAAATTTATGGCATTAGCCAAACAACAGATTATACAACTACGAAAATACTATCCTTAATGACATGAAAAGATGGCTGTATGAAAAAGCATGCTGCAAAATACGATCCCATTGAATGCATGAGTGCATAAAATGCACAGAGAGAAAAATATACACATTATCAAAGGTTCAGTTCAGTTCAGTTGCTCAGTTGTGTCCGACTCTTTGCGACCCCATGAACCGCAGCACACCAGACCTCCCTGTCCATCACCTACCAACATTAAAAAAATTTTTTTTAAATGGGTGAGTTTGATCTCTTTTTGTCTGTATTTCCTGAACTTTAAAAATAGTGAATATACATACCTAGTAAGTGTTAAGTTTCTGTGCATATGGCTAGAAGTCTATTGGTAAAAGTAATAACCACAAAGTAAACAAAATTATTGAAATTTAAAGTTAAAAAATTAAAATTTCAAAGCAGCTATCCTGAAAAGCTACTTATTCCAATGTGTTCTCTTAAATTATTCTTGTAAATTCTGAGTTATGAATCTCAAAAAAATGCAGTTAATTTATGGATCCAGTTACTTTGTCTCACGATGACACCATCCAGCGTGACTACATTACTACTTTCTTGTGAACAGATTGTGTCTATTCCATAATAAAAATTAAGCTCATTTTTTTTTCTGTTTTACTGAGATAGAACATACACATGAAAAGCATACCAATCTTATTTTTCTTACATAATCCAAGTATCCATGTAATCGCCACCCAGGGAAGACACAGAACATTTCCAGTATCTCAGAAGGTTCCCTTTTGCCCCTTACCAATCAATTTTCAGAAGTAACCAGTACTCTGATTTTTGTTATCAGTTAGTTAGCATGCTTGTGAATTGCATATAAATGAAATCACACAGTATTCAGTCTTTTGTGTCTTGTGTTTTTTACTCACCGAAGTCTCTATGACACTCATCCGTGCTTCTGTATGTATCAGTTATTTAATACTGTGCAGTTGTCCACTGTATGACTAGGTCTCCACTGATACATCCCTTATCCTTTTGATGGGCATTTGGGTTGTTGCCAGGTTGGAAGCTATTATGAAGAATGCTACTATGTACATTCCTACACTTATCTCCAGGTGGACACATGTACTCACTTCTCTTGAATATATATATATCTGGAGGTTTAAATGCTTAGTCACAGTGATTAAAAGAAACTGCTGAATGGTTTTTCAAAGTGTTTGTGCCATTTTATACTCCTACCAGCAAGGTTTAAGTTTGATTCTTCCTAATTATAGATTCCAATTCTCTGTCGAGATTTTCTGACTCTTTATCCATTTAATACATCATTTTTTTCAAAACATTTAAAATAATTATGTTAAAATCCTTGACTCTTATACAATATGTGGAACATCTTGGGATTTGCTTCTATTACCTACTGTAACTTTTAACTGTATGCCAGTCATTATGTATACAAGAACAAGAAAGACTTGAGATTAGAGTTTCCGTTACAGAGTTTGCCCTTTCCACCACTGGGGTCTGATTTCCTTCAACCAATAACTGAAAATGGGTTGCAGATGCAGTTTAAGTGAAATTCATATGGGATTTCCTAATAGCTCAGTTGGTAAAGAATTCGCCTGCAATGCGGGAGACCTCGGTTCGATCCCTGGGTTCGGAAGATGCCCTGGAGAAGGGAAAGGCTACCCACTCCAGTATTCTGGCCTGGAGAATTCCATGGACTGTAAAGTCCATGGGGTTGCAAAGGGTTGGACACGACTGAGTGACTTTCCCTTTCACATCTTATTTGGTTTGCTGAGTTCTTTGAATGTATCTCTTCTCTTAAATTTAGACTGAGGAGACTTGCTATGTGAAAGTGTTCTTTAGCAGGACATTCCTCCTAATATTCTGCTTCCTAGTCCACCCCAGCATCTTTCCCCTCAACAAGACTCAGCTAACATCCCACGTATTTGGAGAAAATGTGAGAAACTAGTCATACACTTGGAGCTCTTCTAAACGTCAATACTTCACATATGCCCGCGTGTTTGTCAAGACCTCCAACAGTTTCTTTCCTCCAGTGGAGTCCTGATGTCTGTGCCAATGATTAATTATCAGTCTGTCCCCAGAATCAGCAAATACCCCTGGGAATAAAATTACTGGTGATCTCAGCTCATCTAGAAAGGGCTCTTTCCTCTTAGGAATTTTAGTTAATACAGTCCTTGATGATTTCACAGTTCTTCAGTGTCTTTAAAAGAATGGGTTTTGTTTTTATCCAGTGTTTTCTTTTTTTTTGTTTTATCAGTGTTGCTGCGGTAGGGCTGATTAATTGCTTGGGGCTGCATACTGAAAACAGCCTAAAAAGAAGTCCTTAATTTCAAAGAGGTTTTTAAAAGAAAATGCTACACAACTACAAAGCAATTCCAAACAAAATATTTCAAAAGAATGTTTTGAGAAATGACAGTTTTTAAAATTAATATGTAATTTTAAAGGAGAGAATACTCATTTGTATTTATAAATTCTGGAAGTCTGGTTTTTAAAAATCATATAATCAAACATTATTTTAAAAACATGTTAAGATTTTAAAACCATGAGAGAATGAATTATTACAGACAAATTACGGTGGTCATATAAGTGAACAGAAAATATCAATGAGTAACTGTGTCATTTCCAGGGAGTTTTCAACTTGACTCACTTCTGTTTTTCTCACTATGTCATAGTTACTGATATTTTTTATTACTAGATAAAAGTATACTTGGTAATTAAATCTTCAAAATAAATTATGAACTATGCCAATTTGAATTTTTACTTATCATTTTTTTTCTTACACTCTGAAAATAAAAGATACTTTCCATGTACACGGTTTTACAGTTAAAAAACAATTTATAAATACTTCATTTTACTAAAATACAAGAGATATAAACAGTTGGTTAAAATTTTACCTAGATATATTTTTCTACACCATGCCATCTTTCAATTTAAATGCTTCATACTTCACCATATTTTTGAGAAGGAAATGTCAACCAATCCAATACTCCTGCCTGGAGAATTCCGTGGACAGAGGAGCGGGACAGGCTGCAGTCCAAGGAACCACAGAGTCGGACACGACTGTGCAACTAACTTAACTTTTCACCATATTTATCACGCTGTGATACTCAGTATTTTAAAGTAAATCACATTGATTTCCTGCCCTGGAGTAAAAAGTATAGAATATAATTTCCTTTAAGTTTAGCTATAATTGCTGCATTCTTATTCTAAATCCAACAAAATCTGTAGTTTATTTTAATTACAGAAGCATCAAGTATATACATAAACATATATGTATGAGAATAATGTAACAAAACAAACTCCTGTGTATCCTCACGTTAGTTCAATAATTATCAACTCATGAGCTTCTTTCATCTATACTTATAACCACTTCCTCCATTCCCTCTCAACCCAAATTTATTTGAAAAACAAATCTCACTCGTCATACTTATTTTTCTCTAAAAAAATTCTACATGTATATTTAAAAAGGGATTCTTTCTAAACACAACCACAATGCCATCATTAGACCTAAAAAATAAACATTTTCTTAATATTCTCAAATACAGTCTATGCTCACATTTCCTTAACTGCTGTACACATATTTCCCTGACTGTCACACACACACAGAATATTTAATATCAATGACATGTAATCAATAGCAAAGCAGTATTCTCTTTTGCCACTAGATGGTACTACTGTATAAATTTCAGAAATCCTGAAATTAATTTAGTTGGAAGAGACACACCTTGCCATCCACAAGATTACATACGAATGATCAGTAACCATAATACAAGATCATATGATGTATTACAAAGTCTAAAAAGTGATTTTTTGGGGAACTAGCCATTGTTTCAGATTAACTTTAATCCAATGTAGTAAATTCCAATGTTTCCAAGTGTCTTTTCACACACCAATATTTTAAGACAAAATAAACAGAGCATGGTATTTCCTGTTAATACCATAAAGCTGCTGCTTTTTTTTTTCCAAGAAGTTTCTTGAAAGGAGAGATACATAAATAATTTCAGTATAAGGGCATAACTGCTATGATACCATACACTAAATCCTGAAGAAATATGTGGATGGCTTTGCAAGGATGTCTGTAAAAACACTCACTGAGCAGTAATCAATTCATGGTTGAATTCAGACATATCTTAAATACTAATATTCATGATATATATTATACCCCATTGCTAAGAGGTCAACCTGGTATTCCATCGCAGAAATTTAAGGACCTGACTTATATTGTTACTCTGAGAGACATTCCACACTTCAGCATTCCCATCCACGGAGATGGATCTAAAGGTATGTTAAAATGTTTCACCAAAATGAAGTTTTGATTTGCTCTAGTTAAAAAAAAGAAAAAACTTTAAAAGGGGACTCAGAATTCTGTACAAGAGACATTCAGACAAGTGTGCTAGGAAGAATTCTCTACAAAATATACTTCTGAAGCAGATAAACGATTAGTCCTGCTGGGGAGTTTAAATTTTGTATCTTTAAACTTTTAAAACCACATGTCATGTACAATAATTTTAGATACATTATGTTGATCAGTGTTAAAATACCAAACTACTCTTTTTTAACCTAGTAGGTAATTGATTCAGCTGTTTTCATGGTTTGTGGTGAGAAAAAAAATGTTTCTTTCTAGTCTATAGAAAAAAAAATATTTCTTTATGAAGGACTTGAGATAGGTATCTTGGAGATCTGTCATTGTTACTGCCATAGAAATAGGCAACAGAGTAGAAAAGATTTATGGATAGAAGAGAAAGAAAGGGAGAAAGAGAGAAAAAGAAAGAAAGGTTCATATGAGTAAAAGGCTAAACTGCTATGATACTGAATAAAAAGGTAAAAGAGGAGCAGCTCAAGAGTTCAGTTAATACACAGAAGCTTGAAGAATAAGAGAGACCTCAAAATGCATGGAAAAAGAAATAGAAGAGAATAATAAATGAATAAGGAGTAAGTAGTGAGCAGACAGGAAGAAGAGGGTCAGAAACCCAGATGGTAAAATGCCAAGGCGCAGAAAAAACGTAGCAAGAAGGATTTTTTTTTTTAAAAGAGAAGGAGGTATCAGTTTGTTGATGACCTCCAGTTCTATTAAATTCAGTGAAAGGAAAATCTGCCTAACTGGAAATTAAAACAGTTAAAGTTTTAACTGCAATTATTTTGAAATAAGAACATATTTTCCCAGTGCACACTGAGTATTTTATAACTTTTCATGGAGGTTATCACAGCTTTTCAATGCTATATAGCAAACCAGTTTCAGAGCTTGAAGGTGTCGTGGACATCATCTGTCAGTGCAATGACTACTTTTCAAATAAAGCAATTTAATTCGGAAGGGCACCCTTCAGTCTGTAGCTCAGTTTATGGCAAAACCAGAAATAGAATCAGGTACTAATCTTCACTTCAGGACTCTTCTCATTAGGTCACCCCAAATTTCTTGATGACCTGTCACTGCAGCACATAAGTGATGACAGGATCTGAGGGGGTTGGGGATGTGACTATGATCTGTTTTAATCCTTATGATAAATCCTCCAGTTGCGAGGCTAGAATCACAGAGGACCCCGAGCCTCACTATAGTGATGGTGAAGTTGGTCTCTCATTTTTAAGCTTAAAAATAACTAAGGACTAACTACTTAGTCACTGTGGTTTTATAATCATTTTCTTTATATGATTTGATGGATGAATTAAAAACATTTGGACTGAAATATCAATGTTAACTTTTGCAAGAAAGAGTTTACAAATTACTGCTTAACTTAAAAAATACACTTCTTAAGTAAGTGAAGTGTCTAACCCCAAGTTTACAGGAAGAAACATGGAATAAAAACGGATAAACTACAATTTAAAGTCACAGTCTTGATACCTTCATATTAGATGCCTCAGTTTCCAGTTTTGTAAGATGATTGGAATTATCTTCTAGCTCTTGTCGAAGATTTGAGTTCTCCATCTTCAGGGCCTCAACTTGCTTTAACAACTGATCATATGAAGCTGCAGCCATCCTTGGCTACCCCTGGACCTATAAGGTTAAAAAGGATTTTGAAATTCACTACTGAAAAATAAGAGTGGCTGCTTGTTACAAAGAAAGGGATAAAGAAACAAAACCTCGGACACATTTAATAAGAGCTGTGTTAATGTAGCAGTTTCAGTCTCAAAACAATATTGTGCAAGTGGCAGCATCTTTCTGAGAAGATGAAATACCGGGGTTTTAATTAAAGACAAATAAGATTTAAAATAGAAGAGAACTTCAGTACTGTTTGAAAAACACCTGCCTTTTCACAGGTGGGTAAGATTTCTATCAGGTTAGAATTTTTTCAAGGTTTCAGAGATATTTTAAATGGTCTTACAGACAAGATTTAGGAAATGCAATTATTGATAAGAAATATATTGGTCATATTAATTTATTTCTGGATTTTGTCCAACAGTCACACAATTTTATAGCCCAAATGGATTAATGAGATTAAGTACTGCAGTCGACCACTTTTTATTTGATAAAAGGCTAGTCTTAAACATTATCCATGGGGAAATATGAAGTTCCAGGAAGGCCTCATTAAAAAGGCGGTCATTTAACAAAATAGACACAAGGGAGAGGATTGGATTGAGACTTCGAATCTTTTGGAAAGAAAGATGATAATAATTGCTAATATAAAATTCTATTACATTTATCCAAAAGGATGAATATAATAGACCATGCTATGGCATAGTACCACGGGACCCACTGTGCTCACATTGAGGCTGAAAGACATTTGAAGAAAACGGATGCTTTGAGGAGTAGAGACTGTCAAAGAGAAGCGAGGCAGAGCCTGGCTATTAATTACATCACCATGAAAGAAGAGGGGAGAAAAGAAAGATATAGAGGATAGTCAGGTAATAAGAGGTCCTTGGCCTGAAGAATTTGAGAATGCTAGAAGTTGTGTTCAGACTAACCAAGTTCCAAAGACCCAGATCCTCTTTGTAGTTTAATTTCTACAGAATAAATAAAATTCTACCTATCTCTAAGAGTCAAAAAGTATAACAAAGTTTGTACTCAAGCAATACTTAACAGATCTGGACATTAAAAGAATGTTTCTGCAGTAAAAATCCACTATACGAAATAAGGCAGACAATACAATACTGGCTAGGCATGATAATATTGTGGTTCAGCAACTGGAAGGGATTCCCTAACGAGGGAAATCAAGTGACAGAGGTCTCTGTTCTCCAACAGCGAGGGACGATAAATCTGGTGCAACCTACTGTCAACTGAGGAGACAGAGCCTTGAGTGGTGGAGATCACCCTCAAAAATCTTCACGACTGAAAAGAATGAGCACTGGACTTGTATTTGGAGATATGGGTCTTAATTTCAGTCTTGGTCATGCCTTTACCTTTGTCCCTGAATTTTAATTTATTTCACCATTTGTAAAATGGACATTCACTATCTTTTTAATATAATTTACAGGGATATTGTTAGAATTGAGAAACAAAAGAATGGTCTAAAAATAAAAGTCCTGTGTAAGTTATATCACAAAAATACACTTGAAACGTAACTTCCTTAGTAAGACGTAATGTTAACCTACTGTTATAAGCCTCAGTTCTCTGACCAATGGACAAGAGGTGAACTCTTTTGAAAAAGGACTGAGAAGGTATATCAGAAACAAAGGAGAAATTCACAGGTAGGATCACTTATCTGTTTTGTGTACATGCATGCTCAGCTGTGTCTGACTCTTTGCAACTCAATGGACAGCAGCCCACCAGGCTCCTCTGTCCATGGGATGATCCAGGCAAAAATACTGGTGTGGGTTGTCATTTCCTCCTCCAAGATATCTCCCTGACCCAGGGACTGAGCCCCAGTCTCCTGCGTCTTCTGCATTGGCAAGCAGTTTCTCTACTACTGAGCCACCTGGGAAGCCCTATCTATTTTATACTGTACCACTAATAAACATCTCTACAAAGAGGCAGCACATTAAAAATCATCTGACAAAGGTGGGAATCTGACAGCATTTAGTAATGTACGCCCTAAAATTCCTCGTTCCAAATAAAAGCCTAACAGGCAATTTTCCATATAAATAAGAGAAAAAGTAGTAATACAGGGAAAGAGAAAATTACTGGAATTATGTTAAGACACAGAGGTTATAACCATACACAATCACAAAAAAAGCCAGATGGGCAAACTGAGCAAAAGACTACTAGAAGTGCTCTTTACTGGAGCAAAAAAGAATTCAGCCCTTTAGGTGGACAATTAAAACATCCCATCATTTTTTTTTTTCTCTCCCTCCAGAATCAAAACACTTAAGTCATTTCTGCTTTAGAAAGCAGGATGTTTTCATATAATTTTATGAGAAAAATAAGATGTTTCGAGGTAATACTTTGCTTTATGTCCTTTTAATAATATGTTGCGGCCATACCTAAGTCAAAATTGCTTAATGCAAAATTTTTTAAAAATCATAAATTTGTTTTAGAAAGCCTTTTAAACAATCACAAGAATTTCATACCAAATATATTGTAAATGCAAATCACCCAACATCATTAAAAAAAAACTCAAAATTTATCTGATGAAACGGGAAAAATCTCTGAATCTTTCACATTACTGAGAATATATAAAGATCTAAATATGCTTTTCAGTAAGTGACAGGGTTAGTTGCTCAGTCCTATCCAACTCTTTGGGAGCCAGCTCTTTGGATTGTAGCATGCCAGGCTCCTCTGTCGATGGAATTCTCCAGGCAACGATACTGGAGAAGGGAGTCATTCCCATTTTCAGGAGATATTCCTGATCCAGGGATCGAACTCAGGTCTCCTGCATTGCAGGTGGATTCTTTCTGAGTCACCAGGGAGTCAGGGTGTGCACTAAAGAGATTCTCATCCCTTAAAAGTAGGGTAGGGGAGAAGAAAGTAAAAGGACTGTTATTTAGACTTTTATCCACATGTTCACTAGAAACAAATTCACAAGGATCCTAAGAAATTAATGCAAGGAGGTAGAAAAGTTTAGGTAGGTAAGGGATACTCAATTAAATCTGAAAGATTCTTTATTATAAATTAAGAAGTTTGGGATTAAAAAAAATTAAACTGCTTTTATTCTGGTTTAATGAATTTTTAAAAAGATGTATTTGTCAGTACTGTTAGATGGTAATGAAAAAAGAAGAAAATATCAATACAAAAAGAAACCAAAAGAATCATAAAAGACTACTTTGCTCAAGTCTATGTAAACAAACTTGAAAACTAAATGAAATAGATAATTTACTAGAAAGTCTATTTTATCAAAACTAACCACAAGAGAAGGAAAATCTAAATTTTACAACAAAAATCATTGTTGTAAAATTGATATCACTCAACATATTAATAGAGCTACACAGAAGAAAAACATTATCATGCCAAAGGTGACGAAAAGACACTTTAAAAATTCAGTGCCCATTCTTGTTGAAAATACTGGATATAAAAGCACACTTTTTTAACACAATATAATTCAGCCCCACATAAGCCAGCACCACCCAATGAGGAAATACTAGATACACTATATTACTAAGTCAGGGAAAGCCCCATTTTTACCAGTCTTACACATTTTATCAGTCAACATAGAGAATGAAAGCAGAAAGGAATACTACTGGCAGGGGTACAATTAAATAACTAGAATATCCAAAAGAATCAGCTCAATATTACTACAAGATAATCTGGTAATTTAGTGAAGTATAAACCATACAGAAATCTTTCCTTTACATGTACAAAAAGAAACCAGATAAAATGGAAGAAAAGATCTTATCTATAATTTTAAAAAATGGGCACAAACTGAATTAAGAATTCAAAACATGTATGAGGAAAACTACGAAACACTTCTGAGAGACACAAAGGTAGATTTCAACAAATGGAAAGACATATCTTGTTTGCGTACTAAAGATTCAGTATCGTAATGATGTCATTTCTCCCTGAGTTAATTTTACATGGTCCCAATATAAATACTATATAAAATTTTTTTTATTTTGCTTTCTACAGCTAGACAACTGAAAAAAAAAGCAAAAAAGGGAAAATATGAAGGGAAGGGCAAGAGTATACCTACGTCATATTAAATTAGTGCTGCAAACCCATTATAAGTAAAACAGTATGAAGTTAACTGCACTGTATCAGTAAGCTAATTTCTTAGTTCTTGTCATTATACTACGGATATAGAAGATGTTAACATTAGGAGAAACTAACTGAAGGGTACACAGGAACTCTCTTATTTTTCAACTCTTTTTATAAAAAGTACAAAGTTATTTAAAAATAAAAAGGCTTTAAAAAGCTATGATACTGGTAGATGAATAGATCAACCAAGGGAACACGTTTTCTTAAATTTCCGAAGTATATGAAAGTTAGTCATAATAATGGTAGCATCTCAAAAACATGTCAGAAGATGGGCTTTAAATACGTGGCAAGGGCAACAGGACAGCCATGAGCAAACATAAAGCGGCGTCTATTTCTTATACTACACATTAGGGTGAATTACAAAAGAAACAGGGATTTAAATGCCTAAGAATATTATATGGCATTTAAATTATAGAAAAGAGTTGTGCTTTTAATTAAAAATACTTAAATGGAATATACCTTCTTCCAAGGAGGCTATTATAGAGCAACGAACATTTTAATTTTGACTTATTTGTGAAAGGGTAAGGCACATGGAAGGCCTGCTGGACCTCTGAAATGATTATGTCTATTACTAGAATAGGGGTAATAAATCAAGTTCTTAGGTTACGTCAAACAAATGGGAAAGGTTTTTACTAGGTATAAAAATATAACTACTTTTAATTAAACAGGATACATCCATGCAGTGGGATATTACACTGGCATTAAAAAAATGAGGTTGATGTAAAAGCAAAAAAAAGAAGAGAGAAAACAGAGTATGGATCACTATGTCTCATACTGTTCATCCTGTTTTAATAAAAAATAAAAGGGTTGTACAAAAATAAAGGCAGAGGAACCAGAGATCAAACTGCCAACATCCGCTGGACTGTCGAAAAAGCAAGAGAGTTCCAGAAAATCATCTATTTCTGCTTTATTGACCAGGCCAAAGCCTTTGATTGTGTGGATCACAGTAAACTGTGGAAAATTCTGCAAGAGACGGGAACCAGACCACCTGACCTGCCTCTTGAGAAATCTGTATGCAGGTCAGGAAGCAACAGTTAGAACTGGACATGGAACAACAGACTGGTTCCAGATAGGAAAAGGAGTCCGTCAAGGCTGTATACTGTCACCCTGCTTATTTAACTTCTATGCAGAGTACATCATGAGAAACGCTGGGCTGGAAGAAACACAAGCTGGAATCAAGATTGCCGGGAGAAATACCAATAACCTCATATATGCAGATGACACCACCCTTATGGCAGAAAGAGAATGAAGGGGAACTAAAAAGCCTCCTGAAGAAAGTGAAAGAGGAGAGTGAAAAAGTTGACTTAAATATCAACATTCAGAAAACTAAGATCATGGCATCTGGTCCCATCACTTCATGGGAAATAGATAGGGAAACAGTGTCAGACTTTATTTTTGGGGGCTCCAAAATCACTGTAGATGGTGATTGCAGCCATGAAATTAAAAGACGCTTACTCCTTGGAAGGAAAGTTATGACCAACCTAGATAGCATATTCAAAAGCAGAGACATTACTTTGCCAACAAAGGTCTGTCTAGTCAAGGCTGTGGTTTTTCCAGTGGTCATGTATGGATGTGAGAGTTGGACTGTGAGGAAGGCTGAGCACCGAAGAATTGATGCTTTTGAACTGTGGTGTTGGAGAAGAGTCTTGAGAGTCCCTTGGACTGCAAGGAGATCCAACCAGTCCATTCTAAAGGAAATCAGTCCTGGGTGTTCACTGGAAGGACTGATGCTAAAGCTGAAACTCCAGTACTTTGGCCACCTCATGCGAAGAGTTGACTCATTGGAAAAGACTCTGATGCTGGGAGGGGTTGGAGGCAGGAGGAGAAGGGGACGACAGGGAATGAGATGGATGGATGGCATCACCGACTCGATGGACATGAGTTTGAGTGAACTCGGGGAGTTCGTGTTGGACAGGGAGGCCTGGTATGCTGCAATTCATGGGGTCGCAAAGAATCGGACACGACTGAGTGACTGAACTGAACTGAAAAAGATAAAAATGTCATTGAAAGGATACACAAAAGTACACTGACTGCCTCTGGAAAAGTCTCAGCTCTGCTGAGAAGATCCCTTCCTTTTCATTGTATACCTTTTTGTAAAGTCTGAAGATCAGAGCAAAAGGTTGGTTTTCTGAAAAGATTTAATGTTAGAGACAGACAAGATCCCAAACATATAAAGTGAACAACATTCAGAGGTGAGGGGAATTGACTCAAGAAGAAATAGAATAGTTCTACAACTACTAAAAGCTGGAGGAGTTAAATGTTTCCTCTTTCCTCTGTCCAACACAGAAAAATACCAGATTCAAATGGTTTTATAAACATCTTCTACCAAACATTTGACAAACGTATCATTCCAACCTTATGCAAGCTTTTCCAAGAATAAAAATCAAGGAAATACTCCCCAACCCATTCTATGAGGCTAATATAGTCATGATATAAAAGTCAAAGGTACTGTGAAAAAGATAATCATAGGCTAATATCACTTATGAATACTGACACAAATATCCTAAACAAAGTGTCAGGAAGTTAAACACAAATGTATAAAGAAACTATAGCAGAATCAAGCTGAGTTCACTCCAAGAATGCAAAGATGGTTTAGCACTGGATGATCTATATGTGTCATTCACTTCATTAAAACATTTAAGAAGAAAAACCATACAATCATCTCAATAAAGAACAAACATTTGGAAAAAGTCGTTATCTACTCAAGATAAAAACTCAATGAACTGGAAACAGAAGCTGCCAACATTAAATGTCATTCTTAATATTGAAATACTAGAGACATTCTTTTTAAAATCAAAAGCAAAGCATAATAAGGATTCTCTACTGTTACATCATAATCCTGGAAGTTCTAATTAGGACAGGAAATTTTTTAAAAGGAAATAAATAATTGAAAATGAAGAAATAAAAATCTTAAGACATATGAAACTTCAACAAGTCAGATTTTAAAACGTAATTCTGCACCTCACCTATTTTAATTCTTTTCTCTTTAACAACCAATAGAGGTATTTATTCTCCATTCAACTTCTCTTCCTCCTTTCCACTAAAGTCAGGTAGAGAGTCTCCTATCTGCTCTAGTCTTTCCCCACCCCTTCCTGTCCTTTACATTCTGTAAATGGCTACATGCATTGGCTGGACTCTGTTAAAATTCATTCCAAGTGAGGGCAATTTCCAAGATGGCCACCAAAATTACCTGGAACAGAGGTTGGATAATTTTCTGCAAGGGCTGGATAATAAGTCTTTGTAAACGATATGATTTCTGTTGCAACTTCCTGACTTTGTTGCTGTAGTACAAAAGCAGCCACAGACAATACATAAACAAATGCACATGGCTGTGTTCCAATAACACTGTTTTCAAAAACAGCAGCAATTTGCTAACCCCTGGCCCAGAGCCTGAATTCACAATTCTGGTTTCCAAGCCCCTTAAGGTAGCCCACATAATTTCAAAGGCTATTGAGAAACTTCAAAATTAGTATTTTACTATTTATTTATTGGCTGCACCATGCAGTCTGCAGAATCTTAATTCTCAAACCAGGGATTGAACACGGGCCCATGGCAGTGAAAGCACCAAGTGCTAATCACTGGACTAGTAGAGAATTCCCTAGTATTTTTTTCTTAAATAAGAAGTAACCTGAAAAGAGACCTAGGAAGTCTTAAGGACTTTATGTTTCAGTAATCATTTTTAATTTCCATGATTTTTTCCTCTTCCAGAAATTTGTTACAATCTTGATCTGGCTCCCTTTCATTCTGTGACACTGTCAGAACACATTGTTTTAATTGTTTTTTGTAAGTATCACTTCACAATGAGGTCTTAAGAGAAAGAAGTGATTTTTAACTCTCTAGCCTGTTTCAGAAATTACTTTTTACATTAAGATTTTTAATTCATTTATAATTTTTATTTTAAACTATGAGTGGTTTAAGTGAATTGACTCTCATACAAATAACCAATTACAGAATGATTAATTAAAACATTTCTTTTTCACTATGTTAAATTCTCATATATACATAGAACT
>SJYT01058213.1:76763-87507 GCA_006410635.1 Cephalophus harveyi | reverse complement strand
TATTTACTGAAATCTAAGAGTAAGATTTTTAAATGGTGAATTATGAAATCATCCCTATTAAAATCAGAAATAAGATCACTGTTGTTATGGAACCACCTTATCCAATTATCCTATGAATTCTAACAGTCTTTTCGTATAGATTTTCTGGGTATGTAATCATATAATCTATAAGTAGTGATAATTTTGTCTTTTCTTTCCTAATAATTAGACCTCATTTCTTTTTATCTTATTGTTAGCTTGAATCAACTTCAAAATAATATTTTAACAACAGTGATCTTATTCCTGATTTTAACAGGAATGATTTCATAATTCACCATTTAAAAATCTTACTCTTAGATTTCAGTAAATATTTTTAACATTCAGGTATCTTCCTTTTATTTAAACATTTTTTTAGGAGTGGCTTCTAAATGACTTTATAGCATGTTTTGATAACGCATCAGTTCAGTCACTCAGTTGTGTCTGACTCTTTGTGACCCGATGGACTGCAGCATGACAGGCTTCCCTCAAACTCATGTCCACTGAATCAGTGATGATATCCAATCATCTCATCCTCTGTCTATCCCCTTCTCCTCCTGCCTTCAATCTTTCCCACAATCGGGGTCTTTTCCAAGTAGTTAGGTCTTCATATCAGGTGGCCAAAGTATTGGAGCTTCAGCTTCAGCATCAGTCCTTCCAATGAATATTCAGGACCGATTTCCTTTAGGATATCTCCTTGCATCCTCGGATCTCCTTGCAGTTCAAGGGACTCTCAAGTCTTCTCCAACACTACAGTTCAAAAGCATCAATTCTCTGGTGCTCAGCTTTCTTTATAGTCCAACTCTCACATCCATACATGACTCCTGGAAAAACCATAGTTTTGACTAGACGGACCTTTGTTGGCAAAGTAATGTCTCTGCTTTTGAATATGCTGCCTAGGTTGGTCATAGCTTTTCTTCCAAGGAGCAAGTGTCTTATAATTTCATGGCAGCAGTCACCATTTGCAGTGATTTTGGAGCCCAAGAAAATAGAGTCTCTCACTCTTTCCATTGTTTCCCCATCTATTTGCCATGAAGGAATGGGATAGGATGCCATAATCTTAGTTTTCTGAATGTTGAGCTTTAAGCCAACTTAAAGTGAAGTTTCTCTTCACTTTCTGCCATGAAGGTGGTGTCATCCGCATATATGAGGTTATTGATATTTCTCCCGGCAATCTTGATTCCAGCTTGGCATTTCGCATGATGTACTCTGCATATAAGTTAAATAAGCAGGGTGACAATATACAGCCTTGACGTACTCCTTTTCCTATTTGGAACCAGTCTGTTGTTCCATGTCCGGTTCTAACTGTGACTTCTTGACCTGCATACAGGTTTCTCAGGAGGCTGGTAAGGCGGTCTGGTATTCTCATCTCCTGAAGAATTTTCCAGTTTGTTGTGATCCACACAGCCAAAGGCTTTGCCATAGTCAATAAAACAGAGGTAGACGTTTTTCTGGAACTCCTCTGGCTTTTTCGATGAGCCAGCGGATGTTGGCAATTTGATCTCTGGTTCCTCTGCCTTTTCTAAATTTAGCCTGAACATCTGGAAGTTCTTGGTTCACATACTGTTGAAGCCTGGCTTGGAGAATTTTGAGCATTACTTGGCTGGCGTGTGAGATGAGTGCAAATGTGTGGTAGTTTGAGCATTCTTTGGCATTGCCTTTCTTTGGGATTGGAATGAAAACTGACCTTTTCCAGTCCTGCGGCCACTGCTGAGTTTTCCAAATTTGCTGGCATATTGAGTGCAGCACTTTCACAGCATCATCTTTCAGGATTTGAAATAGCTCAACTGGAATTCCATTACCTCCACTAGCTTTGTTCGTGGTCATGCTTCCAAAGGCCCATTTGACTTCAGACTCCAGGATGTCTGGCTCTGGATGAGTAATCACACCATCATGGTTATCTGGGTAATGAAGATCTTTTTTCTACAGTTCTGTGTATTCTTGGCATCTTTCCTTAATATCTTCTGCTTCTGTTAGTTCCATACTGTTTCTGTCCTTTATTGAGCCCATCTTTGCATGAAATGTTCCCTTGGTATCTCTAATTTTCTTGAAGAGATCTCTGTCTTTCCCATTCTATTGCTTTCCTCTATTTATGATAAAATATAACCATACAGTTTTTCTTTTAATTTGCTGATGCTGTCAGTTACCATATTTTCTCATTTTGATTCATCCTCCATTCCTGCCATAAACCCTACCTGTTGATATTTTATTAATTTTACTACTTTGTTCATTGCTCAGTATTTCCTGTGAAATTTTTATGAAAGAAATCACAATATGACTGAAATTTTTACAGTATTTTAAATTATGGATTTAAATTAACTTTATGCTAATTTTATATGGTCTAGAATAGTCTGAAAAACAACTTATCTAGTCCTGGAAAGTCAGGTAGAATTCAGATCACAAGGTGCTTGTTTAAATGAAAGATTTTTGAGTATTTTAAATTTTCTTCATCTTTCTGTATCAATTTGATTCATTAACGGTTCACTCACAAATTATCCATTTTCTCTAGCTTTTCAAGTATAAGCAAAGCACTGTATATAGTCGCTTTAAAATTTGTCTCCTTTCCCACTCATGCCCTTTTTATCTTTTGTTCCTTTAGCCCGGCTTTACAGGGTTTCATCTATTTCACTCATGTTTAACTCCTCCCAAAATCCACTTTTAGTGTTATATATCCTTTCTACTATTTTATATTCTATTTTACTCATTTCTGAACTTACCTTTACTAATTATATCCTCTTATTTTCCACTGGCTTATTTTGTTCTTTATTGTTATTTAAATTGAGCAGTAATTAATTTACTGCCTTTATTTCCATGTTATCAGTTTCTTCTTTAATAATAATAATTTAAGGTATAATACTAAGTTTCTTCTCAGTATAGCTTTAGCCATATTTCATAGGTTTTAGTATGAAGTATTTTCCTCTTTATTTCTTGATAATTTATAATTTCAATATTGACTTCTTTGACTCGGTACTTAAGATTTTTCTCACTTATTAGCTATGTAAAATGATTTGTGAGTCATCTTTTTCTTGCCACTGATTTATTGTTTATTAGACTGACTGGAGACTGCTGCCTACAAATGCTATTATTTTGAATTTTTAAAAGTTTGCCTTGTAATCAAGAACAGGACTAATTTTCATAAATATCTGAAATTTTTAAAAAAGGAAAAAAGTGTACAAAGTTGTAAAACAGGTATATAATATGCTAATACCTGTAGCATATTATTCAAATCCTCTGTATATCTGCTAATCTTTCTACTTGATGAAATGTATAAAGTCTACCACTTACTGAATATTTACAATAGGTCATATAAGTGCCATGTACATATCTGTGTGTGTGTGTGTATGTAGTTTAATCTTCACCAACTGTGACGTAGGTATCACTTCCTATTTTAGAGTTAAAGAAGATGGGACTTCACAAATGGCAAGTAACTTTCCTAAAAATGCAGCTAAAATGGCTGGGCCAGAATTTAAAGTCATATTTGTTCTCAATGCTCAAGCTCCTAGGACCATGCCCCTACCTCTATGCAGCTTTCATGATCTAGTGTACTTAATACCAGTCTTCGTTCCAAACTTATTTTCTATTAAGTTCCAAAATAACCCTTCTTTTTACCTAATTCCCTCTTCACTCTTCCATACAAACTATTTTGCACTTCTGCTCAGAATTCATCTCCTTTTTGAATGCCCCATCCTTTTCCCCCTCTGCTTTGGTATACTTTAAAGTCCAATTCTGCTTCCTCACCTAAAAACCTTCCTAAATTTGTATCACAAGTCATAGGGGAAAACAATCTTACTTAAAACTGGCCAAAAAAGGGGGCAAAAAATGAAATGTACTCAGGAATTATTGTATACTTAAAGAACCATATTAGCTATGACTATGATGTCAGCTACTAATGTTTAAATGTCACTTCAAATTGCTATTTTTTTAAACAACAACAACAAAAAAAATCTGTCTCCCACAAGCCATTAATGAGTCTTCCTGCTAATTGTTCAGTAAATACTATACAACTTGGTTTAACTGTTTTCTAATTATTCCATTTTACTTTGGCAAGTTTTGTTTCTCACCTTTATTTATTTTTTTTTTTTGTATTACTTTTAAAAAATGTTTCTTTTTTTTAATTTATTAATTTTAATTGGAGGCTAATTACAATATTGTATTGGTTCTGCCATACAGTGACATGAATCTGCCATGTTGTTTCCCACCTTTTAAGACAAGGTTTAGATTTAATAGTTTCGTGATTCCTGAAATATTCAGTGCAAGTCACAAAAAGATAAATACATGCAAGAATAAATAGCCACGGAGAGCAAAGAAGAATAAAAAGAGGGCACAAATTCAGAGACTGTCCAAGATGACTTTCCCATTAAAAAAGTAAGATGATGGGTTTCTTTCTGTACAATTCAAATCAAGAAACATTTGAAAACTAATTATTCCCAAGACACCATGCAAATATTATAGGGAGGTTTTATGGGGTGAATCAGGTTTCCCAAAATATGCCGAGTCACAAGTAGCTAATCCCTGGAATTTGTGAAAAATGGCCTCACTTGGAAACAGGATCTTTGCAGATGTAATCAAATTAAGATAAGGTCCTATGGGATTAGGACTGGCCCTAAACCCAATGACTGGAATCCTTAAAAGTAGGCCACGTGAAGAAATGAAAAGAGACACAGGGAAAATGCCAAGTGACAATGGAGGCACAGACCGGAGTGAGTCAGCTGCAACCCAAGGAACGCCAGAGAATGCCAGCAACCACCACGAGCCAGGGAGAAAGGCGGGGAGCAGAGTCTCAGAGTCTCGAAAAGGTTTCAACTTGGCCGACACTGTGATTTTGTACTTCCAGCCCCAGTACTGTGAGAGAATACATTTCTATGGTTCTAATCCACGAGTATGTGGAACTCTGTCACAGCAGCTCTGTAACACTGAAAAGAAAAACTGACATGTCCCTTATTCTCAATATCTTATGATCTAGCAAATGGATAATATGCCAGTAGAAAGGGGAAACAGGTTCTGTATACAAATAAATCAGACATTCTTGTCTCATCTTACATTCCCTTTGCTCATTTTAACTGCAGTCACTGTCGCACCAAACAGCTCACAGCAAGATATGAACTGATAGCACACTGACTGAACCAAGCATCCTTTGCTTTCTGTTCTAGGATCTCTGTGACACCTCAGCGTGGGTCCCCAACATTCATGCACGTACAGCCTATGTAAGACTGAACATGAGTTGGGACTAAAGGGGAATGGGAGCTAGTACGTATAATCCTTTTCCTTAGGTAAACAGTTTTATACTCCTCTGAAAGTCCCGGCTTTCCAAATTGTCTGCAGTGGTGATCAACTTGAGATCACTGGCTGTACCTCTTCACTATTTAACATTTCCTAAGCCACTACTCTAGTTCCTGGATCACTTCACAAAGCAAGAATTTCAGACAAGTCTTGTCTCAAGATTCCGACTTACAGGAGACTCAGGCACACAAATTGTTGTTGTTGTTTAGTCATTAAGTCGTGTCCAGCTTTTTTGCAATCCCATCAACTGTAGCCTGCCAGTCTCCTCTGTCCATGGGATTCCCAGGCAAGAATACTAGAGTGGGTTGCCATTTACTTCTCCAGGAGATCTTCCCGACCCAAGGATCGAATCTGTGTCTTGTGCTTGACAGGTGGATTCTTTACCACTGAGCCACCTGGGAAGCCCCAAGATACAAATAACCTATAATTCAAAGGCAAGTTTGGGTTCAAGAGACTGACAGAGTTTATGAGAGTCACACCTTGCTGAGACAATTGGAGGTAATTGCATAAATGTGGCCTGAGCCACATTGTGGCTAGGTAACATCACAGTGTGAGGAAGATGAGGTTTGGACAGAGTACCCACAGAAATGGTATAACAAGACTAAAAGACTAACACACTGCTTTAATGTTTCTCAGCTTCTATTCTCAACAATGTCAGAAGTAGCTAATATACCAACATAAATTAAATGATAATAAAACCAAGACTCACACTTTAGAGTTGCATGTGTACATCTGAAAAAAAAGAAAAAGAACTGCATGTGTATGCCTACAGTCCAGTAGTCCCACAAAGATGTCCATGTCCGAATCCTGGAAAGCAGTGAATGTGTTACCTTACGTGGCTAAGGGGACTCTGTGGATGTGAACAAGTAAAGCTTCTTAATGTTGGGAAAATTTCCTGAATTATGTGGGGAGAGCTGCTGTAGTCACAAGGGTTCTTATAAGAAGCAAAGAGAAAAGTCTGGGTCAGAGGAGACGTGAAGACAGAAACAGAGGGTCAGACAGAAGTTTGCTGTGTTGCTTGCATAAAGATGGAGAAGAGGCCCCGAACCAAGGACTGCAGCTGGACTCTAGAAGCTGAAAGAAGCAGGTAAATGGATTCACCAAACAGCTTCTGGAGAAAGCACAGCACTGCTGCTCTCATGATTTTGGTCCAGTGAAAACCATTTCAGACTTCTGATCCCCAAGGTTGTAAGATAATAGATTTGGGCGGTTTTAAACACTAAGTTTGTGATACTTTGTTACCACAACAATATGAAAAATATCCTATAATCCAGGGATCCCTCTTCCAAGGATAAATTCCAGTGAAATCTCACCAGACATGAAGTGACCTTGAAATACATCCACAATGTCTTTGGCCTTATACCTTCAAAAACTGGAGCTTAATCCATCTCCTCTTGCGTGGTCTAGACTAAGTGACTCGCTGCTAGTGAAGAGAATATGGCAGAAGTGATGGAGCGTGACTTTCAAGGCTATGTCATGAAAGGCTTCCTTCCTGCTCTTTTTCTCTGGCATCACTGGGGAAGCCAGTCGCAGGGTCACGAAGACTCTCAGGCATGCCCTTATAGCAGGTCATGGCAGAGAAGTGAGGCCTTCTGCCCAAGTCAGAGAAACAGACCCTGAGTGAGCCATCTAGGAAGTTAACCCTCCAGTCTAGTCAAACCTCCAGACGACTGCAGGCCTGACTGACATCTTAAGTAACTTTATGAGAGACTGCGAGCCATATAACCACTTATGACATTCCTGAATTTCTACCCCGGAGAAACTCTAAAGCATTATTTCTTGTTTAAGCCACTAAGATTAGGGTAATTTATTATATACTGATATGTTACTAAAATAGTCTATATAAGAAGCCCCATACAAGGATGCACACCATAGCAACGTGTGCGGTAAAAGAGATTTGGAAAAAAACCTTAAGGACCTTCCCAGCTGATAGATATTACAGAACATTATATAGCAGACTTAGTACCACAAACTAGATGGACAGAAAGCAAAATAGATCTTAAAAACAGTATGGAGGGACTTCGCTGGCAGGCCAGTGGTTAAGACTCCACACATCTAATGCAGGGGACATATGTTCACTCCCTGGTAGAGAAACTAAGATTACACATGCTGTGTGCGTGCGCGTGTGCTAAGTGACTTCAGTCGCGTTCAACTCTTTGCGACTCTATGGACTGTAGCCCACTAGGCTCCTCTGTCCATGGGATTTCCCAGGCAAGAATAGTGGAGTGGGTTGCCATGCTCTCCTCCAGGGAATCTTCCAAACTCAGGGATGGAACCCACGTCTCCTGCATTGCAGGCAGATTCCTTACCAACAAGCCACCAGGGGAAGCCCCATGTTGCGTGTGGTAGCCCTCCCCCCAAATTTTTTAAAATAGTATTAAGAAAATAAAAAATAGTATTGAGTTAAAAATGTTAAAAAGTTATACAAATTAAAAACATAAATTTGGTACAATACCCCAAAGAAGCAAAAGTAGGAACCCAAATAGGTATTTCCACATCCATGTTCAGAGTAGCATTATTCATAAAAACCAAAGGATGAAAGCAACCCAAGTGTCCATCAAAAAATGAATGGATAAACAAATGTGGTACACACACACTGGAATATTCAGTTCAGTTCAGTTGCTCAGTTGTGTCCAACTCTTTGCGACCCCATGAACTGCAGCACACCAGGCCTCCCTGTCCATCACCAACTCCCAGAGTTCACTCAAACTCATGTCCATCGAGTTGGTGATGCCATCCAGCTATCTCATCCTCTGTCGCCCCCTTCTCTTCCTGCCCCCAATCCCTCCCAGCATCAGAGTCTTTTCCAATGAGTCAACTCTTCGTATGAGGTGGCCAAAATACTGGAGTTTCAGCTTTAGCATCAGTCCTTCCAGTGAACACCCAGGGCTGATCTCCTTTAGAATGGACTGGTTGGATTTCCTTGCAGTCCAAGGGACTCTCAAGAGTCTTCTCCAACACCACAGTTCAAAAGCATCAATTCTTTGGTGCTCAGCTTTCTTCACAGTCCAACTCTCACATCCATACATGACCACTGGAAAAACCATAGCCTTGACTAGACAGACCTTTGTTGGCAAAGTAATGTCTCTGCTTTTGAATATGCTATCTAGGTTGGTCATAACTTTTCTTCCAAGGAGGAAGTGTCTTTTAATTTCATGGCTGCAATCACCATCTGCAGTGATTTTGGAGCCCCAAAAAATAAAGTCTGACACTGTTTCCCCATCTATTTGCCATGAAGTGTTGGGACCAGATGCCATGATCTTAGTTTTCTGAATGTTGAGTTTTAAGCCAACTTTTTCACTCTCCTCTTTCACTTTCATCAAGAGGCTTTTTAATTCCTCTTCACTTTCTGCCATAAGGGTGGTGTCACTGGAATATTATTCAGCCTCAAAAAAGGTGGAAATTCTGACAGATGTGACAACATGGATGAACCCTGAAGACATCTTATACGAGATTCTAAGGGAAGTCAAATTCATAGGGAAAGAAAATGGAATGGTGGTTGCCAGGAACTCTGGAGGAGGAAATGGAGAGTCAGTGCTTACTCAGTAGAATTTCAGTTTGGGAATGTGAAAAAGAACTAGAGATGAATTGTATGATACATTCACAACAATAGTTAATGCCACAGAACTATATATACACCTAAAAATGGCTGATCTGGTAAAAATACCACAAATTAAAAAACCCTCATTAACTACAAAAAAGACACAAAATGCTGAACATTTCACAAGAATTAATGCATATTTAAGAAAACATGTGAATGAGCGCCTATAAGAGGAGTGGGAATAAAGGGATGAAAGCTTGCCTTGTGGGACTGATGATGTCATGATTTGATTTTCAAAAATAATTTTCAAGAACATACCTAATACTTAACAAGTGAGATGTCACCTACACCAAAACAAGAAACGATCTATGTGAATTTTCTTCTAACCTTACAGAAACCAAGAACCATAAATTATTGACTATTACAGCTAGAAGATCTAGAAATCACTTCATCTTTTACATTCAAGCCACTTAATACTTCAAAGGAAATTTCAGAATTATCTGCTATTCCAAGCAGATTTTACAAGGCATTGTGTGTCAAACAACAAACTACCACATTCCTTGACGTCAGAAGACATTTTAGATAATATAAATCTTTAAAGATTGTAGGAGGAGCCAAAGCAGTGTTTTCAATGCAGTAGCAGTGATATTTCAAATAGTTCTATTTTAAGTTTCTTGGAGGTTAGTTCCTATGTCTTGTACCTTTATATTGTCTGGCATTTAGTAGGTACTCAACTACGTAGTGAATGTATTTCCTCAAGTCATCTTCTCTACATCATATTACCCTATCCTATCCTGTGTACTAGGTGAAATTACACTCAGAGATCAGTAAAAAAAAAAACAAAGCAGGGGAGGTCAAAATTAAAGAAAACATTTAATATAAGAAGACTGCTACATTATGTGAGATTACTTTTAGAAATAGAGAAAAGAGCAAAAATCTAAAGATCAAGGCATGAAAGACTGCAATTAACAGCTTTGATTCACTTCACAGACATACTTAGGAATATTTAACTTCTGAACTCCTCAATAGCTCATTTCTGACCATATCAACTGTAAAAGTGTTAGATGCTCAGTTGTGTCCAACACTTTGCAACCCCATGGACTGTAGCCTGCCATGCTCCTCTGTCCATGGAATTCTTCAGGCAAGAATACTAGAGTGGGTAGCCATTTCTTTCTCCAGGGGATTTTTCCAACCCAGGGATCAAACCCAGGTCTCCTGCATTGCAGGCAGATTCCTTACCATCTGAGCCACCCATATTAACGATGAATAATTTCAAAGACCACTAAAGCCAACAGTATAGTCTTATATTAGGTATTTCATAATAAATATAAAGGGAAAGAAATCAATTTTTCGTACTTTAGCTCTTTCTTATTTAACCCCCCTAAAATCTCAATCTAATACTGTTCTGTTTAGCACAAGTATTAATTTGATTAATAAGATGATCTTTAAAAAGTATGTTATGAATGTCATTATGAAAACTGCTGCATCTCCACTTGCTTAGCTACCACGTATTTTACAAAGCATTCTACACCATAGCTAAAAACTCCAAACCAAGATTTCATTTTCATTCAATGAATTATTTGTTGATTTATATTGCTTTTCAAGTAATTTCTGTTACATACTATTTTGTATGTTATGCAACAAGCGATATTATAAAATAGTTTGACAGAGTTAGAACAAAACAGAAGACTTACATTCTTTATGTCCTTATATACAATACATGACCTCATATAAAGTCACAATATACGTAATTAGGAATAATCTATCGTGTAAAATTAAAATCATGCTATACCGAGCTGCTTAAATAGTAAAACAAGATAATTTATATAAAAGTAAGAACCATAAACTCTCAAAAACTATACCAGAGTTCAAAGATATGAATGGCATTAGCTATTAAATTTCACTTAA